>JAJOZX010007151.1:77500-222500 GCA_023014485.1 Bathynomus jamesi
TTTCACATCAGGTTAAATTTAATTAAATTTAAATGATACTTATTTCTTATCAATATTTGAAACAGGTTCACGACACAATGTTCGTTTTCAAAACACGTTCTCTCATTGAAATTTCGGGTCACTATGATAACTGGTAATATATTATCATCTTTCCAAAATAACTAAAAACGGAACACAAAGCGTAGAATGACAGACCAAATGGAAATAAATTTTAAGTTTATTGATTCTTAGAAATATTAATTTCCTGAAGAAGTGTGCGTTTTATCATAGTCGTGTATAGGGCACAGTGTTATATGATGCAGCTGTACCTTAAGCCCTTTAACAGTCACGGACAAAAGTCAGTATTCCTTGTTTTGGCATGTGTTCTCCTATCTGGCATACTGAATTTTGTCCATGACAGTTTATCTATTTATTTTTATATCGTTTATATAAAGAAATTGAATAAAATCCTTTAAAAATATTTATAATTCTTGACACTATCAAAAATTTATTAAAGTTTTCTTTTTCATTCTTCTACATACGCATTTGAGGGTACATTTTGCTTATGACATCTGAAGCAAACTCGTGAAGAAAGAGTTATGAACCTCTCCTTCAAGTTCGGATGTTTGATAGGTGGTGAAAAGATTATACAACAAGCTAATCGGAATAGGTTACTTGGTAGCTTTGTTATACATACATACATACATACATCAACTATGTCAACACTCGTTTTCCATTCTTCAAACGCTGAACTTAACTATATATTCTTAATCCCAGTTTAAATTAGCGTCGCATTTCAAGCGCAACTAAATTATATATTTCAAATATACAATTCAATGCACATTGAATTGAATATTTTTTTTTAGGTTTTAAAAGAAATGTATAACAAACTCAAAATGAATGCGCAATAAATTATATATACAAAAATGCTACTAAAATAGCACACAATGTATAATTAAGCGTCTATTATGGTTTAATGGCGTATGGAGTGGCACGACGTATCAACTTGGGGATGAGACACTAAAATGAATTACTCACAAAGAGTTACAAAATGACCACCACAGGAAATAAGGAACCACTCCCAAACTCAGGAAACCAATATTAACTCTCATGACAGGGCCTAGGCCCTAAGGCAGTGGTGGCGAACCTTTTTTGCTGGCAGGTCATTTTTGTTACTTTTGATTTTTAAAAAACGAAATTGGGTCACAATAATTTATTTACTTACTATTTTTTGTGAGAAACTTGTTGGATTTTAGCTGCTAATGTTTAATCCAAGGTTTATATTTAGTTGCAGCACTCATATCTGTGCCAAGGCGATTCCTAGTGGTGGATTTGACGAAATTCATGGAGGAAAACAACTGTTCACATGAATAAGATAAACCAAACATTGTTAGCAGAGCTAATGCTAGCTTTTTCATTGATGCAAAAGAATTTGGTAGAGAGTTCCATTCTGCAAGAATAAGATTCTCTACTCTTTCTATTGACTGTTGTTCCCTGGTTACACCCAAAATTGACAACTCCAATTCCTTTACTTGTAACTTCAGATTAAGATCAATAAATTTAGTCTTCCATACTGCACTTTCTTGTAAGTCAACTAATTCCATTTCTAAATTACCAATGTCAAGCCAATGAAAAGCTGATAACTGAAGATCTTCAAATTGAATAGCATTGGGGAATTGGATGAATTGTAACGTTGCAGCAATTTGTCGGAATTGTGAAAACCTCTCTGAAAGTGATTGTCTGGCATCTCTTATTATTGAAGAGAACTTTTGAGCACGTCGGATTTATTTTCTTCATTGTCTGCAAAATATTTTAAAGTCGAGAAGTGTTTCTGCAATAATGGAAGATATTTCAATTTTTCTTCTTCCAGATTTTTTGAGAAGATATTTAGTTTTTTCAAAAGCTTTACTATTTTCAAACATTGATGATACAACACAGCCGCGACCTTGCAACTTTTTATTTAAAGCATTGTAATGCAATGTGAAATCAGCGAAAAAAATGTAAGTCATTCAACCAATTCATGTCAGTCAGTTCTGGATATTCATGTTCCTTTTTAATAAAAAATATATTATTTTTTCTAACAATTCAACAAAGCGATTCAAAACTTGACCACGACTTAACCATCTGACATTGTTATACATGACTAACCCTGAAAATTAAGAGTCAACCTCATCTAATAGTTTGGTAAATTGACGTTTGTTAAGATCGTGAGCAACTATAAAATTGACAATCTTTGTCACGAGAGATCACATTTTCAAGTGATTTTAAACTCTTTTTTGCCCAAAGAGCTTCTTGATGTAAAATACAATGAAATTCAACTGAAGGGTGTTTCACTTCTTGTTTAAGTAATTGAACAAATCCAACATTTTTCCAATCATACTCGGAGCTCCATCAGTCGTCACAGATACAATATTTCTGAAATTAATACCCATTTGGATGAATTCCTTCTTCAATTCATTCATAATATCCTGTCCTGTGGTTTTCTCAGGCAGTGTCATCAATTTAATTAGCTCTTCCTTCATTATATTTTTGGAATAAAATCTTGCAATAACTGCTAGACGGGCCTGTGATGTGACATCTGTACTTTCATCCAAACAAATTGAAAACATTCCAGCATTTGTCAAATCCAATAAAAGTTGATGAGATACATCTTTGTCCATGATATTTATTCTATCTTTGACCATATTTCTGGTTTAATTATTATTTGATTTTTATTCTGAAAATCTTCAAATAAATAATCTGAGCAGTTTATAAAAGCTTCTTTTAAATAATCACCATCAGAAAGTGATTTTCCGTGTCGAGCAATGGTAGATGATAATTGAAAACTAGCTGCTGTAATACTGCTGTTTGGTTTAAAAATTCTTTTGAAAATAACAGATTGTTGTTGCTGTTGGTTTAATTGCCGCATAATTATTTCATTCCTTTCCTCATCTGACATTAAGCACAAATTTTTATGGTTACTTTCAAAATGTCGCTTAAAATTATAATTATAAAAGCGAGCAACAATGTTCACTTTGCAAATACAACAAAACGCTTTATTATTTCGTTTAATAACACCATATTTCACAGTCCACTCTTCATGAAATAACCTTCCAGTTCCACTACCTTCAGAACTAGTTTTTCATTTTTTGTAGCCATTTTTTTATGGGTGATAACTTTTGCACTAATAATTTGGCACTCCCAAACTGAAGGACTTGAACTGCAAAACTGGGAAGGCGGATGACCACGCGGCGCACACCATGAGTCGGTTGTCATACATACACGCACGTTTTTAAACGTATACTATACGTTCAAAAAAGTGGGAGAATAAAATAATTTTAAAACTGTAAGGCAGAAAATATTAAAAATTAAAGTCATATTTTATTTAAATAAGAGCTCGTGGGTCACTAAAAATTGCCTCGTGGGTCAGTGGCTCGCCATCACTGCCCTAGGGTATACGTTTAGTAATACGTCAGTGGAAACCTGCATCTCCGTTTTGCATGTTTCCCTCGTTCATAACATCTAAGGTCATACAAGACCCTCCTCGGAAGAAATGGATAAGCAACAAAAGTAAAAAACGCCAGTAAACGCAGTTAAACGTTGTACCAATTTGAAAGCGCCTCTTAACTTTTGAAGATATTTCGTCTAAGTGAAAACACTGAGGTCGGGTTTCGACTCCCGATTATGCTGGCTAATAATAATCTGAAGACTAGCGTAATGGGCAGCATTAGTTGGCCTGAGTACTTTCTGGACTTCCTCATTGATTACTAATCGCTGAAACCTAATATATGAACCAAACCTCGAATCCAGGATCTTCAGATTACCATCCCGGCGTTTTATACCACTAGAGGGCTAAAGCTCAAATTTTAGGTTTTTCGTACTACCAAGACGGAATAAACAATATGGATTTTTTTTAACAAATAGTACAGGATTTGAGGTGTACGTTTAGCAATGACAGACATCTGAAAACGGCATCTTACGTAAAAACTGAAACAATACGACCCAACCAATGAATATCATACTGACAATGGAATGGGCGAAGGCTTGCAACCACAACTTACTTTTTTAGAGCACACACATTTTACTCCTTCTGTTCGCCATTTTTTATGGTAAAGGACATCTTTCGGGGGTTATTAGTTATGCATATTGAGGGAATGTGGGATTTTTCACCAAATATTCAAACCCAGATACAGAAATTCAAAATCAGTGCAGAAATTAGGTATTCCTGTAACAAATTAGGATATTTACACTAGAAACTCCATTCATGTGTCACATACAACACTTACTGTATAGAAAATTACATAATAAATGAAAAACCGTTAATGAAGTGAGCCATTTTCCACAAATTAATCAGCAATTTTTAGCAAAATTATTATTTTGATTCGTGCCATGTTGCAAAACAGCAAAAATTTAACAGTTTGACTGTAAAAATTAAATAGTGAAGATAGAGTAATGTGTTTATTCAAGGCACTACAATAAAAAATTAAAATAATAACGTTACATATTTTTCCTAACTTTTTTTTTTTGATAGACGGGCTACATACAACTAACTAATGAACAGTCAACCTTAATGAAACCAAACAATCATGCAGTACTGTAATTAAAAGAAACACCTCGTTGGACATTTTTGTTACCTGGTTTTTGACTGTCTATCCATCATACACTGCAGTATGTCAATTATTCGGAGCCTACTTAAATCATTTTTCAGTATGAAAGTAAAACCGGATCTGTATACCATTTTAGGGCATTTGTTCATTACAGCGTAGATGGGTGTATTAAACAAGAGTTCCTTGCCAACACTTGTATTACATGCGAGCAGCTAAGACATACATATAAGGTTTACTCACTGTACGTGTGACTTTTAAGTTTTACTAATCATCATCAACCTCATCACTATCAAAGTCTCTAGGATCAATAACCTGAGGAATATCTTCCGCCTACTCACTATCACTGAGTACGAGAGGTTACGACCAACCAGTGGTGTAGTGCTAAATAAAGAAGTGAGGGAACGCATTTTGAAAGTGTTACTCAGATGGGGGGGACAATGGCGAGCGCGGCGAGCCCATACAGCTGGGGGTCCGGGGCCACTGTAAGCCCCCCGAGAAATCTTTTGAAATCTGACCAATTTCAGGGATATTTGAGGTCATATACACTGGATATTAGGATATATTCCAAGGTTGAAGATGCAGTATTTCCAGTGTCATTAGATATACGACATCCAGTACGATCAATAAAAATAGCTAACAACTGGAATGATTAACTAAAAAAAAGTTAACAACTGGTACGCCGTGGTGACTGTTTCACCAGATCTTTATAGGCTAGCATTGCCTCAGTCGAAGCTAAAAGAAATGAAGCAGTTAATGATTTTTTCTCATATTTCTTCTAGGGGTGGAATTAAAATTTCATGACGTTAGAGATTTGTAAGTTCGGATTATTTGAAATAGTGAGGGAACGCCGTTCCGTCTACCAAAAAAAGTAAAGGAACGCCGTTCCCACGCGTTCCCACAGCACTACACCACTGGTTACGACTGATTGGTGAGGACAATTTTTCAACCGACACATGTCCGTGCACTTGAGGCTATTTCTCATGTAAATGCACTTTGCAGCTAATTAATACAAATTACTATAAATTAATATAAATTATATTTTTTTTATCTTGTGAACCAGTACGGAGTGCTTAATGTGAAATAAATTTTTAATAAGGTATAGTTCGTTAGGTCAGATCAGTATGAGTGAGTAAAAGTTCATTACATTTTGGTCATTTAACATAAATCCTTTATTATGTAGTCATCTGAAAGTTCCTATTAACAGTACAGGGTGTCCGAGAATTATCTGTACAAGTTTTGGCTGTTATTAAAAGTCAACCATGAAGTGCAGAAATTCCAGTGTTGTCCCATTTTACAGAGAATCTCATTAAGTTTTTTCTGATACCAAGTTTTGACAAGTTTTTTAGAAATTCCAGTGTGTCCGAAAATTATCTGTACAATTTCATCTTTTAATAAAATTCTTGATAACACGTAAAATTCTTAAACAAGATTATTTAGAATCTGTATTTTCAAAGTTTCTTTATTAAAGTAACGTTGTTACAAACATTCGATATGTGCACCATCAGTGATTCGCAAAACATCCAATCGATAATCCAAATGTTGCCATGTACGCTGCAGCATATCCACATCAATTCGCTCAATAGCAGCTGTGATTCTTGCTTTTAAATCATCAATGTCTGTCACCGCGTACAAAAAGAAAAAAAACTTGTCAAAACTTATTATCAGAAAAAACTTAATGAGTTTCTCTGTAAAATGGGACAACACTGGAATTTCTACACTTCATGGTTGACTTTTAATAACAGCCAAAAATTGTACAGATAATTCTCGGACACCCGGTATTTGTGACATCAACAAACAAAGGGACCGAACTCGCTTGGCATATAATATTTAACCTATTGAAATAAATCACAGTATGTACATTTTAAAATACCTGTATATTCTCCTGTACTTTGAAAGAAACATTTGCGCGAGGAGACACTATTTTGAATCCAATTGCTTGTCTCTTATTATCACTGAATGTTTACACAATTTTTTATTATTTAGTTTGCAATTATCTTTACAAACACTAATTTAATATTAATTTTCTTAATAGAACTAAATAAATACACCACGTGATTACGATGTGTACCACACCCTAGTTAGTTAATTCATAATCAGCGAGCAAAGAACCAAGATCCGCAGGCTACAACGAAGGAACACAGTAACAGTCTGATAAGCTGACTATCACTCAACCGAAGTGTCTACCACCCCCCTTTACTCACCCCGACTCCCCATTGTTTACATCATCTTTGCGCCAAATCCTGGCAATTTTGTCGGGAGATGCGTTCGCTTATTTTTCACATTAAGCTGCCAATTTTAGATGTCTACTCATATCATAATGTACCGTGCAGGAGCGGCTCGCAGGTAGGCACTGTGGAACTGCAGCACCCCCATGATCTTATGATCTTTATATTTAAATATTTAAAATAGCCTCTCTGATTGTTTTTTTCAATGAACTTTGAGTTTTTAAATCAGATTATATCCTTTTTTCCTTAAACTATTTCAATGCCGAACGAATGAATCACGAAAGTAGCTTCAGCCTTCCCGTGGAACTGCGTACTTAACAGTTCCAGATTTTGTTCGAAACGCTTGAAACTTCGGTGGCGGACGTACGAAGAGCGAGTCAGAATCGCGGGTTTAAGAGGATCCAAAGCACTGTGGACAGAGCAGTGCCGATTTGTTTGTTTGACGTGGTAGTTGTGTTGCTGTATCGTTTGCTAATTCGAAATTTAATTTCCGAATTGCATTTATCAATGATTCGTTATCATTTATTTTTGTCGTGAGATTGAAATTAATTATATAATAATTGGATTATTTACAATATATAGCTTTCATTTCTTAGAATATTTTTTCGCTCAGAATAAAAACAGAAGAATGGAATTTGTTTATAAATAAAAATTTTGGCAAATTCGAAATTACCCGTTAAGCGTAAGTACCCTATAATTGATTTTATGATACTATTTTACTTATTTTTATGACTGAGTAGTGAGTAGTTATCTATTTATCTATTCGACTTTCTCTCTCTCTCATATATATATATATATATATATAATCGACACAATTGTTCGCAATTTCTGAGGCAGCACCCCCATAACTGAAAGTCACGAGCCGCCACTGTAATGTAGTAATAGTATTCTGTACTACCTAAAAAAAAAACTATTCCCTTGAGTAGCACCGATGAACTCTGCTGGCTCACTGACTAATTACGATGATAGTTCACACACACACACACACACACACACACACACACACACACACACACACACACATATGAGGTAGTTTGTGTTTGAGAAGTTGTCAATTGAGGTGTGTGTGTGTGAATAAATATAAACAGTATTAAGTACACTGTTTAGCTTATGGATCACCTGGAGATCAGGGCCCCCACGTACTCTTGTTTTTTGCTTTACAGTGCCAAATATAATAATAAATTAAATTGAATGCCCGGTTAGGTCAACTGTACGCCCTTGACGATTGGTCATGTTAAGTCGTGATATTTTCGTTAGTTTTAACGAAAATATAATTTGGTAATTGAGGCTGGGGGCCCTGATCTTCAGGTGATCCTAACTTATACTTATTTTCAATGGAAATTTTATTCAGTTTAGTATTTTCATTTTTATTTTGTTTGAAGTGAAAAAGTGAGAAAAGGTGAAGGTTGGTTAATATATTCGTACATTTAATATAACTTGTTTTTTTTAATAGCTCGGGCGTCTTTCCGTGAAAGTTGCATTCAGATATTCATCACGTACGTTTGTAAGTAAAGGTTAATTTATGTAGGTAAAATACTATAATAATCTTGTGATTATTATAGTATTTACCTTTTTCTCATGATTTGCATTGCATTTACTCTGTATTTATGTACGAGTACTTGTACAAGAAATCTAGATCTGTTAAATTAAGTTTTTGGAAAATATTGTTTGAGGGATAACGATATTTTTGGACCCCTGGCTAACAAAAAGTTAACTTATTAAGCTTTTCCTTTTGCGTAAATACAAAATATTTTTATATAATTACACTGAAATTAGTATAAATTATCATAGTATTTTTGTCTGTTCAGTTTACTATAATATAATATAGATTTTGTTTTGTAAATTTTAAAATTTCAAAGAATCGGCCAGAGAATCGGCTAAATTTGGCCGATGCCCCAAAATGGCCGATTCTGCCGATGCCGATTAATCGGTACACCACTACTCAAAATACTCTCGCTATTTCATGTATATCCTTGGCCGCGTCCTCACCTTCACTTTATTTCGTCCGCAATTTCGTGTCGTACATCTTGTATATAGTATATTTCATATACATATTTTGCTCAACCGAATTCTCTAATTGTTCTCTCGCATTTTATCACTAACATTAATTTGGATTATATTTCTGTTTATTCCATGAAAGAAATGTTATAATTTGTGCCGAGTAAATTTAATAAAATAAAGGCTAAAGCATCAAAAGTTCTTTTTCTACCAAAAATAAATACCGATATATATATATATATATATATATATATAATATATATATATATATACACCTTTGATTAGCTTCTGCCCGAATTGTTCATTCTGACGAAGGTCAAGCTTTTCACTCCACCTTAGACCTACAGTTTAACGTGGAATCCGAACCACGCCCACCAACAGTCCAACGTCTTAACCACTAGGCCACCCAGGATACCCATTTATCTACCAACCACTTTCTTTATTGTGTGGAAGGATAAAAAGCTGGGTTTTGCTGCGCGCCGGCTGCCGTCACCGGGTCTCGATCCCGGGGTCGATGGATTCGTAGTCAGCGACGCTAACCAATACACCACCGAGGCGCCTATATATTATATACTGTATATATATATATATATATAACGTAAAGAACGACGCTTGTATAGGAGATATTCCGCGCAAGATGAGAGAGAGAGAACGAAACAAATGAAAAAATGAGGTAACCACCCGGGAATCGAACCCTGGATCTTCCGATTGCCGGTCAGATATGATAACCATTACACCATGGGCCTCACTCATTCAAATGCCGTAATTCTTCTACATACGCGCAGAAACCAATGCCCCAAGGGGCACCTCCCGCATGCCGTAACATTATATACATTTAACTGCAAACACGCAGTATAATTAACGTAAAGAACGACGCTTGTATAGGAGATATACAAGCGTCGTTCTTTACGTTAATTATACTGCGTGTTTGCAGTTAAATGTAATATATATATATATATATATATATTAGGGTGGTCAAAAATATCATAGTAAAAAACTATGTTGGTCGAATCGTTTCTCCACATGCCTTGTTTTTGTCCACTAGGATCGACTTACTTGTGTGTGGAATTTGAGCTTCATTGGTGGATATTTAGGGGTTGCCCCATACTAAACATTTTTTTTTTCTTTTTAGAAGTGATTATGACGTCGTCTAGTAGGAGATCTGCGCCTGAAAACTGGCTCCTTGGGAGGCCGAACTCTCAGTTATCGACAGCAAGACTACCCCGTGTACTGGACGTGCTCCGACTGGCCCAGTACAACCACCTGGACGAAGGAAGAACCCTGCCCACGTGTTACAAGTTGGCCTGTGAAGCAGTTGTCGCTGTATGGCAGCGCGCCAGAATTCCTTCCCAACTGATAGATTCGTGTGTCCGGAAACTGTCAAAGCTGTACGAGAAGTATCTAGCCCTCAAGAAGCACCGAACTCGACAACGAGAAAGTGACAGAATGAACGAGGAAGTGTTCAAAGGTGATCTGGAAGAGTTGTTTGATATATCTACAAAAGATGCAATGTCGGTAATCAAGAACGAGGAAGACCGGGAATTCCTTCGGAAGCAAAGAGAAGACGTCTTTTCCTGTAGCATGAGTGGGGCTGACCAAAAGACGCCTGCAAAAGAAAGCAGAAAGAGACAACGAGAAGAAAAAGAAAGGATGGCAAAAGCGAGATACGAAAGAAGGGAAACCAAATCCAGGACGGGGGCAACAGCAGAACTTTCTTCCACATCATCTTCTCGGGAATCTGAAAGCGAAGACGAATATAGGCCTTCTGCGTCAACATCTGCGGCAGCTGCTGCTTCCCCAACGCCAAAGAGACTTAAGAATATCTTCAACTCGCCCGAAGTCGTCGGCGCCTTGGATCACGTCAATCTTCCAGATCGCGGAGCTGTGTTTGTGGCTGGAGCCGTTGCTGAGGCGCTTGGACATAATCTTTCAGAGCTCTCACTCTCCCGAAGTTCAATCAGGCGGTCTAGAAGACAAGGAAGACGGGAAACAGCAGCAGCAGAAGACCAGGAATCTTCTTTGGAGGGACCTCTTCTTTTACACTGGGATGGCAAACTATTGCCAGATATCGACGGACCCAAGGCAAGCGTTGATAGAATTGCTGTCCTTGTCACTGGAAACGGCCACGAGAAGCTTTTGGGAATTCCGAAGATGGACAAAGGTACTGGGGAGTCTCAGGCGAATGCTTGTGTTGAAGCAATTGAGAAATGGAATCTCGGGTCTCAAATCAAAGGACTCGTATTTGATACGACAGCCAGCAACACAGGGCTTCACAAAGGAGCTTGCATCAGAATCGAAGGAGCTCTAGGAACCGAACTAGTCTGGATTGCTTGCCGTCACCATGTCATGGAAATCATGCTGTCCGACGTCTTCTCCTGTATCTTCGGTCCATCTGGAGGTCCAGAATCCGGACTCTTCAAGCTATTTCAGAAACAATGGCCATCGATAAATCAAGATGCGTGTGTTGCAGCAACCGACGAACTCTTCCAGGATCCGGTATTGGGCAGATTGCGGAAAGAGATGCTGGATTATTTGCCACATGCACTCGAAGCGCAGCAACCAAAGGACGATTATCAAGAATTCTTGTGTTTATCTCTCTTGTTCCTTGGCGGAGGAAGTGGGAACGAGTCATTTCGAGCTCCCGGCCCAACACACCACGCTCGTTGGATGGGGAAAGGAATTTGTGTGTTGATGATATTCCTTTTCCAAGCTCAATTCAAGCTGACACCACGAGAAGCCAGGAACATAACCGACTTCGCTGTTTGTGAGTCTCGTTTACATCAGACAATGGAACGAAGCGTCCCTTGGAATTCGAGCCCCCTACAACGACATCAAACTTCTGTCTCTGCTCAAGACTTACCCAAATCAGACTGTGGCCAATAAAGCGTCCGCGGCCTTTTCCAGGCATCTTTGGTTTCTCTCCGAGCACCTGGTTGCCCTAGCCTTTTTCGACGAACGAGTGACCACGGCGACAAAGGAAAGGATGCTCCGGAACCTACAGCGTCCGCGGTTACCCGGCCCTCCTCGACGTCTAGAGATCAAGGATGAAGTGGAAGACATGAAGTTGGAGGACCTTGTGACTAAAAGGACCAGTTCCTTCTTTGATGTTTTGATGGAAGGAGGAAAAGCGAAATTTCAATCTTTTCTGGAGAAACCCCCGGGACAGTGGACGGACGATCCTTTTTTCAACGAACTTCGGGATCGGTCCTCTCGGATGGGAGTAGTAAACGACACGGCGGAACGGGGTATCAGCCTGATCCAAAAATACAACAACACGCTGACGAAGGACGAAGAGCAGAAACAGTTCCTTCTTCGACTGGTGGCAAACCACCGAAAGAAGCTCCCCACTCCATCAAAGGCGGCTCTAATGTCAGTTTTTCAAGTGCATAGCTGTTTTCTGCTGCGTGTGAGACCCCTGATTTATGGATTCCACATGGGGCGACCCCTAAATACTGTTTCTTGGGGAAAATATTTTGTGATTTTCAGTTATGTATAAAGGAATAAAAATACCCTTGTGGAAAAAGGAAATTTGTTCTTTTGTTTTTTGGACCACCCTAATATATATATATAGTTATAATGTTTCAGACCAACAAAGACCCTAGAATCCACTCATGGCTGGTCTACCTAACTGTGATCGTAATTGTGTATTGCGCATGTCCTCCGTGGTGGCGGAGGGGACCTACAATTTTACGTGGGTTCCGAACCACAAGAACATAAGAAATTTTTATAGTGGGCACACTAGGGGCCACTTCGGCCCATCGAGGTGGCTCCACTATGTAAAAACTGCCTGTACATTGGCAACGACCAATTTTTACAAAACTAAATAATTATCAATTTAAAACTAATTAATTATCAATTTAAAGCTAAAGATAGAATCTCTGGATCCAGAGGATCAAGTCATAATAGACTACTATCCGCAAATATGTTACACTCTATATCTATTTATAACCGACATGCAAATATATCAGATCCAAAGAATCCAGTCAATTTCATTACGGTATCCATCAATACCAGTACCTTGCCAACCAAAAATAAGTCACGGTCCATATCAATTGCGGACCAAGTCAAAATTTACAACCTTATACTTTACAATATATATACTTAGGAGGAAAAGTGTAGGTGTGGCTGTAAAGACTGTACAATAATGTAGAAATGTGTGTGCACCCATTTTGGGTCTCCCATTTAAAGGTGTTTGTGGGGCAAGTGAAGATCATGAGTTTTTCAATACCTCACAGTACTATGGGGGGCACCGCTCGGCAGAGGAATCTCTTTAAATGGGGTGTGTAAGGGCAGAGAGTATCCCCTAACCCAAGATGCTGCCTCCCTATATCCCACAACACTTGTAAAACTATGTTTTCTTAGATTTGTTCTACATCTTGGCTTAAATAATTTCATACTATGACCTCTAGTCTGGTTATTGTGATCTGTAAGGAAAAGAGAATCAAAATCTATCTTATCCAACCCTTAATTTTACTACCTTAAACTATACCCAATCTATCAACATATGCGTCTAATCGATTTTTAAACATGTTTATAGACGTGCTACTAATTACTTCTACCGGCAAACTATTCCAGCTATTTACTATTCTATGCGTAAAAAAGTTTTTGGCAACTGCTGTCTCGAACCTTCTACTTGTCAACTTACACCCGTTATTTCTAGTCCTATTATACTGAGATATTTCGAAAAAGCTATCTCTGTCTACGTTATCGAACCCATTCATAATTTTGAAAACCTGGATTAGATCACCACTTAGCCTCCTAGTCTCGAGGGTAGTCAATTTTAACTCTTTAAGCTTATCCTCGTACGACTTTGACCTAAGCGACGGAATCATCTTAGTTGCTCGTCTTTGAACTCTTTCGATTTTGTCTATATCTTTGCGCATATGCGGATTCCAAAATGGACCGCGTACTCCAAATGCGGTCTAACTAATGATTTATAAAAGGAACTATAATATCGCGCGATTTGTACTCAAAATTCCGAGCTATAAAACCTAACACTTTGTTCGCCTTATTGACTGCTGCTGTACTTTGTTTCGCTACTTTTAAATCACCAGTGACTATAACCCCTAAATCGTTTTCCTGCTCTACGCTTATCAACTCTTTCCCTGACATACTGTACGCAAAAGTACCGTTACGCGAACCTATATGTAAAATTTTGCACTTATCCACGTTAAATCTCATTTGCCATGTGACTGACCAATCAACGATTTTATTCAGATCATTCTGGATTTTACCTCTATCTTCGTCATTAATCGCCCTACCACCCAGCTTCGTGCCATCCGCAAACTTTGAAACTGTACTGACTAGGCCGACATCTAAATCGTTAATATATATAAGAGAAAACAAGGGGCCCAATACAGAACCCTGAGGAACGCCACTCGCTACATTAGTCCAACACGACTCCGCTCCATCAACGACCACCCTCTGTTTCCTACCTCGCAACCACTCTTCTATCCAATTTATTACTACACCCCTGATTCCATGAGCCTTAGTTTTCTCGATGAGTCTTTTGTGCGGTACGGTGTCAAACGCTTTTTGAAAATCTAAATACACTACGTCAACCGCCCGATGACTATCATAAACGTCAACCACGCTTTGAAAAAATTCTAAAAGATTAGTTAAGCAAGATTCGTTTCGCCTAAAACCGTGCTACGTATTTCTAACTAAGTTATGCAATTCTAAATGATCGACTATACGATCACTAATTATTGATTCCAGTAGCTTACCTACAACAGACGTTAAACTGATTGGCCTATAATTTCCCGCCGCACCTTTATCGCCTTTCTTAAAGATAGGTGTTACGTTTGCTAACTTGAAATTATCTGGTACGCACCCCTCAGAAATAGACGCATTAAAAATCTTTGTTAGCGGCACAACAATGCTATCTTTTAATTCTTTTAGTTGTATGGGATATATGGAAAAGTGGAATCCGGCCCCGGTGATTTACGCGTTTTCATTTTATCAATATAGCGCATTACTTCCCCTTCACTAACCACAATATTATCCAAAATATTACCATTATCAAAGGGTATTATGTCTATGACCGTAGGGATATTCGTTACATCTTCTATAGTAAAAACTGACGTAAAGAATTCGTTTAGCAAGGTAGCCATTTCCTTGTTTTCAGAAACTAGATCTCCGTTAACATTTTTCAACGGCTCCAAGAAACGTTTTACTGGATTTCTATTGTTGACGTATTGAAAGAATCGCTTGGGGTTTTCTTTACCGTCACGAGCTATGGAGATTTCAAATTCGCGCTTGGACTTTTTATTACACTTTTCGCTTCACGCCTTAGAGATATGTAGTTGTTTCGTAACCACAAATTGTCTTTATCGCACTTATGTAGCCTATAAGCCCTATCCCTACTCTTTATAATGTCTCCTACTCTAAAAGTAAACCACAGGAGCTTCTTGTTTACTTTCGCACGCTTAATTTTGTACGGTACACATTCCTCATTTATAGTCCTAAATACTGTTTCAAACGATTCCCACATTAGTTTTGCGTTGGAGTTCCCCATTACGTTTTCCCAATTGACGTGTGACAATTTATTTCGAAATTTACAAAAGTCTGCGTGCTGGAAGTTAGGAATTTTAGTCGAGTTAGCTGGTTTCGAGTGACTTACTGAGAGGACAAACTCTACCATATTTTGATCGCTATTGCTTAACGGTTCTATTACTTGAAGATCAGTAATTAGCCGATCATCCGTAAATATTACTAAATCTAAAATACTGTCCAACCTCGTAGGTTCCCCAACCTTTTGAATAAGAAAGCTATCCTCGAGAAAATTAACTAAACGATTACCTTCCGCGTCTCCCTGCATTGTATCGTAATTCACGTTGGCGTAATTAAAGTCACCCATAACTAAAGCCTGCTCACTACCTATTTTCTCTTTAGTTCACGATATAACGCTTCGTCCGTATCAGCTGCTTGATTAGGGGGCCTATATATAACCGCAACAAGAAGTTTGAAATCGTTCAATTTAAGTTCTGCTATAGTCGAATCTATTGGTTCTGGAATTGTGTGCTTTACTTCTATAACGTTCGCAATATTATCTTTGATATACAACATAACACCGCTCGCCTCGCCTACCTATTCTGTTTTTAACAAAAAGTCTATAACCTCTAATTTGATACTCCCCTACAAAGTCACGTGTTTCAGCCACGGTTCATTTATCGCAATTAAATCATAGTCTTTACAAGCAATTAAAGAAAAAAATTCGTTTATTTTATTTCGTAAGCTACTAGCATTTAAGGATAGAACCTTCAAATTGTTTGTAATTGCGACACCTTCGCGAGCGCAGGGGAAATTTGTGGAATTTATGCTGGGACCGTTCCAGTTACGGCAGCTTATATCAACTCTAAGTTTTATACTAATTTTATATGAAATAAATAATTTAAAACTCTGAGTTCACTTGGAGATCACCCAACACAATTCAGTGATCAATAGTGAATGGGTAAGAATAAATTGTTCGTTTTATGTAACTTAAATTACATTCACTACTTGGTTACTCGGATAATATAAATTTTATATTATCTTTTAACATCAGTTCAATTATTAAACTTTGAGTCACAACCTTTTTTGAGACCTAACAAAGATACTTTATGACTCGGTAATGAATTTATATACAACTCGGATCTACAACTCCAAGAACAAGAAGACGCAGTTATATCTTTTAATAACCTTACTGAAAACAAACTGTATATTGAAATAACATGTAAACGAACCAAAATATAGGAGTACAATTTTTCGGATCACCTGAAGATCAGGGCTTTCAGCCTTCGTTAGTTAGCCTTATAAGACTAACTAACGAAAATATCACGACTTAACCTAACCAATCTTCAAGGGCGTACATTTAGTTGACCTAACGATTGGTTAGGTGAGGTCGTGATATTTTCGTTAGTTAGCCTTATAAGACTAACTAAAGAAGGCTGGGGCCCTTGATCTTTAGGTGATCCAATTTTTCTAAAGAAACTAATTCATGTATAACTTTACCAAAATATTTCCCAAAATATAGGGTGGCCAAAACGTCCCTTTGCATGAAAAACAAGGTCAACATACAGATATGCTGTAATGTCACTGCAAAGGGACTTCGTAGCCACTCTGCAGATAAACTTAGGAAAGTTTCACTCACCAACTTCAGAGTAAAGCTTGTCTGAATAACCACGAATAAAATGAGTTCAGTATTCCAAAATGTTATGTAGTTGAACGCCTCAACCCGCAGACTCGTTGCTCCTCTTGGGGAAAAACATGGAAGAATGGGAAAGACTCTAAACAGTGGGTTATAATATACCAGGAGTTTTAGGTGGAACACGAGTGTGTTCTTGGCCTACACTGATTTGAAGGGATTTTCTTTTTCAAGCAGCATGAAAATTCTAAAATAATGCAAAAATGCTGCATTATTCCTTAACTGCTTTCCAACAGTTAGAAACAGAACGTCAGAGGAATTTTGATCTCTCTCTTGTGTGTGTGTGTGTGTGTGTGTGTGTGTTCCTAAATTATCTTTCATATTTTGAATGTAAATAAAAGGGGTCTTTTCCGTTTGGGGGCTAGCAGCGAATTTTAATGAAAATCGGTATACTAATGTAGTTTTGGTCACTGATTTCAAAAATAACTCTTTTTTTGGAGAAATGAAAAACAAACATGTTAGAGCACTTTAAATAATTAATGTGTGTTTTAACTAGCTTAAACTAGTTACAGAGTATTGGGATCACTTTAACATATTGCTTCCCAATATTTAGGATAAGGAGTACGATAAAAAATGTTCGCTTTAATAAAGTAAAGGCATAAAAAGTAAATCATAACATGTTAAAATATTAGATTGAAAGTAAATTTATTAGAATTGTTGCGCTATATGGTCACACAAAGTAAAAAATGGATTTCGGAAGAATCGGTCACGCCACATCATTTGCTACAAGTACGAGTTGAGTAGCTCCTTTTTGCATCCTTTCATTTTCTTTATACATTTAATGTAGGTCAACTGAATGGGTTAGGTCAACTGAATGCCCGGTTAGGTCAACTGTACGCCTTTGATGATTGGTTAGGTTAAGTCGTGATATTTTCGTTAGTTTTAACGAAAATATCACAACTTAACCTAACAATCGTCAAGGGCGTACAGTTGACCTAACCGGGCATTCAGTTGACCTACATTAAATATATAAAGACTGCCCTGTTAGGGCATTTATAGCTTTGTTTACGGTCGGTAGGTTATCTCGTAGATTACCAACCTCTTTCTAACCAACCAACCTTTCTCTTTTTAACATATTGCTTCCCAGTGTTAATCACTTTAACATATTGCTTCTCAGGAGGGATCACTTTAACATATTGCTTCCCGAATGCTTTGGGAAGCAATATGTTAAAGTGATCCGAGGATTGTGTTAAATTTAGCCAGAGTCCCAAACTGCTACTGTTTATGAAAAAGTGCTCAAAGTGTGGGAAAGTGTGTTCCTTTGATAAAAATACCCAGTTCTTTCGCTGCCAAAAGCGTCGGTCAAATGGTAAAAAGTGTTAAATTATCCCTAACGAAGAATACGTTTCTTTAAGGATCCCGGCAGATCTGTAAAAGTAGCAGAAAAAAATGAAGAATTATTGCTCAGTTAGGTCAACTGAATGCCAGGTTAGGTCAATTGAATGCCCGGTTAGGTCAATTGAATGCCCGGTTAGGTCAATTGTACGCCCTTAACGATTGGTTACGTTAAGTCACGATATTTTCGTTAAACACACATTAATTATTTAAAGTGCTCTAACATGTTTGTTTTTCATTTCTCCTAAAAAAAGAGTCATTTTTGAAATCAGTGACCAAAACTTCATTAGTATACCGATTTTCATTAAAATTCGCTGCTAGCCCGCAAATGGGGAAGATCCAATGAAGGAATAACTAATAGACATAAAAGCATGCAGTTTGCACCATCTTGTAGCCCAACTCAGAGTTTTTATTTACGCTATTTTCTTTCAGGTATCTCTCCAGTGACTAGCGTAATTCCGAAAACGAAAAATGGCGACCGTGCAAGAGAAGGCTCAATGTGTCGTGTGGCTTGCAGAGACCAAGTCAGTGACTGTGGTGCCACTAATGGTGCACATATGGAAGTCTACTGACATGGCAAGAAAAACCGACTTGGGCTACAAAATGGTGCAAACTGCATGCTTGGATGTCTATTAATTATTCTTTATTTTACATTTAAAATAAGAAAGATAATTTAGGAACACCCTGTATGTATGTATGTATGTATGTATGTGTGTGTGTGTGTGTGTGTATATATATATACTGTATATATATATACAGTGTCCCATAAGTCCGGCATCATAGGAAAAATAATTAAAAAAGGCAAAACAAAAGCTTTTATTTACAGAACGTGCTCAATATGTCCACCATTGTTTTCAATACACAAATTCAGACGTGATACCCAGTCAGCAAGCATACGGTGAATGATGTCAGGAGTAATGGTGTTACATGCCCCAATAATGCGCTGCCGCAAATGTTCAACACTCCTAATTTTCTCTGCGTATACCAGCGCTTTCAAGTGGCCCCAGAGATAAAAATCTAGTGGCGTGAGATCCGGGCTTCTACTGTAGCTGGCCATTCCACAGGCCCTCGACGTCCTATCCAATGACCAGGGAATTGTTGGTATAGGTATTCCCTTACTTGGGTGTTGTAATGTGCAGGAGCGCCGTCTTGCTGGAACCATGTTGGGAAATTTTCTTTTTCGTTCAAGACGCTGGGAAATGCTTCTTTCTTGAGCATACGAAGGTAGGTGCCTCCAGTGACATGTTCATCGAAAAAGAGGGGGCCTATGATGCGATCCTTCCAAATGCCAGACCATACCATCACCCGAGATGCACCTTGTTCCTTTGAAGAGGTATACCAGTGAGGGTTGTTTTGAGACCAGTAGCGGGTGTTCTGTCGATTTACCTCACCATTTCCATAAAAAACAGACTCGTCACTGAACAGAATGGTGGACGGGAAATTGGCATCCCGAGCATAAGAAAAATATGAATTTATGGTTTGTAGAAATATAAAAATATGAATTTCTCCTATGATGCCGGATTTATGGGACACCCTGTATATATTACTCATTTTCTTTCCTCTGTATATCCTAACACGCGTAACATACATATGATATAAAAAAGTACATACATTATTCATTTCAGTAAAATGTTACAGTCATAAAAATCATACTTTTGACGTTGACTGTAAACTTTAACTTTGCCTTTCAAATCTGATTTTGACCTTGACTTAACTTAGTTTTTAACTTTGAATACGACTTGACTTTGATCTTCAAATCTCTCTTTTAATTATGACTATAATTTTTTATTTCAAGGCTTTTAAAAGAATTTTTATCTTAAATTAGACTAAATTTTGATTTTAACCACTTTGCAAATTTTCTCGTATAGTTTGTTTAACAACAACAACAACAACAACAACAACTTTAAAAAAAATCTGTTCACAAAGATTTGATGCATAAACGCGAGGTAAAAAGCTAAAATAACGCAATTTCTAATTTAATTTTTAACTTAAAAATGGTTCTATCAGATCTAAATATTAAAATAATATATTAAAAATGGAAAAATTATATTAAAAAAAAGGTGAAACTGAAAAAGATTGAAAATAAGTACATATTTTTTGTTTTCGCTACTCGTAATTGCTCCTGCAGACACGTGTATACAAAGTTGCTTACATAAAAAAAAAAAATCCAAACTTCGCCATCTTCTGTTCTTTGAATAAAATTTTAAAATTTGTTGTACAAAATTTTTAAGCCATTGAATCTTCATGAGACTGATTAATTGACACTTCGGCAGAAGAACTTTTAATACTATGTCCTGAAGGAGGTCGCGAATGAGAAAAACACTTCGCTTGCTGCTGCAATTTTGGTCATGTAAGTAATTCCAGAAAAGGATTGAGAAATGTTCCTGGAAAGTACATTTTCATATCATTTTTCGGAGCAAGTGTAATTTACGTTCCCCTGTGGTGCCTAGTGTAGTTTACGTTCCCCTACATTATCCATTATCCTAGTGTAGTTTGTGTTTCCCAACTTTGTCCGCGTATACCTAATCAAATAAAACGTTAAAACTAATTAACCTAACCAATCGTCTATATATATATATATATATATATATATATATATATATGAAAATTATTTCACGAAAGTAATACGTGAAAAATATTTATGATGAAAAGAACCACGAAGGAAAGGAAACTTAGAATGGTGCTCAAGCGCTTTCGTCTAATGACATCCTCAGAAACAGTGAGTGTTCCTGAGGATGTCATTAGACGAAAGCGCTTGAGCACTATTCTGTTTCCTTTCCTTCGTGGTTCTTTTCATTATATATATATATATATATATATATATATATATACATACATTGACGATTGGTTAGGTTAAGTCGTAATATTTTCGTTAGTTTTAACGTTTTATTTGATGGATTCATTTAAAAAATGTCTCCTACAGATCCTAGTGTAGTTCACGTTCCCCAACTTTGACCTAGTGCAGTTTGTGTGCCCTTTTGCGTCAGGGGGACGTAAACTACACTTGCTCCCATTTTTCCTATAATAACTCGTACACAGATTTATTAATAAGGAATCGATAGATCGCAGTATCAAAAAGCGGATATGTGTATGTGTATGTGCGTGTATGTGTGCGCGCGCGCGCACGTTCAGATGGAAGAAGCAATTTTTTTAATTATTCTAATTTTTCACATACGCGCATACGTGCGTCTTCTATTTCATTTTGATGAAAGAGAAACGTTATTGTTTATAATTAAAATTCCAACGCGTTTTAATTTACACCATTATTAATATGAATAAAAAACATTACATTAATTTTTAAACTTTTTTTTTGACACGAGTACACATCGAACTCACTCACTCACTCTTTCTTTTGTGTTGGAATCTCATACCAGAACATAAACGACATACGAAAAGTTCCAAATTTCTTAGTTAATAAATGGTTTAAAAATACAGAGGGAAAAAAAAAATGACCAATTCACAACAATGAGTCCTTTAGCTGCGTTTGATTAAATGCCCTTTGTCGCAGTTTTGTCGGTAAAACATTTTATTTATCGGAAAAAAAATTTTTGGTTTATTAAATACTTCTTTTCATATTTAAAAAAAAATTAATTGGTACGAAAGTAAAAATTAAAACAACAAGAATAAAAATGTTACTTTTTCGTAAAGCTTGCAATTTCAGAAATTTACTTTAGCGATAAAGTAAAAAATTATTACACGAGATTAAGAGGAAAATATAAGCAAAATAGTTTGACTTTTTGTTTTTAATTTAAAATTACATGTACATGTACAGTATCCTCTTCATATTTTTAAGTACAAAAAGCTATTAATTAAATTCTTGTCCACAGAATCAAAGAATCTTATATAAACACTATGCATTGTAGTTTCGGAAAGAAATTCGCCAAAAAATCTAAAAAAAAATTAAGAAATAACTAATTGGGAATATTTTTTATATTTTATTGTTTTCGGTGACAGTAATAAATTTTCAAAAGCAAAACCCAATCGTTACTAATTCGTTTTTTACGCTTTCTCAAAATTTTAAGATCTTAGACGAACTTATTTAAAAAGTATACATTAATTTCAAATTAACTTTAAGCACAATGTTCTCGGCCATTTTGATAGAAAATTTGGCAATTATACAGGGTGTCCCATAAGTCCGGTCCCACAGGAAAATTTATTTTAAATTAAATTTACAAAAGTAATACATTAGAACTAAAACAAATGTTCAAATTGCAGTTTTTGTTTTTTGGACTTTCTTTTTGGTTGCAGGTAGAATAACAAGCAATAGCTAATATGGAAGCGAGTTATACTGCTCAGGAAAAGGCCTCCGCCTTTTCCTCAGCGGATTATCGCTTGTAAAACTAAAACGTAAAATATACGAGTTACGCTACTTTTATTTCTTTTACTTTACAAACTTTTGAATTATGTAAACTCTTTGAGCAACCTCGTAAAGTTCAAGATCCGTTTGATGCCTCCGGGAAGTGAAAGAGTTCGGAGTCCCGAGTTTGCAACTCCAGGAAGTTAAAGCATTGGCAACGAGTAGTTAAGCTTAAAATTGATGAAATAACGTGGACCGGTGGACACGATGGGGGTAAAATGTTTGATGAGGGGGGGGAGATTTTTAAAATTTTCAAACACCGAAGCCAACGACACTGAATAAACGCAATTAATTATGGATTAAAAGTAATACAATACGAGTAAAATAAATTATAAGCAACGAAGGAAATATATTCCTAAGAAAATTACGTAAGATATTCTCTCCCTCAAATGATAAATGTGGACTATCGAACGTATTAAAATTCATTTTTAAAGGGAATTAAATATATTTTAATTTGTCAGTACATTACTTCAAGTATGCCACCTCCTGGAGTACATATTTACAAGGATATTAATTAGTGATGTACCCATTCCAAAAGTTAGCCGATGCCGATTCCATGAAAAACTGCCGATACCGATTCTTTGCCTATATTTAAAAAAATCAACTCCTTAATGTGAAAACTTTCACTTTTCATATTTTTACATTTCAAATTTGTTCAAATGTTTTTTTTTAGCTCACTCCACAATATACAGTATCAGAATTTGTTACTCATACAGGGTGTCCCAGAATTAACTATCTATTTCAATGAAATCGGACAAATTTAATAAAAACTGACATAATTTTGTGTTTATTACTAAATTATGATACAAAAACAAATAGATTTATAAATCATAAGTCAAAACTTTATTGAGAAGTTTCAACATGTGCACCGTCTGTATCTCTGCAAATTTCAAATCTATCCTCAGCGCTGCGAAACACATTTTGAAGCATTTCAGGTGTTATCTCCCGCACTGCCAACTGGATGCGTTCTTTAAGTTCAGCTAAACTATTGATCTTTTGGCGATAAACCTTTGTTTTTATGAAACCCCATGCAAAGAAATCCAGGGGTGTCAAATCCGGAGAACGCGGAGGCCAAGGTCGAGGTCCTCCACGTCCAATCCACCGATTTGGAAGGCGTCTGTTGAGGTATTCTCAAACAATTAGAGCATAATGACATGGTGCTCCATCTTGTTGAAACACAACATTATGAAGAATGCCATCATCAAGAAGCTGTGGTTCGAGAAACTGCTGAAGCATATCAAGGTAGACGGTACCTGTTACAGTTGCCTCCGCAAAGACGAATGGGCCATAAATTTTGGATTTGGTCATTCCAAGCCACACGTTAACTTTTGGAGAGTCTCTTTGCCATTCTATGACTTCAGACGGTCTTTCATTGGACCAGATAATGAAAAAATTATGAAAATAAAATTATGAAAAAAATTTACAAATTTATACATTTTTAACACATATTAAACATGATAAACAAATAAAAGTGTGTTTTTAAAAAATTTGTCCGATTTCATTGAAATAGATAGTTAATTCTGGGACACCCTGTATACCGTAGCTAAAATGATGTTAAATTGTTTTATTACTCATTAAATTGATAAAAATTGAATACCAATATTTAAAGTAAATTTTTTCTTAAATAGTGAAGGTATTTTCTTTCTTCAACAATGTAAACAACAACAACAAAATTTTTCATTAAAATTTCCAGTCCCTGGTGGCAAATTTAAATAAAAAAAATGAATATGCAAGTTGGGTTCATAAAATTATTAAAATACTTAAAATAAAGTCAACATAAAAAGATGGTTTAATATATAAATTATAAAGCACAACTTAACAGAATTATTATTAATACAGAGTAGGAGATCACAATAGTTTATAATATTTAGAGATTAAGTAGTGGAGAAAATGTAAATGTATGGGCAACTTAACTTATTAAGCTTTGGGATCACCTGAAGATCAGGGCCCCCAGCCTTCTTTAGTTAGCTTTATAAGACTAACTAACGAAAATATCACCACCTAACCTAACCTAACCAATCGTTAGGTCAACTGTACGCCCTTGACTATTGGTTAGGTTAGGTCGTGATATTTTCGTCGGTTAGCCTTAAAAAGCTAACTAAAGAAGGCTGGGGGCCCTGATCTTCAGGTGATCTAAGCTTTGCCTTTTCCTGAATGTAAAATATTTTTATATAATTACACTTTGAAATGAGTATAAATTATCACAAATAGTGTTTTTTGTATGTCTCATTTTAAATAAATACAGATTTTGTTTTGTAATGAAAATTAAAATTTCAAATAATCGGTAAGAGAATAGGCTAAATTTGGCCGATGCCAATGCCGATGCCCAAAAAATTGCCGATTCTGCCGATGAAGATTAATCAGTACACCACTAATATTAATACAGTGTTACAGTGTAATAATAAAGATTGTTTCCAACTTTTTTTTCAAATTCATGGTAAAAACTGTAAACGTTTGAAAAAAACAACTATGATTGGCCAGAATCAATCAATCACGTCTCATATCTCGTTATTGTGTTTTCGTACGACAATCTGGAATTTGACAACAGTTCAAGTACATAATATATATCAGGGGTAGAAATTCACATACGCCCGATTGCCAGAGGCGACCAAAATATCAGAAGGGCGAGTAGATCTTATGATTTTGCTGGTTTTTGATCGCCCGGCGGGCGACTAACATGTCAGACCCGCAGTGTATAGGAGCTATATGTAGATCTGATGATGTAGATTTGATTTTGAAAATGGTGAATTTCTACCCCTGTGTGTATATATATAATACACACAGACCGTGCATGGAACAAGGAACTCTTCTGGAAAAGTCAAATCCACTATAGTCCGAATAAGTTATGATAAATGACAAACACGATAGTGTTTTCTTTTTTATGATGTTAGCCCGACGTGGGCAACGTCACTCGCATGAAAAACCTCAGGAGACCATTCTGAGTTCAATCCCATATATATATATATTATATATATATATATATATATATATGTGTGTGTGTGTGTGTGTGTGTGTACAAAAATAATCCCGTGCACTCCCTGGATCATCTTGGAAGCGCGCCGAAATCAGCACGGTGCGTGCACTTTTCAGCACAGCATTTTTTTTTCAACGAGTAGGATCGAAAAATATAATATGAATGATTAGTAGAAGGGCTAAGAACATACCTCGAGTGAGATTACAATACACCAAGTTCAATGAACATTGTTATTTAGAGTTTAGGGAGAACAAGGTTTCCGTGTTTGATTTAGCACGCTGCAGGTTCTACAAGAAAATCCAATTTATTTACAAAATTCGACTTACTTGGCAAAAAAGGTAGCTTACTATTGGCGCTACTTGGGGATTTGGGCTATATATATATATATATATATATCAGTGATGTAGTCGAGACCACCAGGTCCGAGACTGAGACCGAGACCGAGACCTGATCCTATGAGACCAAGATCGAGACCGAGATCAAAGGTTCGAGATCGAGATCTACCTTCCGAGATCGAGACCCTTAAAATTCGAGACCGAGATCGAGATCGAGATCGAGACCAAGTTCATGCCCTTTCAATTTGTTTTACACTACTATGGAAATTAGACTATGTTAAGTATATTAATAAAACTAATAACTACTTTCTCAGATGTAGTGTGTTGAATGCAAAAAGTGTAGCCTATAAATTAACAAATGAATATATATATATACACGTACTTTTTATTTATTTATTCTTTTATTTCTGTTACAGAAGGTTTAATGAACGTACCACTACCCAGTTTGACTTGTGTATTTATTTAAAGCATGATAGGTGCTCATTACACTTAAGGAACATCAGCATGCTCAGAAGATCTGCTGAAGTTCGACTTCGTGGGGCCTCATTATTATGCCTCCATGGCTAAATACACGCTCAATTGGAGCACTAGAGGCAGGCACTGTTAAAACAGTCATGGCAATATTGGCCAGTGATGGGAATTTATCCCTTTTCTGGTGCCAAAACTTTATTGGAGAGCAATTGTCTAAAATATGAGATTCATCGATCTCTAAAAGGTACCGCCGCAACTGTTCCCTGCGGTTCAAAATCTTCCCAGTTTCAACGTTCTTCTGCTTGGACCGATAGCTTTGAATTTTGCCATTAGTCTCGGAACTTTGGTTTGACTCTTGAATTTATCGGTACTGTTTTCTTTATGCTGTATTTCTTGCATTATTTTTGTGTGAAGCATTTTATTTTTTCAAATACATATTGGATGGGAGGATAATCGCTTTTATCACGCCACAGAGGTTGACATGCCGTTTGGCAACACTAAGTGGCCTTATAATATATACTTATATATTAATATATATAATTCTCTATTTAGTGTTTCCATTTTCAATAAATTAATCTGACGGGGGCGGGGGGGGGTGGGGTTTGTAGCGCTAACCTAAAAAAATCCAGACCCCCACTCTCCCGCAAGACAAACGTGGCAACTCAAAACAGGGTGACTGATTAGTGAATACCTAGAGTCCCTTACTTTTACAAACTTTCATAAACATTCTGAATTGTGTCTGTTCAACCAAGCCACCATCATGAGTATGCCAGTAACATGTATTTTTCATCACGGTCTCGAGAGAGAGGTCTCGAAAGGTCTCGGGGAGAAAAACCGAGACCGCGTCTGTCGAGACCGAGATCGAGACCGAGATCTAAATAGCGGAGACCGAGATCGAGATCTGCAAATTGGGTCTCGAGATCGGTCTCGAGACTGAAACCGATCTCGAGACCTACATCACTGATATATATATATATATATATATATATAATATAATATATATATATATTATATATATATATATATATATATACATACATACATACATACATATATATATACTTGTATATAGCCCAAATCCCCAAGTAGCGCCAATAGTAAGCTACTTTTTTGCCAAGTAAGTCGAATTTTGTAAATAAATTGGATTTTCTTGGAGAACCTTTTTTTTTGTGGTTGTTAGGTTAGGTTAACTCGGGTTAACCTAACCTAAAACAAATCAATGGGTGTGTAAAGGTCTGAGGCAGCATGTTGTTCAACATACTTAATTTCGAGTTTTTTAATTAAAATCTTAACGTGGGTAAAATATGAAAAAAATAATCATTGTGTAGGCCTACTGTAAAAAAGTGCTTTCTCTAAACTTTCTCAGAATCTTCCCTACTTTAACACAAGCGAAAGCGATTAAAAATTTGAAAATATAAAACGGAGGTCTATAACCTGTTGGACCTACTTGGTAAAATATAAAGAAGGACGAAAATTTACACACCTGTTCAACCTACATCGGGATATATTGCAGCAGATTCGGCCAAAACAAGAAAATTAATTAATTTAAAGTTTAAGCGACAAGTAGCAATTATCGACCGAATCCTCTACACTTGCATTACTCCGAGTTCACAACTACACTTGTGAATTTTAACTGTAGAATTGTTAAGGAAAAAATTATTCACTGCTAAGAGAACGGCATTTAATAAATTTACAAGAAATTACTCAGAAACTATGAAATGGTAGTGATCTGTCCACACAAAAAACCCTTAATAAATCCTTGAGGTCTTGTCAAAAACGGAATGACTGGGACAAAATTGTTCCTTGAGGGACTATAATGAATTCTCGGCCTTGGACGGCTCCTTAACTTTCAAGTATTGAACGATAATAGCCAATTTCTCGAGTTAGTCCCACGCTGGTTGCCTCTTCAGAGGCGACCAGAAGGCTTGGCGAAATAAAGCCTGTTGTCGTCCTTTTTAAAGAACTGGTTCACGTTATGTCTGTTAACGTAGAGAGGTCACAAACCACGTAATTCCAACAGTACGTTAAATATTTCTAAAGACGCGTACACAGAATGAACTTTATAGACACAATTCAACAAAATAAATCAATTGGACACTAATAAGCCGTGACAATCCTGAATGAAACCAAATTCCAAAAATCACCGTATTTTTAACAATGGCACACTAAATATTTCAGAATAAAAAATTCTCCAAAAGTGTTGCCAGATTTTGAAGTTATAACAAACCTCACCACCACATTCTACACTCAGAGAACCCTCATAATATATATATACACACATTAGTTCCTGGCCAAATTATTAGGACTATCTGGCTAATTGCTGAGATCCTAAATTTTAAGCCGTCTTCAAGATAAATTATGGTCCATGTAGGGTAAGAAACGGCTACAAAATTGTTTCCTGCTTATCTGGGGTTCAGAGAAATACGTTTAGGGAATGGTATGCGTGACCAAAAAGGTCACAGAGGGGACTAAATTGAGAGGGGTCACTGGAAGCGATATCTGAGAAAATATTTCATCTAGTTCTTTAAGAAATTTAGTGAACGAAACACGTGTTTTGCATTCATTTTACAACTCCAACTCAAATTTCAACACAGATACTGTATATCTCAGTGTTAACGGTGGTTTTATATTATATAGTAGCCTACGGTTAACCAATTTGATGTCACCAGTTCATAGCGTAAAGTTGTTGGCACTATAATAATGATAATGGTTAATTGATTGATAATGATTGATTGTTAATGATAAGGCTGGAGTCACCAATTTATAGTCACTCCAGGGGTCACCAATTTATAGTGACTAATGGATCACCGATTTCATGTGGCTAAGAAAGTAGGCTTACTATAATTTAGGAATGATATTGAAATGAAATAATTATGGGGTCACCAACTTGGGCCTACTGCCCAAATAAACAACATTTAATAAGGAGAGAGAAATTACCTTGTTGTTTTGTGTTTAATTAGGAAAATAGATCAATTATTTGTTCACAGCGATTAACAGTTCAATAAAGGTATTTATAATGAGTAACTATTATATAACGGCATTTACACTATGCTAAAGATGGCTGAGTATTAGCAATAAGAAATGGTTATACAGCCTAATTGTTAAGCAAGTACAATGATGATAAACACTAATTTAGGTAGGCTAACGAGATATGCCGAGTGAACATAGAATAAATAATGAAGCCTATACGGCACAGTATATGGATTAGGTCGGAAAAGTGTAATGCATTAAAGGAGCGCATAAACAATAAGATGCAAGATAAGTAAATTATACGAATGAACACAATAACAAGTGATACAAAATTACGGTATGGGTACAACACTTCAATAGGCCTACTGCGGTCTTAATGAGAGAGTTATTTTTCCGGTTGCTCGCGTACACTTTTTGGGTATAGCCTAAACGCGACGTTGCGATTACACGGTGTAGGATTGGACCTTGGAGACTGTAGGTGGTTGACCTTGGAGACTGTAGAGGGCCTGTTGAGATACTCGTTGAACGGGCGCCGATGGAAGTGTGGTGAAGAATGAATGGAGAGCAAAGTGGAGTTGTAGCTTGTAGCCTACAGGAGGTTTACGGACCTGGGCTTCGAAGGGTGCTTCTGTAGTCAGGTTGGCCTTGCCAGCGAGAGGATGAATGTTGACAGCCGGTAGCGACTTGGGGTAAGAGGCCAACAGAACGCCTACAGCAGTGATGTTCTTGCAGGATGGAATTGTAGAGTCGTCTCAAGTGTTGCTTCGTTCTTGTATAGTTGAAGGGTGACTTGGGACTGAGGCCGGCTGGGGTCGAAACGGCGCTACGTGGAGACAGTAGATTCACGATGAGAAAGTAACGAGAGGAGTGAGATTGTAGAAAACCTTACTTGATGATCGACTTCGTGTAGGCTCGACCGGAGCCTTGAAGGAACAGCAGGCCGCTCTCCGGCCTTCGTTCGCCGGAGAGCGGGTGGCGACGAGTGGTGCTACTGATGAAGGTGCTGAGAGTGAGACGTGATGACCAAGACGACAAAATGGCAATCGAGAAGTAAGAATGATTTGAGGAAGAAGCTGCATGTTATAGGCCTTGATAACGTTCTCTGGTGGTCGCTTCGGGAAATATCACAGAATCTGTGTTTCCTGTGTGGGCCAGTTTCATGCCCACGTGTATAGCCTTTCTTTTGATTCCATGATGCTTAAGAATGGCGGGGAAAGGGATTTCTTTGTCTACACACACACACACACATATATATATATATATATATATATATATATATATATATATATATATATTATATATATATATATATATATATACAGGGCGTCCCAAAAAAATGTATACACACTTTAACAGCTGATAGCTCAATTGATGTTTCTTTCTTTCCAAGTTAAACCCATTAGAATTAATAATGGCAGTCAGACTAAGCTTTGAACAAAGGAAATTCATTCTAAAATGCTACTGGAAGTGTGAAAACGCAGTTAAAGTGCAAAGACAGTTTAGGAGGGAGTTTCAAACAGATCCACCAACGCGACTTACCATCACTCGAATTAGAGATAAGTTTGAAGCCGATGGAACTGTTCAGAATGTCCACAAAAAGCGTTCCGGAAGACCACGGACATCGACAAGCCGCACAAAGCAAGAAAGAGTACTGGAAACGTATCACCAAAGTCCAAGAAAATCTGTGCGGCAAGCGAGTCGTGAGGTAGGAATTTCAGAATCGTCTGTCCAACGCATTTTGAAGCGCTGTCAATGGAAAAGTTACATTCCAAGATTAGTCCATGCTATTAATGAAGATGATGATCCGGACCGAAGAGTGGAGTATTGCGAGTGGTACTTGGCACGATGTGGATGTGGATTGGACGAAGGGGTTTCGTAGAATGAAATGTATTTTAATAAACACTGCCTTTATAAGTATTTAAAGTGTGTATACATTTTTTTGGGACGCCCTGTGTATATATATATATATATATATAAAGGCACTGCTCCACAGTGCCATTTTTAATTTTTTTGAAAATGGGGAAAGTTTGTGATCTTACTCCAAAGAAAAAGGCAAAAGTGTTTTACTGAAGAAAACTACTAAATCACAAAGAGAAATAGCCAAAATCTTTAATATTTCAGTCTTCTGTTCAAAGATTGTCACAAAAAGTAAAATGATGGTGAAGATCCGAGTGCCAAACGGACAGGTAATTGCGGTAGAAAAAGAATTACAACGTCAAGAGCGGAAAGAAAAATAAAGAACTGCATTTTAAATAATCGAAAAAGTAATCTAAAACAGTTGAATACAACTTTAAAAGAAAGTATTATCGTTGTATCTGATCGAACATTGAGGAGGAGGACATATGAATTACCGTAAGATTCAAATGTAGTAGGCCCAGGAGCAAGCCAAAGCATGGGTAGACTCTATATATAGTAGAAAGAACAATGCACCAGTAATAACCAAAAATTTAATTTCATGCAAGATTCTACCCCGTGCCACACCGCCAAGTCAAAGATTTTTCTTAGTGCAATAGAAAGTAACGTCATTACCGCTACATTTACTTCTATGGAAAAGTAATGCGTTACAGTTACCGTTACTTTTATAATAAACTAGAAAATATAGTACAGGGTGTACACAAATTATCTCTACAACTTCTATCTCAAATAAAAATATTAGGAAACGAGGTGCGCGCACACACCGTTTTTGCGCCGTCTGTGAGAGAAAGTAATAAAGTTTCATATAACCTCAAACACATTCAACATGGGCACCATTTGTCACACGTAAGACGTCCAAACTGTATTCTATCTCCATCCATGTACGTTGCAACATTTCAAATCAACTCTTGCAATAACAAGCAGCAATTCTGGTCTTTAAATCGTTGATGTTGGCCACTGGAGTTGTGTACACGCAGTCTTTTACATAACCCCATGAAACAAGACAGGGTGTTATGTCTGGTGATCCTGCCGGCCGAGACCAATTTCATAATTTGTGTACACCCTGTACAATAATCTGACATCTGATAGTTACCACGTGAAACTTTATTACTTTTTCTCACAGATGGCGCAAAAACGGTATGTGTGCCTCGTTTCGTAATATTTTTATTTAAGAGAGAAGTTGTAAAGATAATTTGTGTACACCCTGTATTTCTCAGTATAAGAATGATATATCTACATCGCAATTATAAAAGAATTTTTGAATATCGAGCAAATATTTAATTAAGGTCAGATATTAAGTACCCCATTCGAAATGAAACAACTTTGAAACCTTATAATTTTTTATTGAAGGACGCAAACAATGTAATATTCACACAGTAAATAGTCAATGTCATAAAGTTTCATATGATATATGTGAATTATAACATTTAGATACATTAGATACATTGGGCATAGCATAATGTTTCCTTTTGTTAAGATCTTCACATGTTATATGCTGAACAATTTGAAGCTTATATGGATAGAGCTGCAGCCGCTTGCGTACGACTCTATGCACAGTTGAACGAGGAATCTGCAGTTCGACACTGGCACGACGGATGGACTTTCTCGTTCACCATCATCTTCCGATCTTGTTCGCCCTCCATAGTGTTCCTTTAGAACACTGCCAGTCTCCTCAAATTTCTTGGTCCATGCATATAGGTTTCTTCTGGTGGGTGGTTCCTCGTGAAAGGTTGTACGGAATCGCCGTTCCACCAGAGTAGGGGACTTCAACTCAGCCATCCATAACACACATTTGGCTTTTTCTTGTGGGGTAAACATAATTCAATCTGAAACAAACAAAAACATTATGACAAAAACTTATGCATATGGTATAGTAACTGGCAAAGTTTCAACATTCTCACATTAATACTTTAAAAATTACAGAGTTTCAAAGTTGTTTCATTTCGAATGGGACAGCCGGTATAATACAATGAAACAATACCTGATTTTTTACTTACGCTTAAATAATAAGCAATGCAATTTAACAATATTACCATTTGAAATAATATTAATCGCGATCAATAGATCTTAAGTAAAACACTAAAAATGTATAAGGTTGTAACATATATTCTGTTCGATGTTTTAGTTCATTCAGAACAAAAATTAAAGGACTTATAAGGACAAATTTGCTCGAATTTTTAGTTTATTCACAACAAAAATTAAATGACATCATAATAAATTAATCATCAATATAATTCACTTCTTTTTCTATAACCTCCTCCCACCTGTAGAAAAGTTTTTTTATGCCACGTTCGAAGAAATCTCTTGGTTTCGAGTTAAAAAAAGCGATCACTTCATTTTCGATAGCTTCCCTGGATTGCAACTTTTGTCCATCTAGATGGTGTTGCAGACTTCTGAATAAATGGTAGCCTGAAGGTGCGATGTCCGGAGAATAAGGTGGATGAGGCATTTTTTCCCAACCAAATGCCTCCAATTGGGCAGTGGTGATTCGAGCAGTGTGAGGGCGCGCGCGTTATCCTGGTGGAACAGAACACCTCTGCGATTAATTAATGCAGGACATTTTTCTTGTAATGCTATCTTCAATCGTTGGAGATGTTGGCAGTAGACTTCAGCTGTGATTGTTTGGTTTTCTGGCAGAAGCTCAAAATGAATAATTCCTTGCATATCCCACCAAACGCATAGCAAAATTTTCTTTGAATGATGTCCATTCCTTGGCTGAGGTTCAGGCTTTGTTTCACGGCTAAGCCACTGATGTCGACGCTTAATATGGTTATAGAGGACCCATTTTTCATCCCCAGTGACGATCCGATTCAAAAACGGTGCCTGCAGTTGCCGAGAATGCAGTGATGTGCAAATATCGATTCGATGTTAAAGATTCGCTCGTGACAAATCATGCGGAACCCATTTTCCAACCTTCACTACCTTTCCTAACAGCTTCAAATGACGAAGAATGGTCATGTGGCTAACGCCGAGTTGCAGGTCATTTGGTCGTTGTGTTCGTTGATAACACTAGGCAACAAATTTCAACTTTTTTTTTGTTACAGACACGTGAACTACTGATTCCTACTAAAACGCTGATGCTGATTTCAGATCTGATATCAAAATTTCTCTATCACGTCCAGATTTTGTGTAACCGAAAACCCCTATTTTTCATTTTTTTTCTCACCCGCTTCTATTACGAAAGCCGTCTAAGCTACTTTTCCGTGCCACGTTTTATGTTAAGCATACTTAAATAATTAGTGAACAGGGATGTCTTTCCTCCTTTATTCTGGCTTAAGACAGCGGAATTCCGCTGGCGGAGTTAGTTACCACCCCTGCGCCCAACCATCCACCCAAAGCGCGTTAGTATTTTGTTGTTACTACTGAAAGGCAAATTCCTGTTCTTAAGTGAAACTTTGGTGTGTCCTCTTCCTTTGTCGCTTGTAGGATGACGAGCTCTCCTTCTGCAGGAACCAACAATAATCTCCCATCATATTTGGGTTGAAATTACCTTGGTATCTGTTTTCCATAACTGAGATCTGTTGGTGGAAGCGCTCACCATGCTCGTCACTTACAGCCCCAAGGTTGGCCGGGAAGAAGTCAAGATGAGAATGTAAAAAATGAATTTTCAAAGACATTCTGCATCCCATTATTTCATAAGATTTAAGCATGTTTTCTACGAGTTTATGGTGGTTTTCAACTTTGTGGTTTCCAAGAAAATTTTTGACAACTTCAACGAAAGATGTCCATGCTCCTAGTTCATTCTCATTTAGGTTAGATGAAAACGATGAGTCGTGGATGACACTGCGGATCTGTGGTCCAGTGAAAACTCCAGCTTCTAGCTTAGCATCTGTCAATATTCCTTTGAATTTATCCTTTAAATATTGGAAACCACTACCTTGATGATCCATACCCTTCACGAAATTTTTCATAAGGCCAAGTTTAATGTGAAGTGGTGGAAGATGTACTTTCTGAGGGTCAATAAGTGCTGGGTGTTTCACATTGTATTTACCAACAACATGTTCAGTTCTAGATGGCCAATCATGTTTTTTGTAGTGGTTCTTGTCATCTCTGCTGTTCCATAGACACAAAAAGCACATATGCTTTGTGTAGCCCAACTGTAACCCAAGAAGTAATGATACAACTTTAAGGTCGCCACAAATATTCCATGTGTGGTCCTTATATTTGATGAGTCTTAGCAGCAGTTTCATCGATTCATAAGTCTCATTAAGGCCAGTGGCATGTGCTACAGGTATTGAAGGTTTTTCATTGCCGTTGTGCAGTAATACAGCTTTAAGGCTAGCTTTACTAGAGTCAATGAACAGTCTCCATTCTTTTGGATCATAGCGACAGCCAATCCCTTGCATCAGACCACTGATATCGTGGCAGAAACAAACGTTTTCTTCCTGTAAGTAAAATGATGAAAACTGCAAATGGCGATGGCGGAAATGGGAAACTTTGGTGTTTGGTTGGAGAAGATTAAATTCTTGAAGTCTTGAACCAAGCAACTCTGCCTTTTCTTTTGGTAATTCCAAATCGCGCACTAAGTCATTTAACTCCGCTTGACTTAACAAATGTGGGGAAATATTTGCATCTGGAACATATATGCCATCTTTCCCTGTTTCTATATCACTAGCAGAATCTTCAGATGAACTGCTGTCTGTTATCGTTGCTGGTGGAACTGGTGGTGGATTTGTTTCATCATGTGGTACTGGTTTCATTGCTGATTCGCAGTTTGGGTACGTGATCTTTGATTTGTTTTTCTTTGTGAAACCAGCAATCTTTGTCAAACAAAAATAACAATCATTGAAGTGATTTTTCGGCTCACGCCAAACCATGGGGACTGAGAACGGCATAGCTTTTCTTTTACCATTCATCCAAGCTATTAACATTGCATTGCACTGTGCACAGCAAATATGTGGTGCCCAGTCCCTCTGTTGGTCTCCTAACTTACAGTCAAAATAACACTTGTCGGCAAGTTTAATCTTTGTTGTTGTTTCTACGTTGTGGCTTAGGTGTATATTGTCCACAGACAAAGCAGAAGTTGTCTGGGTGATTTACACAAGCACGTCTATTTGATGCCATTTTGAATTACCATACAATATCTGAAAAAACGTAAAGTAATTATTACGATGTGCAAAATAAAAAGAAATACACACCGTAGTACAAAACAAATGCTATAAAAACACACAAGTCACCACAACCTGTCACTTGCTCATCAGCAGAGAGCTTCAACAACCGTTCTGCTTGACTGTCACGTAGCGACTGACCGTTGGGCCGTTGCCCGTTACTATGCTCTTGACTCAGTGTTGCCAACTCGGGATAAATTTTATTTATCAAAATTGTTCGAATTTGTATATAGTTGGCAAAAAAAATTGCTTTAACCTTGAAAAGCAAGTTTCATATTACTGGCATTAAGCCGATTAAAACCAAAATCTGGACGCGGTAGAAAATTTTACTAAAAGTGATTTGCATTTTACACAAAATCTAGACGTGATAGAAAAAATCTAATTATAGATTTGAAATCAGCATACCGAAATTAGCTAGGAGCACCTATTTGGTCTTCTGTAACAAAATCTTTGTTGCCTAGTGTAATCTTTCAGACTGAAGTCTCCATTTCTGACCTTCTCAAACCATCTCCTACACATCCATTCGCTCACATCATTTCCATAAACTCTCTGAATGTTTTTTGTGGATTCACTAGCGTTAGATCCTTTATTGAACTCATACAGCATCACATGTCGAATATTCTCTTTCGTGGGCTCCATGTTTTTTTCAATTACTGTAATATCGTAGGGGTGGCGTTGTAACTGTATGAAAAACACCAGAGAAAATATTCATTAGCCTAATCCTACACTAGCCTAAGTCATTCTGTATCATTCTTTATCGTGATAAAACCTGCGCGAACCTGTCGCCGCGTGTATTTTGCAACATTTCTAAAACTATTTCACATTATCTTAAGGTTATTCTATTATCTATCGTCCGTTTTCTAATCGAGCAGAATTTATGTCACAACCTAATAAAATAAAATTGCTCTTTGCACTTAGTATTACAAAAACGAAAATTATTGAACAGAATACACTAAACTAAATCGTGAGTAAAAATTACAAAATGCCTAAAGGATTAATGGATTAATCATATAAGAAAAAAATAGAAACCTTAAAAGAAAGTAACGAGTAACGAATATTGACTGAAGATGGAATAAAAAGTAACGGGGTTACCAATTTCGTTACAATATAAATAAAATAACGGCGTTACCGTTACAAGTAACGGCGTTACTCCCAACACTGGATATACCCTATACAGAACATTGGTATGAAACTATGTCATCCACTTCCATTTCTTCAAAAGTGTTTAACCAAAGCTAAAAAAAAAAAAAAAGCAGTGTAATTCAAAAGGAATTTGATCCTTAAAAAATATCTTCAATTTTTCTTACAGTGTAAATTTTAAACACTTTCCGAGTTCACTTAAAACAATTGGAATTAACTAAATTTTAAATATAAAAATACTATTAAATCTCAAAAAAAAAATAAAAATAAGGATACTTTTTATATCATTCACAAGCCTATTATTTTGTTGCCTCTCTCTTTTCTTTCGACAAGATAGAAATTAAAGTTTAAAATCATTATATATATTTATTTTTCAGAGCATCGATTTCGTATAAAATCATTCGTGTCTCTGTCAATATAACAAAGACAACCTAACCTAGTTTAGGTTATTGCGAGACGACTGAAGGTGAAATCGAACTTTGTATATGGTTTTGCGTCGATGTCACTGCCGAGGATAATAATAATGATGATGGGGTCGTTTAACCTCCTTCGCAACATCTACTGTAAGGTCATTGACGGAGGAGACCTACACTCTACAGTAGGGTGTCAATTTGGGAGGTGAAAATTAATTTTTGCCAATTCCTTCACTGAGGGGTTTTAAAAATGTTTTTGGATGTGAAGAATTCAAATCTGCTATTATTTTTGTGATTGCTCAACACTTAGTTTGGTAAATCTACGTTTGATTAAAAAGCACATAAATTGCTCTCGGAAAACATTTATAATTTTAGCTTCTCAAAATGTCAGGTAATGCTATAAAAATTTTAGTTTCTCTGCATAAAACATATCCTAGTAATCATAAAACATATCCTTGTAATCATAAAACAACATTAGAAAGTAATGACATCAGTAAAAAAAAATATTTAAACAACAAGTTTCATCAAGTCTTGCTTTGATTCGTTCTTGGACATCAGCCGCCGACTTGCTTCTTGGCCTCTGATATAGCCCTCACGTTTCTCATGTGTATACACCCTGCCTGCTGCCTCTGTGACTTGTTTCACACACCTCTATTGACTGAGCATGACAGGGCCACTGTGGAACTTGCATAGGCTTGTCAAAGAACTTCTTTACTTCCGCTGTAGTCAGTTTACATGTCAAAGGAGGTTCAAATACCCCGTCAGACCAGTCTGTCAGCTCCAACACGGAAGAAGCACTGGGGTTGATGGAAGGTGTCTTCCTGGGACGTACAGAAAGATCTCCAAGTGTGTCATCATCTCCACCCGTCATGTCAACAATCTTTTGGACACCAGCTCTCCTCTCCTCACTGTCATCTGAGCACAAGAGTGTCTGGATTATCATTTCGCTGAATGCATACCATGCTGAGCGCTTGATGGTTGGCAAAACAGCATCCACTACAGCCTTCTTTTGCAGCCTAACTAGCCGCAGCTGAAACAAGATGTGGCGTGGGCCTTCCACCCAAGAGTGTTTTACTTTGATGTTGAACCAACAGGGGTAGTACACACCAACAATGTATTCCACTATCAGTCTTAAGTTGTTGAGGGTTTTGCCTTTAAGGCCATGTTTTGAAACCCATATGCGACAAAGCCTGTTTGCTGTTGTCAACCACCTTGAATGGCTCACTGGACCAATTTCAAGAAGGGCCAGATCTGTGGGAAGTTCTCCTGTCCTTATGGCCTGAGTGATCCTATACCCGTACGCTTGATCAGTAGAGAGATCCTTTACGACATTGTCACTCAGTGAAGTAGGAGGCTCTCCAATTGAGAGTTTGGTGAATGAAGGATCAATTTCAAGTTCGGTTGCAGTGTCTAGCATCTTGCCAATGTTACCTGTCCACTTGTTGTTAGAAAAGGTCTTCCCATCCAGTGCTGTGATCAAGTGTCGCAGGGGTAACTCGTTAGTGTGGAGGGCACAAACCAACCAGATCAGCTTACGGCAAAGCTTGACCTCTACCCAATGCATGGAACCACCCTCCCAGCCAGTGTTAACATTTGTAGAATCACCTCCAATGGCCTGCAGGCTTTTATCAATGCCCTTCTTCTTCATGAAATCTACAAGATTATCAGCAATAACTTCAGCAGGTTTTTTTCTCGTTGAGCCTTTCTCAGGAGTGAAGTGGTAGAGATATCTTCCACCTGGCTCACTGCACACAGAATAATGCTCTTCTTTGATGATGCTGGGGAACTGACGATCTGAATTGTCTGCTTTCAGCACAACTTTAGTTGTATCTTGACGGCCGTCAAAGAAGATGCAGTCAATTTCACCCTTCTTACAAAGATCATCAAATTCCTGATCCAGGGATCTCATAACTTTTTCTTGGGCCCTCTTGACTTTATTGTGATCAACTACAAGTCTCTTGTCCTCTTCAGTGATCAAGCCAGCATCCATAAAGGCAGCAGTGGTGATGGCAGCTGTGGCACGCAAGCCAACACCATATCTGATGCTATGCATAGCAACATTAGGTATTTCTAATGTGTTGTACTCTGGCTTTTTATTGGAAGTTGAAGACGTGCTTGGTATTTCTAATGTCACTTCATAACTTCCATCCTTTCCATCTTGAGCATCAGCTATTTGTTCTTCATTTTCATCATCAGAGAAAATTATTTCATTTGATGGCATTGAAACATCCCGCTTACTTGTCTGCTTATATTCAGCAAGCCTTCTTCTTTCGTCTTCTTGCCGCTTCTGCTTTTTGACTTGTCTGTTGTGCTCAGGTTGATCTGGCAAGCCAATCTGATGTGGTCCAATAGAACCAGACTTGTCTCTCTGACCTTTAATGAAAGCAAGTTCCTTCACAGGGATCTTCATCTCCCTAGGGCATGTACAGTTAATGTGAGTTTCGTTTTTGCAACCAGCATCTGCAAGGCAGCCAAATTCAGAGCAGAGAACAATTTTACACTTGCAACTGAGGATGTCAAAAAGCTTGTCAAGTTTTGCAATGAAAGCCTCTTTGACATGTAGCTTTCCTCTCCCAAGAGATATGTTTTTGGCCTGCTCCCAGCTCTCTTGGATCTTGTTTAAGAGTGTGACTCGTGAATTTACAACGGGGGCTACAAAAGAACTGTTTGCTCGTTCCCACTTTTCAAGCACTTTAGGGTAAATGTCCTTTGCAAGACTGGCTGCTGGGTAGTTTCTCACATCCTCACCACTTTGTTCTCTTAGCAGTAGCCCATATTTCAGAACGTCTCGCAGAGTTGGGAGTTCAGAGGGCAACAACTCTCTACCAGTTCCAATTAGGTTGCTCATGTGTGTGAATGTCTCCAGTCTTGTCCTCCTATTAGAAGCCATTGTAGGTCAATTCCCACTGGTTAGGATGGTAGCACTGACGGACAAGTAATCTTCAGCACACTGATGAATATGTTTCAACCTGTGAAATAAGCAAAAACAGCAGTGCATTATATATACAGCATATATAAGCACACCGGACAAAAAATTAGTCACCCCTAATAGCACCGATAGTAGGAAGTTCAAGGTCACACAGAGGGCGCTGATGTAGCATTGGTAAGTGACAAGTAGCGGTGACGTAGCACACAGGATCAGATCTATTTCGTGAGGTGGTGAAGAACAAAGTGTGTGTTGGATATAGTCTGCAAAATGGGTCGTGAGGCAGACGTTACTCAGTGGCAAAAAGGAGCCATCGTGTTTGGCAGAGCCCACGGACACAAAATGTCTGAAGTAGCCCAATTTGTTGGTGTGTCAACGCGTACTGTCCAGCGAGTTTAAAAGAGTGGTGTAGTTCGCAATCAACTGAAAATCGACGGCGTAACTGTGGCCGGAAAACAATTCTCGACAATAGGGACCGCCGCCATGTTTCTCGTCTAGTAACTGCAAATCGTTTTCAAACCAGAGAACAATTGCTCCAAGAAACCAATGAGGTTCTCCAGCGACCAATTTCCGAACGGACATTGCGACGAGAACTGCATGCGATGGACATCTGGAGCAGGGTACCACGGAAGAGGCCGCTGTTAACAGCAAGTCACAAATTGGCACGTTATAAATGGGCTCAGAGGCACAAAAACTGGACTGCGGCAGATTGGAAACGTGTAATTTGGTCCGATGAGTCCCGTTTTTGTTTGTTCTCCAATGATGGAAGGCGACGAGTACATCGCAGGTCCAATGAAGCCTTTAATCCTGAATGCGTCGAAGGTGTTGTTCAGGCTGGAGGTGGTTCCGTGATGTTCTGGGATGTTTTTCGTACCACGAAATGGGCCCTCTCGTTCCAGTGACGATGAATTTGAACCAGCAGGCGTACCTCCGCATACTAAACTCGCCGGATTCGTGCGGTTATCAAGGCCAGAGGCGCCGTCACACGTTATTAGGTACATTCTGAGAGGGGTGACTAATTTTTTGTCCGGTGTGCTTAATTATTAATATAATAATTATTATATAATTCCACAAAAAAGTCAAAAAAGTCACTATTTTCATGTAGCTTCTTACCAAGCAAAACTAAATTATATTAAATTAACAAAAATATCTTTAGAATTCCTAAGTCATGCTGCAACTTTTTAGCACCCCTCATATTTGGAATTTGAAAGTTGAAAAATTCGACACACCCTAACTCTACAGCTTAACCCGAACCACGGATCGCTACATAATCTGGACCCGGAGGACGGTCTCCCATCCGACTACTACCCAGACCTAATGTCGCTTAACTTCGCTGATCGACGGGAAACGGTGTTACAACATTGGCCACAACGTAGCCTTCACTACCGAGAACTTTTATGGAGTAAATACAGGGTGTTCAAAAAGAAACGCAAAACAAAATAGAAAAGAAAAGGGTTAGGCTACAATGATATATGCATTCTGCAATGGGTTACCTACCTTTTTGAATATCCTATACAGTGTGGAAAAGTACTATCAAGTACTCTCAAAAGACGATGTCGCGGCTACACCGTGTTTTGAGCAATTTTGAGTAAGGAGGGGGGTAAGGGGTACTTACCGAAGCCATCCAGGGGTACGCAACCGAAAAAAGGTTGGGAACCCCTGCAGGGTATTAAATATTTGCATTACGATTCGTTTTTACATTTTCTGAAAGATTTAAGAGAATTTATTGGTTAATCATTTATTGCTTTAAAAGTTCAAGAATTAGGTGAAGACCACTTTGGTTGGTAAGTTAATTTTCACATTCATTATTGCGCAATGTAAGGCAGAGGTGCGCAAAATGGGGGTAGGGGGTAGGGGATGGGGCGCGCGATTAAATTTATAACCGATCACAAAGCGGAGTTGAAATAGCATGAAATAACAATCAAATTAATTGGCTATAAATATTTCATTAAAGCCGCTTATTAAATGCTATTTGTTTAGTATTTTGTTCCGTTTTACCTAAACAGAAAAAAATTGCATATAAAAATTATTTTATCTTATTTTATTATAATAATAATAATAATAATAATAATAATAATAATAATAAATGAAAGTCCAAATTCCTGAAAGATAATTAGCATCAAAGATAAATTTTAGAAAACTCGTAAACCTTTAGTTTTTCATATAACCTAAAAATCTTGATACATTTTTATGTCAGTCTTTCATGAAATTGCCCACCAATTACATTATTAGAAGAAAGGAGAACGGCGACTGAAGTCGTTTGGTGTTTACGAAGGGTGAAATAATAATAATAATAATAATAATAATACTTAGGATCCATATTTTCCCTGTGTCAACCAACCAACCGACTATTTCTTAAGCCGGCCGCACGCAGGATCGTCTTGCGACTCACGACGACTCCCGACTTGGATTCGCGTCGCGGTCGCTGCAGTGTACGGGGCTCCCATTCTGTCAATGTAAAATCACACACGCGACTCGGGTCGTCACGACCCAAGTCGTCAGTCGCAAGACGATCCTGTGTGCGACCGGCCTAAGAAATAGTTGGTTGGTTGGTTAACACAGGGAAAATATGGATCCTAAGTATTATTATTATAATTATTATTATTTCACCCATCGTAAGGACCAAACGAGAAACTGTGTTGTGTAAAACAAATATATAACATTGTGCTTACGCATTATATTATCATAAGTAAAATCCAACAGATAAATTTCTTTCAACTTATTTTCAGTAAAGTTAGAACAGCTGTTATACTAAAACTTTATAGGAATAGCCTTTTGCCAGTCAGATCATCAGATGCTTACTTTCTGAAAGAGTCAGATCAATACCAACGCATTATTTTCTAGCGAACACATTAACCTTGTGTTAATACCATTTATCTTAATCTTATTGATTTTCCACGTGTTTTTTTATTACTTTGAACACTGTTACGGCAGTATCCTCTTTTTAAAGTTACGTATAAATATACACGTTCGGTAAAAATGCCGGAGGTAATAATGCCATAGGTGCAACATGCAACATGGTAAAAATGCCATAAGTTAAGGTTATGAGAAAATGAGTTTATATATTAAGGGGGTGGTATATGTGTCATTTGTATTAATATTAATACAATATACTCTATGATCTTTTTTACCCTATGACATTTTTACCCTGTGGCATTATTGCCTAATCATAAATATATATCTAACTAAAGCTTTTAAAGCAATCATATACAGGGTGTCTCACAACTGGCCTGCCATACTCTGGGGATGATATCGAGTAAAAAAGTTAATACAACATCGGTGCTATTTCCAACCGTTGCGGAGCTACGGACGTTTTAAGGTGCACGGAAAAAAATAAACGAAAGTATTAATCTGATGTATTTATTGCTACATTTTATGAGATACACCTTATAAATGTTCAAAATGTCCCCCTCGGTTTTCAATGCACAGCCTTGCTCGTTCCAAACAAGAGTCCACTGCCTATTGAATCATTTCGGGATGTTCTCGTATGTAAGCAGCGGCATCCATAATGCGATGCAAGAGTTCCTCTCTCGTTTGTACTTTGGTCTTGTAGACCATCTCTTTCGTAAGGCCCCATAAAAGAAATCTAACGGGGTTAACGCGTACCATAGGCTTTATTCAGATTTACAAGGTTTACAAGTTAGACGATGGTGCGCGACTTCTGAGACACCCTGTTGTACAGAACGCATATTTTTCATGTATGCAAAGTGTTTGCAGTAACACTGCATGCGCACCGAGAATAAGAATGAGAAAAAACCTGTAATCTACTATAGTGTTTTGTGCATTAAATAACTGAAAGTACACGGTAATTGCAGAAATTTTGGAATGTATGGAATTGAAAGCAAAGTGTTGTATGCTTCGAAAACTTTTAGGCAGTGGCGTACTAAGGGGGGTGCGAGGAGGGCGGTCCGCCCCGGGTGACAGCCAGGAGAGGGGTGCCATCGGGAGAGTTGAAATACCAGTACAAGTTTTCAAACCAAATGAAAAATTCGCCAAAGTAAGAAAAAAAATTTAAAATGTTCAAACTATTACAACAGCTTAATGTTAATTTCCACTATAAAATAAATTTTTATTTTTATTGGCAATACAAAATTTACAGACGAAAAGTTAAATATTTGATAAAAATTACATCGAAAGGCGAACGTTTGTTGACGTTTTAGTCATCAGTTTGTTGGGCATAGCCAGCTGGCTGCAACCGACATTCCAAGTCTTGTTCACTTGACACTGTGACTCCACATACATGAGGTATGTTTCATTAAATAATTATGATAAAGCATAAAGTGCTGGTGTTTATAACAATATCATGGTACTTATACCAGTGTCCAGTAATTTTTGACAATTTGGTATCATAGTGATGTTTAAGTGTTTATAAATGATAACACTGGTATGCATCATTTTGCTGTCAAGGGTTTTGTAAGTGATTCTTATAGAGTTGTTCCTGCTGATTTCGAATCTGCAATCCGTTTTTCTCAATCAGCTCAGGTTATCCGGCTATGGCCTCATAAGTAAAATAGAATTTTTCGTGATTTTGTCAAAGCGGAATTGGAACAGTAACATCTATCATCACTTGTTTCACTTGTATAATATCTTTTTTTACTTTTCAGGCATATAGATAAAATATTTCATAATGAATAGAGCGTGTAAAAATGATCCCAATAGATTCTGCTACATATGTGGGACGGTTACCATGCCAAATAACCAGTCCCAAATCACTAAATTTGTGAAGACAATGTATAGATAGAGCATACTTTGGAATTAAGCTAGGGGACCAGGACAAAAATTTCGCCCCTCATATGTGCTGCAAGACGTGCATTGAAAATTTGAGAAGATGGAGCAAAGGCAGAGCGAAATTTTTGCCTTTTGGAATTCCCATGATTTGGAGAGAAGGAAAGGATCACGTGACAGATTGCTATTTCTGCATGACAAACCTCCAAGGTGGGCTTATAAATTTATTTTTCTTAAATATTTTGAAATCTTCGTATGAAACTTGACAATATTCACCATAATGTAATATTCACCATATATAGCATAATATTCACCATAATGGTAATCATACATTTACATATACATATTGTTATAGAAAATACATTTACACATACATATTGTTATACAAGTTACATTTACATATACAATGATTGCATATTTTCTTTCTTTTTCATTCATATTGTCCCCGAAGGGACAATATGAATGAAAAAGAAAGAAAATATACAGACTCCATCGACCTATTTCATATCTTACAGACAGCAGCCTTCCCTCACGAGCCGCCACTGTCTGAATGCTTCTTCTATTTCATATGTTTTATATCCATGTTTGTGTTTCTATTTTCAGGAGTTAACAAGAAGAATAAACACATTGTTGTATACCCTGACATTCCTTCTGCTATGAGACCTGTACCCCATGGTCCTGGAATTCCAATACCCGACCCACCTCAAACCCTGGACTTCGATGATTCTGATGATGAATCAATGACCGATGCCAATGACCAGTCCCAGTCGTATATACCTCAAAATACCGCTTCAAATGAGCCGAGACCTCTCAACCAGGCCAAACTTAATGATCTTACCAGGGATTTAGGACTTTCCAAATTAGCTGCCGAGATCTTGGGCTCACGACTTCGAGAGGACAACTTGCTGGCTCCGGGAACAACATTCTCCTGGTATAGGAAACGAGAGGAAGAATTCCGCAAGTTTTTTGCAGTGCACGAAAATACCTCTTCCTTAGTGTACTGCTGCAATGTTGAGGGGCTAATCGAATCCTTGGGCCTGCTATATAACGCATCAGAATGGGGCTATTTATAGACTCGTCTAAACGAAGTTTGAAAGCAGTACTTCTCAACATTGGGAATAGGGTTGCATCAGTCCCTGTAGCACATTCCGTACAACTTACTGAGAGCTACGATAACATGAAAATTTTACTGGATGCTCTCGTATACGACCAACATAACTGGAGGATCTGTGGAGATTTGAAGGTAATACTAATATCATAAGTAAATTATGCTATTGACTATGTTGTTTTTCCAAAGGTTATTTGAGAGCGTATAAGAACACTTAACTTCCCCACAGAAGTGATACAGTCCAATGCATAGATTTTTTTATCTGATAGAACAAATTCTCTAAATTCTTTAAATATTTTCATTTTTTTTCAGATTGTGGCATTTGTATTGGGAATGCAAGGGGGATACACGAAATACCCATGTTTCCTCTGCAAATGGGATAGCCGAGCGGATGAGAAGCACTATGCACAGCGTGAATGGGCATCCAGAGAGAATTTTGAACCTGGGTCGCATAATGTCGTTTCAGTGCCCCTTGTACCAACCAACAAAAATTTTGCTCCCACCACTTCATATTAAGCTGGGCTTGATGAAAAATTTCATCAAATCAATGAATAAGGAGGGTTCAGCATTCCGATATCTCGAGAGTAAATTTCCTCATATATCTGATGCTAAACTAAATGCTGGGGTTTTTGATGGTCCTCAAATTCGAACTTTGATCAAGGATACTCAGTTCGAAAACGCAATGACTCCAACTGAGAAGAATGCCTGGCAGGCATTCAAATCAGTTGTCACTGATTTTCTTGGCAAGCGTAGAAGTCCAGAATACGAGTCCGTTGTCGAAAACTTGATGGAAGCTTTCAAAGCTCATGGGTCGCGCATGTCCATAAAAATGCACTTTTTGTGGTCCCACTTGGACTATTTTCCTGAAAATTGCGGGGATTATAGTGAGAAACAGGGTGAACGATTTCACCAAGTTATCAAAATAATGGAAGAGAGGTACCAGGGAAACTGGGATATCAATATGCTGGCGGACTATTGCTGGTGTTTGAAGCGAGACGTGCCCGAAGAAAAACACAGACGGAAAGCCAAAAAAAACTTCATTCCTTCCTCAATAAACTTTTTTCCATATTCATTGTATGAATAAAAGTATTTATTCACACAATGTTTTCATTTTTCACGAGTGTTCTTATAATATTACTCGTATCTACAGTGTTTAAGTTAAAAAAATCAATAAATTTGGGGATAAAATTGGACTTATAATAAATGGCCAATAGAGAAAAAACCTGACCTGATTGAGGAAAACCAATGTCATTTTCGAATTCAGCATGGTCGAATTATATAATATGAGTTGAAAAAACCCTCACAGCAGACAAAAAAATTTCATATGCATACCAGTGTAATTAATGATAATTAATAATGTTAATAATAATGACAATTAGTTGTCTCTGCTTGTCTGGGTTGATAATTCTGATAACTTAATGGGTATCTGGTTGGAAAAAGTTTGAGAACCACTTGTTTGAAGCTTTTCTGTTGTAATACATTTTTTTACTTTATTTACTGGATATACTGTTAATTTTCGTTTTGTCAGTGGTCTAGTTATTTGTTATTTAGTTATTTTGCTGTCTGCTATATGTGATTTCTCTTTTCTGAGTTACCTTTCTTTCTGGTGTGAAGTCCTGGAAGAAATTAATCTCACACAAAAGTATTTGCAAACAGTTGGAATTAGCCTTGAAAAGTGCATTGTGAAGCTCCAAGCTCTAAAACTGTTTCTTGAAGATCAGCGCAATGAAATTGTGGAGAGGGCCATTCATTATGCAACTACAAAGTGTGAGGAAATGGACATTTCTATGGAGAGAAGAGGGAGAGTAAAGCTCCGAAAAAGGATGCCAGGAGAGATGGCAAAGGATGCTGGTCTCACATTGCCAGAGGAAGTAAAAAGGGCTATGTTTGAATGTCTTGATCGCTTCATCAAGAATTGGAGATTCGTTCTAAGGCAATGGATCAAATTCTGTCAATCTTCGCTGTTATTCAGCCAAACACTTTGGTTGTTGCAACAGAAGAAGAACTTCCGAAGTATATTCCAAATTTGACTCAGATTTTCGATGAATTCTCCGATGAAGATATCAGTGTGGAAATTGGACGACTTCGGAGTCATTTGGAAGCTGCCAAAATCAGCGTTGAAGAGGCAAAGAAATGGACAGCATTGCAGTTTCTGGAGTTTATTGTGAAATGGGATTTTTGTGAATCTTTGCCAAGCTTGTCACTGTGTTTGAGATTCTTTTTGACTGTCTGTGTGTCTATTGCTTCATGTAAAAGAAGTTTTTCCAAATTGAAATTGATAAAAAATTTCTTTCACTCGACCATGAGTCAGACAAGATTGACAAATCTGGCTTTACTTTCAACTGAACTTGAATATGCAAAGAAGGTGAATTTTGATGAGGTCATTGATCAATCTGCAGAAATTAAGGCTCGAAAGCAGAGACTGTAAATCCTCTCTATTTACCTTTGAAGAATAGGCTGAGCGTTGAGACTAGATTTCCTGTTTTTTGTATAAAATAAAATGCAGTATTACCTGTTCATGGAATTTTTAATGTCCTGCATTTTTCTTATTTCCAATTTGCTTATGACAGTACTGTACTGTTTAAAAATCTACTTGCAAACATAATATATTTTTGTGTGTGTTTAAATTTTAAAATTATTTATGGGGGTGCCAAAGGAAGGATCCGCCCCGGGTACCAAATACTTTAGGTACGCCCCTGCTTTTAGGTTCATAGTATGAACGTTTTAGTACAAATGGTGCGTAATATCACTTTAGGTACTTACCCTCTAATAATTTAGATGATGCACGAAATTAAAGCGTGAATATTGGATAAGAGGATCGTAGTAAACCTATTACATGCAGTGTAGGCTGGTAGCATGATGGCATTGGCCTTCATCAGGAACCATGGGGTCAAAACAGTGAAAGAGATGATGATATTCGTTAAAAGTTTTTCAATATTACGTATAATGTTTCATTCATGTAACTGTTTCATTACGGACTTTTTATAGCACCATTTTGTAAAATTTTAGGCCAACGGTCATATAGACCCATGGTTTCAACAACGTAGGTAAATTAAAAGTTCCTGACGAGGGTTAAGTAAACCAAGAGACGAACTGAAAATATGTTGGTTAACGTGTGTAAAAAAAAAAAGCCTGCTAAAGTGTTTATGTTAGTAAAATAACGATGTTACACCTGATGAGGGAAAACCTATATGCAATATTGTATTGAATGGATTACGAATGATTGAAAATATCTCAGATATGAAACTGATATAATGTCTTGCTACCCCACTAAAATGCTAAATGATTTTCGTTTTTCTTTCAGACCCATTTGAAATGTGTGATAGAAGCAACTGTACGATTGAACAACACATATTGGTTAGTACCTGGGTACATGAGCGACCACGTAATGGCAAAACCATTAAAAATGGACCGATTCAATCGTAAAACTCCTCCAAAACAGACTCGGTTCAGGTGGAAAAAGAAACTGTTCACAACGGGAACTGTAAAAGATCAACCAAGAACTGGCAGACCATCTACGAGATAAATGGGTCTGAAAGAAAAACGAAAATCAGTTAGTATTTTACTGGGGTGACAAGACATTATGGACACCTGTATATATTACACATCACAACTACCTACGTATTTGTTTTATCTTATAATACGATTAAATCCTAGTTAATCCTATTACGGACTTTTTATAGCACCATTTTGTAAAATTTTAGGCCAACGGTCATATAGACCCCATGGTTTCAACCTATTACATGCAGTGTAGGCTGGTAGCATGATGGCATTGGCCTTCATCAGGAACCATGGGGTCAAAACAGTGAAAGAGATGATGATATTCGTTAAAAGTTTTTCAATATTACGTATAATGTTTCATTCATGTAACTGTTTCATTACGGACTTTTTATAGCACCATTTTGTAAAATTTTAGGCCAACGGTCATATAGACCCCATGGTTTCAACAACGTAGGTAAATTAAAAGTTCCTGACGAGGGTTAAGTAAACCAAGAGACGAACTGAAAATATGTTGGTTAACGTGTGTAAAAAAAAAAAGCCTGCTAAAGTGTTTATGTTAGTAAAATAACGATGTTACACCTGATGAGGGAAAACCTATATGCAATATTGTATTGAATGGATTACGAATGATTGAAAATATCTCAGATATGAAACTGATATAATGTCTTGCTACCCCACTAAAATGCTAAATGATTTTCGTTTTTCTTTCAGACCCATTTGAAATGTGTGATAGAAGCAACTGTACGATTGAACAACGCATATTGGTTAGTACCTGGGTACATGAGCGACCACGTAATGGCAAAACCATTAAAAATGGACCGATTCAATCGTAAAACTCCTCCAAAACAGACTCGGTTCAGGTGGAAAAAGAAACTGTTCACAACGGGAACTGTAAAAGATCAACCAAGAACTGGCAGACCATCTACGAGATAAATGGGTCTGAAAGAAAAACGAAAATCAGTTAGTATTTTACTGGGGTGACAAGACATTATGGACACCTGTATATATTACACATCACAACTACCTACGTATTTGTTTTATCTTATAATACGATTAAATCCTAGTTAATCCTATTCACAAATTATATAATCATAACCGTCTATAAAACTTGTTATAATTAATTAATTATAATATTTATACTACCAAATCGTAATGAAATGCTTTTTGTCTTATAATTTATCTGAGAGCCCAGTAAAGCCTAAAGCTTAAGGGCCAAATTAAACAAAAGTAAATGAATATATTGTTAAAAATTATTGCAACATTGTAATAATTTTACTATCTTAATATTTATTCGACCAATAAAGATATATTTACTCGTATTACTTGCACGTAAACCGTTACAAAATTGAAATTAGAGTGAAACCAGGCACAAAGTACATTTACTGATGTTGAAGTACAAACTACAAGAAATTACGAGTACTTGTGGACGAAGTGAGAGCATTGTATGTGGTACAGCAGTTTGAATATGGGTGCATACGCTAATGAGAATGTGAAAAAGGGGTTTGATAATATTGATATTACTGATTGAGAAATTACAGCGTGCATATTATATTAATAAATTTCTTAGTACAAACACCTTTGATTGTTCATGTGTAGAACATTTTTTGTCGATGATTACCGGGCACTAAGTGGCAAGTGTCGCAACACGATTTCAATTCGATCTGCAAAGTTAAGTAACATGGGTCTGGGTAGTAGTTGGATGAACCCGTCCTCTGCGTCCGTATGATGTAGCGACCCGTAGTTCGGATACCACGTAAAGATGTACTTCCCCTCCATTATATGACTTTGGATGTTGTGAAGGAGGTTAAACAACAACAAAAGTATTGGCGATGATCACCGCAGCACCTTATAAAAGGAAGTTTTAAAAAAATAATTTTCCCCACTTCCAAATTTGACTAAAAACACTCAAATCATTAATTTTTAAATGAGGTCAGCAATCACGACTACGATGCTCTGTTAAATGACATGTCAAAAGCAGCATATCTGACCCATTTTGAAAAATATCACGAATTCCTCGCAACGGCCAATGAATTGGAGCCGTGTTTGACGGATGTGGCAGACATTATCATTAACCTAAAAGTTAAATAACATGAATAAGTGCACTATTAAAAGAATTTTTTTTCAAATAAATTATTAATTTTCTCACTTATAAATTTTCAATACAACTACACTAAAAATATTATATAAAATACCCACATCTCTTCAATTGGTTCGTGGAACTTCATCTTCAGAAAAGCTGTTTAATTTGTTGGTGTAAACTTTGAACTTTGTATTTTCAGTTTCTCTTTACCTACAAGTTACCTGCAAGGGCCCCACACAAGCTTGCTGTATCTGTTTAAACAGATGTTAATGGACACACACACACGACGACTATGACGTCAAGATAAGGAAAGAATACGTTACAGACAGATCAGACAACAAATTTCATAGAAGCTGGAGCAGCGAACAATAACAATCACCATGAAATTTCTATGGTTAGTTCGTGTAAATTGGTGGTACAGGGAATATTTTGAGAGTAGTCATTTGTTCTCTACGTAAAATTTTAGTGTCTCACAGTTCTTAAAAATCAGACGGGAATACTCTTCTTAAGCGTTAAAATTAATTAGAAGTTTCATAGTGTATTTCACTGATGATTTATTCCATTTTAACAAAACTGCCGGAATGATTTTCATAAACTCGTTCCAAGATTTTCAACTCATGAAACTCTTTTCATCAAAATAAAACCAAAGCTTCATAATTCATCAGTCGTAAGCTAAACGTGAGACAAGGAAAACACTTTTCAGCTAGTTTGTGTTGTGCGAGATTTGACGAGTATAGTGGCAAGAAAATCTCAATGAGCTAAGTAGTATGGGCGCAAAAGGAGAGAGTGCAATGCAATTGCAAATGTTGGTCAATGTTACAAAGGAAATGTTGGCACCAGTGCCACTGCCAACCCCCCCTTCTTGCAAGGCACCCCCCAAAGGGGGAGGGGTTGTTGTAAGAGTAACAAGGGTTATACAACTTGGAGACGGAGTTATCCCCAAGAGAAAGATAGAGGAGGAGAAAGAGGAAGAGAGGTATTCGCCTGGCAGGAGCCAAGCGCATATTAAGATTTCAGCCGAGCGGCCGTTGTCTTATAGGTCCCCTAATCAGCCAGTCGGCTTAATCAGCCAGTGCCTCCAGGCACTATCAGCCAGTTGGCACAGTGTATACCTCGTTCTGGGACGTACACACCCGTCTATACGCCCATAAAATATTACGCAGACACGATTATATGCGCAGGGTTCGAGGCCCGGTGGCGGCGCGTCCTTCCACGATTGGTAGATAAATGGGTAGCCAGGGTTCCCTAGCAGGGATTTCTCTCGCTCCCTTCTCCCTCTCTGTCTCTCCCCCTCTCGCTCTCTGTCTCTCTCCCTCTCGCCCTATCTCTCTCCCTCTAAGTTGGAGTGTAAATCTTGAGGGAAATGGAGAAGGTAGGACAGTATAATCAAATTCCCTCCTGAACATTTCCTAATTAAACGAAGTAAACAGCTGAACAATAGATCATAAATATTTATGGTGTATATATGGTGATATATATATATATATATATATATATATATCCCTTAGATAAACTTCTTTAGGACCCAAACTTTGGGGTTAATGACCCGCAATCAGCACGCATGTTATTTTTAAATTTATTTATTGTATCGTCTAAGAATTCCGGGATACAATAAACTTTTACAGATGGGAGGAATTGTCTCGAAGGGCTGAAGAACTTCGCGCACTGATGATTTTTCTTCATGGATAATTAACCTCCAGTTTGAGACGTTTTATATTTCAGAAGCAATAAATTTTTCCTGATCTTATTTTAGATAGGGCACCATAAATAAATTCACAAACCATCCTCGTCTCTCTCTCGCTCGAGCAGAATACAAGATCAAAAAACAAAGCGCTTCTCTCTCTCTACGAATGGGAATATCTGACAGGCACCAGATTTCACGGGGCAGCCAATCACATCCCTGTGGGCGGAGCCCATAATCTATGTTTGGCCGCTATGCAGGCCTACGCGTCAAGCCCCGTCGAAAATTCACCGATAGCCAATAGGAAGCTCGTGTTTCGTGTTTTGTAGGTTGATCACGATCCCATTTATAAAAGGGGCACTTTCATCTCAGAGCCTCATTTCAGTGGTTTTTCTTGCTTAGTGCTTTTGAATTACTTTGCCATGAGCCAGTTATACAGCTCCCCCGAATTGTTTGAAGATGGAGATTTCTACCGAACAGCTGCGCTCCACCTTTTCAATGCTGTGGATGGGAGTACTCTACTTTCAACGCAGGTTGTTACATAAATTTGTGACAGTGAGAACGATTTTCCCGCTAACGATTTAGAGTTGTAAGTAATTAATTTGTGATTATACATACTGCGGTTCATTCAATGTTTTTAATTATTGTGTTTCCTTCGTGGTTATTTCGGCATATATATATGGTGATGCTATGCGGCTCATTCAATGTTAATTAACTTGTAAAACGCCATAATAATTGTTTTGAAAATTAGTTGGTGATTTAAGCGGAAATGTATATACGCCTTTACACAATATAAATACAATAAAGTGATTAATTTGTGATTATACATACTGCGGTTCATTCAATGTTTTTAATTATTGTCTGTTTCCTTCGTGGTTATTTCGGCATATATATATATATATATATATATATATATATATATATATATATGTTGATGCTATGCAGCTCATTCAGTGTTAATTAACTTATAATGCCATAATAATTGTTTTGAAAATTAGTTTGTGATTTAAGCGGAAATGTATATACACCTTCACACAATATAGATACAATAGAAATATTAAAAACTATTAAGAATTGTCTGCGGGTTCGAGACCCGTTGCAGACAGACAAAGCATAGCACACCCAGCTAATCTTACTTTTGAGCTGTAAATTAGCGGACTCGCTTTTAATTATTCTCTGAGATGTCTTAGCACACACAGCTAATCTTCCTTTTGAACTGTAAATTAGTATACTTGTTTTCCCCATTCTCTGTTTCCTTCGTGGTTATTTCGGCGCATATATATATATATATATATACACTATATGATCAAAAGTATTCGGACACCCCGGAAAATCCGCATTTCTGCAAATATCACCTTCGCCGAAAGGTATGCTGGGAAAAAGCGTGGCGAAACTATAATGCTGAGGTGTTCTGTTAAGTTATCAGTAACTGTTGTGAAGCCATGCCGCGCGGACGTGAACTCTCCGAGTTCCAACGTGGACTCGTCATCGGATGTTATTTAAGTAACGTTTCTATACGAAACATTGCAGCCAAACAGGATATACCAAAGTCGACTGTAGCGGATGTTATCATGAGATGGAAGCACGACGGTGCAACTAACGCGAAAAAACGTTCCGGACGACCACGCAAACTGACGGAACGTGATAGAAGTAGTCTGGTACGACATGTCAAGAAGTCCCGCACGTCCTCTGCCGCTTCCATCGCTGAGGAGGTAGGAAGAGCATCCGGTACCTCCGTTAGTACTGTAACTATCCGCAGAGAGATGCACAGACTCGGTTATTATGGTAGAGCAGCTGTACACAAGCCACTGATTACAAAAGATAATGCCACGCGTCGTTTGGCCTGGTGTGTCTCCCGTCGTTCCTGAACCGTGGAGGACTGGAAAACTGTTCTTTGGAGCGACGAGTCGCGGTATTCACTCTTCCAGTCTGATGGGCGTGTTTGGGTGTGGCGACAGCCCGGAGAACGGCTTCTTCCTGACTGTGTACGTCCAACGGTGAAGTTCGGTGGAGGGTCCATCATGGTATGGGGTTGTTTTCCTGGCTAGGGCTCGGCCCGTTGGTTGTTATACCCACTACCATGAATGCTGACGTTTATCTCGACGTTCTGGACAATTCGGCCCTCCCTACACTGTGGCAATACTACGGAGATGGCCATTGTTTGTTTCAACAGGATCGAGCTCCCTGCCATACTGCAAGGCGTGTGCAGGACTGGTTTCGTGAAAATAAGGTGAATTTGTTACTGGCCTGCTCAGAGCCCCGATCTCAACCCAATCGAGCACATGTGGGACGAACTGGAGCGACGGATACGAAACCGCACACCACGCCCGGCTTCACTTGCATCTCTTGCATCAGCTCTGCAAGAGGAATGGCGAGCCATTCCTGCACAGACTTACCGAAAACTGGTGGAAAGTATGCCTCGACGTGTTGACGCTGTAATAAAAGCAAAGGGTGGACCTACTGGTTACTAAATGCCATAATAAAACCATTTTTCCCAAAACCATGCGGTGTCCGAATACTTTTGATCATAGTGTATATATATATATAATATATATATATATATATATATATATGGTTTTATTTGTATATTTCTTGATAATTTAAAAATTTACAAGAAGTTATACAGGTAGGATTTTAGAAATATTAAAAACTATTAAGATTTGTCTTCGGGTTGGAGACCCGGTGTCGGCAGACGATGTCTTAGCACTCTTACTTTTGAAAACTGTCAGGATATCTGCTTTGTAACTATAATTTGTAAGACGTCCTAATCGGCATTTTCTCTTATTGCAACTCTTTAATTAAACTAATTTATTTTCACTTAATTTTAATTGATTCAGTATGAACTAATCATGTTATCTTCTCCTTATAGGACCGATGTGGAACTTCATCGTGTTATAGCTACTTTTCGTTTTGATGAAAGGGGAATAAATGCTATGGTTGCTTCTCCGCACAGCCAACCCAGCCACCTGAACACAGAGGTCGAAGTATCGGCTCACATCCGGTCCAACGAATGCCAGGTCATCGAGGAGCTAATGTAAGTATTTTTGGGGTTAAGAACAAAACACTTTGTATTTTCATTTAATTTATTAAATGGTAGAAAACATGTACAAAGCGGAACCAGTGTTCATTAAATAAGTCTTAACGGATACAAATAGGCCTTTACACAATACAGATATACACCTTTACACAATACAGCGGGTACTAACATATGGGAACCTTTTTGTTATTTGTTTGCATACCAACTCGTCATTCATTTCAGTGTCGCACAAATCGAATAATTCTTAAAAATTTATAAATCCCTTCCCACGTGACATGTACATGAGAAATGAGAGGGCGTACATGCTGCACGTGTTGCTATACTATCCTTGAAAGCGATACGGGTTCCATACAATCTCAGGTACATGTATCTGTTCGATAAATTGTACAACCACAGGATCATTCCAGGGCTGTGCCGAGTCAAAATAGTACATTTCCCTATTTTTAAAATAGATTGCAAACCAATGAATCCCCTCACCCCCCACAATGTTGGTGTTAACGATAATCCCGTACCAGTTTCTCGTAGTTCGCAATTTCAATATTTCATTCTTCGCAAACACGCCGATAAATTTGGAGCGTGTGATTCGGTCACTTTTCATTACTTTCTGGAGTGTATTCGCGTCCATTTTAAAAGTCTGTGACCACGTTCCTGAAACGATCAATTTCTCTTAGTGCTTGTGATTCGAGGTACACGAGTACACTAATAGGGACGTCTATAGACTTGGCAAATTCCAACCTGACTGAGATATTCCCGCTTGTTGTGGCGTTAAGTGTGTATTTACGCCAGCAGACAAGTCAGGAGTAATATCACATGAATAAATGTTAAACTCTTCGCAAATTCTTTCTGCGTTACGACGAACCCGAGTAGAGTTCATCACATGCCCCTGCATTATGAGCCAGACTACTATAAGCTCTCGCGCAGAGCGGGAACAGAACGTCTGATGAGTAGTCCGTAATCATAGTCTCTCCCAACGCGATGCCATTTACGTAGAGTTATATTTTCAAGGCCGAAATTCTCGAATTTAAAGGCACTCTTTTTACATTTTCCATTCGTCGAGGCGTGGTCCTGCATTCCAATTAATAGCCTTTTAGGTAGGACTCCAAGGGCTACGTTTTCTAGTTGTTTCGAGGCCAACCCGGCGGGCACCGTGTATAGTTTGATCTGTACCCTGTTAATTGGGTATTTTACTGTGGTGTGTACTAAGTCTTTCTCAGTTTCTATTTGTTTTAGCGAACTTAATTTCACTCGGCGTATACGCAAATAGGCCTCCATGATGTGAATCACAACGGGTTTCGCGCCCTCTTCTTGATCAGACCCCAGATTTATGCAGATCTCAGGACTCGTGCGGTTGAGCTTTAGCTTCAGATCGATGCCGTTCATAAGCAGTTTCTCCTGGAATGTGAAATCTGTATGAAGACGTCCAAAACACTTGTATATCTTTTTTTTAGAATTTTTAAATTTATCCTTTATACGATTTTCATCGTTAGTCTGATAAAAGCCCTCGGCTGTTAAAAAGGAGTCCTTCGCTTCTTTTGAAAAGTTGAGGACATTTTCCAGATAGGCTCGTCGGTGATAATACCCCGTTCCTGCCGAGACTTAACCTGATTTAAATATACCTCACACTGGCTGAATATGCAGTGTAAAAAGGTGGTTTCAGGGTACGCTGAGTAACTACCATCGCAGTCCGTTCCATCTGAATAGGCTATACGCAGTTTAGCGTACATGTGCAGGCAGCTCGGGTCAAAAAAGTAAGGGCCTGAGCTGGGTACCACGAATTCTATAGGGGCACTCGGCGAACTAATTGTGTTTAATGGGTTAATTGTAATAAAATCGCTATGTCCAATAGAGACCTGAGTAGGGGGCAAATCAAAGAGGGACAATTCTGAATTACAGCACTGTGAACTACACGGATGGATGAAACGCGGCATGACGAGTCAGAAATAGTGCCACCTCTCTCGACAACTAGTAATCAGCCTATGATTCGTGAGAGTAGTGTCTTCAGCTTATATCAGTTAAAAAAAATGATCAGCCATAGGTTTCATACGCTTAGAGCACTTCTTTTTTTATTTTTTTTTACGTTTAGCGCCACGTGATGGTAACCCCTTCTTCCTGGCAGATCTCTTCTTTCCGCCACCACGCATTTTTCTCTTTGCACCTTTGATGATTTCGTCCCGTGTACGTTTTAAATGTTTTTTTAGAGCTTCTAAAGGCTTAGTTCTACCCATTATGTCTTCTGCCGCCTTAAAACCTGTTTGTAACGCCTTCCTCCCTAGGTATCTAGCACCCCTCTTCAACAATGGGACATCGGTGCGTAGTATGGATGAAAGAATGGATCCAAGCCCACTCCCACACTGATATCTCACCCATCGATAGACTGTGAATGGCCTTCGAGTCATTATAAACGACGAAAGTGGTTTCACTGTTAAACTCCCATCACCGAATGGGAACAATGCACAGCAGGCGCACCTGGGTATCCCCAACAAATTGGTGCTCTACGATATTGCTGTAAATATAGCACATGTCTGGGGATGGAGAGCTTTAACCCAATTTCTCCATCTTCAATTGATACATTAAGCTGGACAAGTCATGCTGTGCCTCGTGAATGGTATTTCTTTGGAGAGCTGCTGGAGAGCTGCGCTATATCGGCCCTCGGCCACAATTGTGAACAGCTCTTTATCTTTAATATTTCTACTAAGCGTTGACTTTAACTTCAATGTGCATGCAGGCGTGTCTATGTTTACGACTTCAAAAAGTAAATCGTTTGTCAGGTACGACTTTTCAAGAATCTTGTTTAACCCCTTCACAATGTCCATGGCTGTGTCATAATGCCCGATTCCTAGCGTTACATTTGTGCTATAGTACTGTACTTCACCGAACAGTACTGATCGCATAGTATTGTCTAAGTTTATGTCTAATTTTTCGCACTTATCGATTCTTCTAAGGATCAGAAATATGATTTGTTCATTTTCAAGAGTTAAAAATTTGGTTGCTAACTGGCGTTCACGTAAACCCATCTCATACAAATCACGCTCCAATTCAATGGGTCCGTGGAGTTCTGTCACAAAGTTGGCCAGGGTGTTGTTAGGATGTAAAGACAGAGAAGAAGAGGACGGGAGTGTGACATAGAAGTGGCTAGGCGCCATGTTGCATACTATTTAAGCTTCATTATTGCAGCAGCTTTTACATAGGTGTTGAAGCTTTTTGGGTAACCCAGCCATTTCACCAGGTACATTTTTCGCTTTCCTGAAACTTTGCTGCCTAAAATTTTTTCAATTTTAAACACACTTTTTCCTAAATTAAATGTCACTTTCCGCAACTCCTCGCAAATCTTCAACGTAATACGTCATTATCTCACCTTTAGGTCTCATAGCACGAACTTTAAAAATATCACGTGTCCATCCTTGCTCAAATCCCTTCGCGAATTTATTTCCCGAACGTGATAGCCTTACATAATCATTGATTTTGAAATGTGTAGAGTGCGGTGGCGGTGCTCCATCTCTTTTCACTTTTGGCAGCGTATCTCTTTCTAAAACTTCGTTAGGTGTTGTGCCAATCGTACGGTGGTGTTAACGGTTGTATGATGATGCCAATGACCCGAGAACGATTATATATCTGCATGTGTTTTTGTGTGTAAAATAGCGATGCACGCGTTCCTTTATGGTACGTTGAACTCTTTCAGCTAAAGAGGCCTTATGTATAGAACTGCTGGTGTAGTAACTGATATTAAACTCTGTCAGCATGTTCTGAAAAACGCGACCTATAAATTCTTTCCCCATATCGTTACAAAAATAGCCAGGAACCCTGTCTTCTTTCAACATCAACGTTTTGGTCGCTTTAGCAACTGTTTCAGGCGATTTATTTTACAGTGGAATTAGCCACAGATATCTAGAGAATACTCATCATTATGAATAGGATGTAGCGGTATCCGTCATTATACAATGAATATCTTTGCATGTCTGTTAAATCCGCTTGCCAAATAGAGTCAATCGAAGCTGCTGTTGTCTTGGCCGTTTTAAACCTTTTTCTCACCAGTTTATGAAGTGTATAAGCATCCTGCTCCTGCAAAAACCGCTAAACATCTTTTCTCCCTACTCCGTAAACACCTCTGTACAGTCTATTAACGCCACCATAGGAGGCGAGGTTAGAAATGTCATAATAGCGTTTACTTAATATGTTAGCCATTTGCGTATTTTAGAGACACGTGGATAAGGTTGGCCGTTTGTTCTCTTCTTTCTCCTCTTCAGAGACGCTGCTGCTGGGGGCGATGGCGTACTCAGTTGGGTTATTTTTTTATGTTTTCTGCTACCTTGTTTTCCTCCTCGTTTGCCTTATGTATGAATGTTTGCTTTAGGTCCATTTCTATTTCGTCAAGTTTCCTCTCGAATTTGAGTCTCTCTGCATCAGTTCTGCATCTGTGGAGGTGTTTTACAGTTTGTCTTCGTTGTCTGAATAGCGTCTTGATTTTCCTCTCGAGCTTGCTACGTTTTCTTTCTTGTCTCTCTGGAATATGTTTCAGTATTATAGGTTTGGTTTCCGTCTCTATTATACATAGTATTTCTTGTGGAGTCTTCTCGTGTAGCAGCAATTCCCAATTTACTTTCTTTGAATTTATGTTTAAGCCTTCAAATATTCCATCTGCCTCTCTAGGATGCGTTTTCGGACCTCTGGGTGCTAATTTCAATTGTATATCGATGAGTTTATGGTCGGAGCACTGTGTGCGCGTTACTTTTTTATTAATTATCATCTCGTTGTTATTTGTCCAGATTAAATCCAAAACGTTCTCCTTTCTCGTGGCTTCACCGATTTCCTGGGTAAGGGCGTAATGTTCCATAATATCTAATAGCATTGTTCCTTGGGTTCTGTCATCTTTAGTAATGTTGCCATGAATAACTTCGTCATTTTTCTTCCATGATATGAATGGAAAATTTAAATCTCCGAAAATTAAAATATTTGTTGCTGGAATTTCAAGTAATTTTAATATGTTTTCTATTTCATTTGTAGCAAATTGGAATTCACTTTTTGTGGTGTTTGGTGGTTTGTAGATGTTCATAATGGTTAGGTTCAGTTCTTTTACTTCTAATATAATAACTTCAACTGTGCTGTTTGATTTCTTTACCCTCACTTCACATGTGAATGTGTTTTTCACGTAGATACAACACCCTCCTCCTCGTCTAGCCACTCTATCTGCTCTGTATATGTTGTAGTCCAGCAATGCTATTTCAGTATTCTCGATGCAGTTTTCACAGCCTTTTTCGCATTTATGTAAGTGTGTTTCCGTTAGGTATATGATATATGCTGGTTTCCGTAGCTAAATTTTGCAGGTATTGTAATTTGCAGTCTGCACGGTCCGTATAGAGGCCTTGTATATTTGTGTATAATATATTTACCGGGTTTCTAATCTTCGTGTTCGATTTTCCTAAATGATGGTCGTTTCCTGGTCGATGTCGGTTCCTGTTTGGTGTTATTGGTTGGGCCGCTGCATTTGGGAGTATTGTGATTGCGGCCCGTGATACCACTTTTGTTGTTGTATTATTGGTGGGTGGTGTTGAATAGGAGGGTGATGTGTGTAATGTTGTGGTGCATATGTTTGCGGCGTTCTGTCTTTCCTTGTTAGAAGGGCATGCTGAGCTTTTATTGTCCTCATTTCTTCTAAAAAATATATTTCATTACTCTTGCTATTTCTTTTATGTCGAATATGATCCGTTCTTTCCCATTCTCTTCTTTGTGTACTCTTTGTGAAAAAGCAGGCATTTTTTCTCAATACTTGACTGTCTGCACATACGAGGGTGAAAAAAGTTGCAGTTTTGGTCCGTTATATATTTTCAATATACTTAATATGCAACTGATTATACTCCTTCGTTTTGTATATTATTATTTTATTATTTTCAATATACTTAATTATTTAATATATATATATATATATATATATATATATATATATATATATATCCTGTAGTAATATATTGATGGTTATACTACATCGTTTCATTTTTTTTTTAAATATATTATATATATATATATATATATATATATTTCTCGTTCGTATTTCTTATGCTATTATTATTTTTTGATCATATATATTCCATTGCATATTTATTTTGATTATAATTGAGGGGTCGCGCGTCTTACGGTCCCTAAGCGCCACCACAGGCGAAAACGTGTTTTTGATGGATATCACTATTTTCACCGTTCCTCTATCGCGTGGTTTGGGTTATAATGACTTTACAACACTAGAAGTATGGTTGAAAACCATATGAAGCTAACTACTTTTTTCACCTCTATCGCCAGCAAAAAGTTCACCCAAAGTTCGGCATAAGAAAATAAAAATTTTTTAAAAAATATATATAAAATATGAAAATCTATTCCAAAAACTCATCATCTTCATTAGCATAGTTAAAACTCTAATTTAGCCAAAAATGAACGTTCTAGCTCAATTAATAACAGAGATACTATTGCCAGAATATTGCTGAACTTTGGAGGCGATTTCTGACGAATTTTAACTTTAGCGCTTAGGTACCATAAGACGCGGGACCCCTCATATATTTATCGTTCGTATTTCTTATGCTATTATTATTTTTTATCATATACATTCCATTGTATATTTATTTTCTATATGTTTCGTGAAATTGAATCAATTAATTCGTCTAAATAAACAGAATGATGTAATGGTGTTTTATTTAATTCTTTTGGTTGTACACGACATTTAATTATATCAAATGGCTGCCTTCTAAAACAGATTTCTAAGCCAACTGTCAAAAATATCTGGATAGCACAATCTGGCAACCCTAATAATGTACACTTGAACAAGCCAATTACGCCTTCTAAGTCATCTGGCTGTTTAAGCCAGAATATATGCTTTAATTAAATAAATAAACGCAATCTGGCAACTCAATAATGTACACCTGAACAAGCCATTTACGCCTTCTAAGTCAACTCGCTGGTTAAGCCAGAATAGTGCATATGCTTTAATTAAATAAATAGCGCAATCTGGCAGCCATCCAGATAAGCCAACTGGTTGATTAGGAACATATTAAGACAACGGCCGCTCGGCTGAAGTCTTAATATGCGCTTGGCTCCAGCCAAGCAAACACCTCTCTTCCTCTCTCTCCTTCTCCCCTCTTTCTGTTGGGGAATAACTCCGCCTCCTAGTTGCATAACCACTTGTTACTCTTGCAACATTCCCCCTCCCCTTTGTTACATAACATCTTGCAACATCTCCCTTTGTTGCATAGCGTATGCAACATTGATCAACATTTGCAATTGCATTGCACTCTCCTATTGCACCCATACTACTGTGCTACAATCTATCTGAGGGTCTTAATATATCAAAAGTTTTGAGGTTGGAAGTCAATTAAGTTTTATTTTTGTTGGCAATTGAAGACCAAGCATAATAATATCGTAGCTTAATTTCATTTCATTTTGTTGTTTCCAGAGCGTAAATGTCGTTAATCAAAACAAAACATTAAAAAAATAATTCTGGAGCAATGTTATCTGGTAACTTATGGAAAATGTTAAGTTGTAGCAAGTGTTGGATATAATTTTTTGGATGTTGTGGAAGACAATAATATATGAGTTTTAATCAACAAAGTGTACCTTAATTTATGGAAGTTGTTAATGTTGTTTTTGAAATTTATTCATGAATAAATGTTAAGGTTTATTGCAGAAAAATCTAAACCAATCAAAAGGAAGATTCGTTGTTGAGGACCAAACAGAATCCCCTTTTTACATCTTCAGAGACGCCTTCCGGGACAGTCTTACCTTAGAACAAATAACAGACATGCAAGGAGAGATCGAGACGTCATTGGTCGGGTGTAAGTATTCATTCAACAAAATAAAAGCAGAATTATCACACCACAACAAACCTAACCAATGGTTCTTCCAAGCCAATCTGAGAAATAAGGAAGGGGTGCAATAATGAGCCTGCTGCACGCAATTTGTTTGGCTTGACTCGCTTTTCCTTTGAAAGGGAACTTTTTCAGTTTGGTAGCTTTGTAACCCGTTCAGGTACCCTCAGCTGGATCAACCATCCACTTCAACAGTGAGTGCATTTTTCACACACGCATTTCAGCTGTTACAGCCATTCATTTAATTTAAAGGAAGAAAGAGTCTTGTTGGGAGCACACCAAATTAATCTATGATAAGTACGAGATTCATTCGAAAATACCATTAGATATCTATCGTTTAGTTTAACTGCAAATGAAAAGATAATATGGCTTTTACGCACACGCCATTTTTTTCTCAAAACAATTTTTTAGCTAACAGAAATAAACTTTGCATACTAAACAAAGTGTATTACCATGAAAAGTATTCACGTCGACCATCTTTTTTAATATATCCGTAAAACGGCACTTATCTAAAAGGTTTTAAAGGTGACTTTTGTATATTTTAGGTCAGTCCTGCTTTTAGTACGTAACAAGGGAAGATATTGCAATTATATCTATCCATAGAGGAGACGAATTCTATGACCGCTTCATTTGGTAAACTAATAGTATTTCTAAACATAAGGCCTGGAATGACATTCAGCGCTTGAGAAAATATTAACGATGTTAAAAACTATGAGGTTTCATTTAGAGTATAAATTGAGTCCATGAAGTAAACTTTTTGCGCCTAACCCCCGCCACCCAAGTATCTTACGAATAACCAAACTGTGAGGTCCTATCATGAACAAAACTGGTAGTGAACTCGTGATGGATTTCATTATATTTTCGCCTCAACTTTAAAGCGTTATAAAGAAATATTTTGATACAGAACCAAATGTCGAGGTGAAATTACATACTTTCCACGCAGATCATCAATGAAACAAGTTACGAAGGCATGAGTTTTCAAACATGATTCGAGATAATCCGAATAATTACAACAACTCGGACTATTTGATCGCGGGATATGAACATATCAATAACTTCATTCATCCTCGTCTGTTACAGATCTTCACTGACGTTCCTAAAGTAGAGCTCACGTAGTTATATTGGCAAAAAAGAAACAACGTCTCTATTTTTCTTTATACCTATTATTTAACAGTTACGATTTATAACGTATGAAACCTTTGACTTTTGAAAATACATTCAGGTAGGTCCCATTATCCGCGGGGGTTACGTTCCTCGTAAACACTGCGGATCAGGAATACCTCAAAATTCGTCGTTTCGAATTTCGTCGTTTCACAGATTCGTCGTCAATTTTCCACTACGTATAGTTTCGCAATCCGCCGTCCATATTCGCAGATTCGTCGTTTTATGAAAAAATGTGAAAAAAAAAACCGATCGAAATTGACGAAATTCAACTGTTTACCAACGCAAATTCACGACGAATTTCGAGGTATTCCTGTATTTCCCAATAGGGCCCACGTTATAAACAGGGTTACGTTCCATGGTCCACGGACAGCGGTAGCAACCACGAAAAATTATAGCTATCGAAAGTTTGACTTAGTAATATGCACTGTAGGAACAATAGAAACATAAATGGACAAATATATTTAATAATACAGTAACCTTTGGTCAGCTTCCGCCCGAATTGTTCATTTTAACGAGGGTCAAGCTTTTCACTCCATCTTAGACCTACAGTTTACGTGGAATCCTCCAAACCACGCCCCACCAGCAGCCAGCGTCTTAACCACTAGGCCACCCAGGGTACCCATGGACAAATAGAATTAATACATGAACTCAAATAGGTACTGTATTAAATTAAATTCCGTTGCTGATTGGCTGAGAGAGTGTTCTAGAATATTCTGGAACTTTCCTGAATTCTGGGTTGCTCAATCACGTTTCGTGTTCGCGGTGGCATTTGAATTTTGCGGTCGCGTTTTCAAACCGTGGTTAAGCGGATTTTAGGCAGCGGATAGTGGGATTGTTCCTAAATTAATTAAGGATGGTTTAGCGGATCCGCGAATAGCGAACGGGGAATTACTGTACTATATATGGTTTTATAACTTTTAACATACACCCCCATACATTAGCTAAGAATCCATTTCCCATTCAATTTGGAATGGGGACGACGTTCATACTTTTGATCTCAAACACATTATATATAAGGATACATAGGAATCACCATCGAGAATAAGGTACCATACCAACCTCAGAGATCCAGTGTACCTTTCATGAATAAGTTGGAGATATAAGAGTACCTCCATTGATACCTCAGGTGAGAGCACCCTCTCATTAACACAAATCGCTTCCATTCCTCTCTGTTTCTAGTTAAGCTTGTGCCACATTTATAAAAACTACACATTCAACTACACATTTACTATACTCTTCCATCTCTTACGCGGTTTTCCTCTACTTCTCACAGTCATGAAAAGTTAATGTATACACAACACGTTCTAAGTGAAGTGGATACTTAGAACGTGTTGTGTATACATTAACTTTTCATGACAATCGTGTACTCCAGCAGGCTTTTGATTCTGTATGTTCGAAGATTGAGAATTATGAAAATGTTACGCCCAACTGCAAAGTAGGAACAAAAATAATCCTGAATGGCCCTAAGGCTCTGTATATGGAATACAGAATCCCTCATACATTAAGTTGGGGTATTATTTCCAAAAAGAATTGCTACAAAGCAATGAGAATAATTATTTCCACCATTAATTGTGAGTTTACTATACTAATAAAAAATAATATCTTGACAGGTTAATAAATATTGTATACAACTGTGTTTTTATTTTTCTCACTCATTTTTAAATTGTCTAAGTATGCGATGCTTTTTCTCTTAGACACTGCCAAAGCTGGGCACAAACCGTTAATCCGTTAATCGTTAATTAACGAAGTTAACTTTTTCGTTAACGATTTAACTTTTAAGTTAACTTTGAAAATCATTATCGGACTAATTAACTTCCGTTACATTTAGCTTCCGTTAACTCAAGTCCGTTAACCCAAAAAATTCATAAATAAACGTTTAAAAGTTTCTATTATTTTCAGTGCTGAGCAGGTACGCAATTAATCCGCCACTGTTAATAGTGATGAACGAATTTCCATTTCCGCAGTGCAAAATCAGGCGATATATTTGTTTCCGTCGCCACAATTTGTGTCTTACCAAATATGGTAGTTATTTATGGCATTGGTTTGAGCAAAACATGGTCGACTGTAAAATCAGGCGGAAAGATTTGCCATTTGAGTTGAATGTTTCAACTTCTTTCAAGAAATATCACGAGCATTTTAAGGCACTTTCAATAATATATATGTAACAATTACAACAAATAACTACATTCGTTTCATTTGCAGTCTGTCTCTTGCGCAACATGTTTGTGCTAGTGAATATTTAAAAATAATCGTTGTCAAGTAAGTCATGTATATTTATAATATGTCTGTGAGTACCTTATTAGTAGTCTCCTTGATACATTTCAAGAACCATAAAACTGATCAGGTAAGATTTCAATTCTCATGTCACTTTGATGACATAAATTAAGTCAATTGATGTCTTACAATGGGAGCGTTTTCACCTTAACCCTTTATGTCCTGGCGGTACTTCTAGGTACCACATCTTTAAAATCTCCATAATTATTTTTCTACCCGGTTGATCCTGCCGGTACTTTCAAGTCCCAATGTGAATTAGTTTCTTTATGAGATAATAGATGGCGTTGAGAAGTAAATGTGAGCGTGTGGCGCCAGAGGCTGTTTACTCTTTAGTATCTCTGCTGTGAAGACCGAAGAAATTTCAGTGCAATTACTTCCCGAATATTTTGTGCCATATCTGTTCCAAATAACAAAGGTAAGGGTTATTTTATTTTTTATCTTGTTCTTGAAATGTTCAAGAATGCTTCAAACAATTGTTGTTCTTGTTTATTATTTTTAAGTGTGAAATAATAAAGGATTTATTGAGTCAACTTCTAAGTACCAACAGGACAAAAGGGGCACAAGTCTACATCGTTTTCTTTTGGTTTTCTTTCAATTTTATCGATGACTATTTTAATTTATGTGGAAATATTTGAACTTGAACTCATGTGTTTACACAAGATGCTGCCTTCTTGGGTGAGCAAGTGTTGGTGGACTTGTTCATCAAGTTCAACACAGCCATCCCCTCCAGTGCTGCAGTGGAGCGTTTGTTCTCTATGGGCAAGGACATCCTGAGGGCCAAGAGATCATCCCTGTCTGATGAAAACTTTGATATGCTAATTTTCATGAAGGGCAACATGCATCTCATGGACAAAATGGAGAACGAGAAGAAGAGGGAAAATTAAATTATATATATATTGTGTTTTTCATTTTTTTTATAATAAAAGTTAACGTTAACGGTTTATCGGTAACTTCCGTTACATGTTTAACGAATTAACGGATTAACAGTTAACGAAGTTAACTTTTTGGTTAACGGATTAGCGGTTAACGAAGTTAACTTTTTGGTTAACGGTGCCCACCACTGGACACTGCTGTAGTGTGTGTGTGTGTGTGTGTGTGTGTGTGTGTGTGTGTGTGCGCGCGCGCGCGCGCGACGTGGTTGGACCTGGCCAACCTGATTGCCTTCTGGGCCCACTCGCTCGGCCTCATTCAATGACATACATTTTTTATTATTATTAGTATCAGTATTATTTATTATTATTACTACTAGAAAAACTCTTGTTACTCCGATTAAATGATTACCTACGGACATTAATCAGTTTGGTTTTAAAAGGTCCCACTTAACTGACCTGTGTATCTATGAACTTAAAGAAACATCTAAATACATTGACAGTAATTCAACAATTTATAGCTGTTTCTTAGATATAAGTAAGGCATATGATAGAGTGAACCACAATATTTTATTTAAAAATCTAGAAGACATGAAGGTTCCCATGTACATATTAAATTTATTGAAATTTTGGTATTCCCACCAATCTTTTACCGTTAGGTAGGGCAATGTACTATCCGAATGTTTTGGCTCCTCTTGCGGCATGAGACAAAGCTCCTTGCTCTCCCCTTTACCGTTTAATGAGTATATTGACGGATTAATTGCTTCACTTAATGAGGCAACAGTGGGATGTTGTATAGATAACACAAGGATAAATAACTTAGTTGATGCCGATGATATGGTGTTAATAAGTTCCTCTGTTAAAGGTCTGGATCGGCTACTAAAAGTCTGCGAAGTGTATTCGCAGAAACATGATATTCTTTTTAATGTTACAAAAACTGAGGTTATGCAATTTCATCCTAAAAGCTGTAATCAGCCAGCTGATATAAGGTTTAAAATGAATGGTGAAGTAATTGAGGAATTACAAGAGTTTAAGTATTTGGGTCAAACTATTACCAGCTCCTTGAGTGATGCCTTAGATATAAGAAAACAATCTCGAAGCCTTTGTGCTAATGCGAATATGACTAAAAGGAACTTTAGGTTCTGTACAAGTGAAGCTGAAGACACTCTTTCGTACTTTCTGCAGTAATATATACGGACAGCAACTCTGGGTGAATTATAAAAAAGGTTCGGACAGAACCCTAAATTTGCTGTACAACACGTCTTTTAGATTCTTAAATAAATTACCCCGGAGATGCTCAGCTTCGCAAATGTTTGCTACCCGCAATGTCCTGAGCTTCCCGGAGGTAACAAGACGTGCTCAATACAGTCTAATGCAAAGAATTAAAAAATCAACGAACCCGATTATCCAAACTATCCATGATTCCTGCTGTTTATCCTCTAAGTTATGGAATTCTTGGTACGAAAACGTAGGTTTGTAGCTCCACTTAACTACGACATTACTGTATTATTTGTAATGAACTGTATATATTTCTATCCTTAGTATGTGAACTGTCATTGTATTAATAATATTTGTCATATGGACTATAGTCTGCCGATAAACCTTTTCATTTTCATTCATTATAGCTAAGACACTATATTCTAGATTCATAGCAGCATTGGAACAGCGCGCTGCATTACATCAGGTGGTCTCTAAACCTCACGTACTTTAAATTTTTTATTTCTTATCTTTTAAAATAATGACCACTAAAGCTCATAGTATGACGTCACATCTATATATTTTTTTAAATTTTTTACTTACCTTTTTTAAATCAAAAGCCATTAATCGATCTCTACCATTCCCCATTCTCCCCTTGGCATAAATGCAACCATGCCACTCACCTTGACTATATGGTCTTACCCAAAGAAGGGTGACCGCTCTCAACCCTCCAACTATCGCCCAATTGCTTTGATTTCTTGCCTTTCTAAAGTTTTGGAATCTATCCTTATGAAGAAGATTCTTGAACATCGTCAGTATGGGTTCCGCAAGGAACGCTCTATTGGCGATCTTCTTGCATATCTCTCTGACTCTCGTTCATCCTCCTTTCTGGATTCCAATGAAATTTTTGCTGTTGCGCTTTACATTTTAAAACTTCTAAACGGTTAGGTATGCTGTACCGCCTCCGCAATTTCTTCACCCCCACTCAGTTGCTGTCTCTGTACAGGGGTTTTGTTCGCCCCTGTATGAAGTATGCTTCTCATGTGTGAGGTGGCTCAACCCACACAGCCGTACTTGACAGGGTGGAATCAAAGGTTTTTCGTCTCCAATTCCCCGCCTCTTACTGACTGTCTTCAATCTCTCTCTCTCTCTCTCTCTCTCTCTCTCTCTCTCTCTCTCTCTCTCTCTCTCTCTCTCTCTCTCTCTCTCTCTCTCTCCCCCGCAATGTTGCCTCACTCTCTCTTTACTAGCTATTATAATGGACAGTGCTCTTCTGAACTCTCTGCATGCCTCCTCCTTTAAGGAGAGCACGCAGCACCAGACTTTCTACACTTTCCCATTCCTTTTCTGTCCAACTCTCTAACGCGAGGGTTAATCGGTATTTTCAATCTTTCATCTACTCAACCGGTCAACTCTGGAACAATCTTCCTCAATCCATCTTCCCTCCTGTCTATGACCTCCCATTTTTCAAACGCAGAGTGTCTAAGCATCTCGATAACCCTCCTTCCTACATAAAAAAAATGGTAAATTTCACTGAACCGTTAAATGCTTGACATTATAGAGTATATATATAAAATAATGAAATATTTCTTATAATCATAAACAATTTAATTAAACTATTACTCCTATTTTCACCATGTAAGTACGACACACACATACGTACGGTGGACAAAGATCGTGGTGAAAATTCATTAGTACTTTAGAAATAAAGAAAAAACTTGTCCCATTTTAAAACAAAACTATTTTTTTCTATTCTGACTTATTCGATACAGAAAGAAAAAAAAATCTCTCGAAAAAATATCGCCATTTCGGTCCAATGATAGATCTCATTAAAGGGTGGAAGTGTTCTCTCTCGCACGTCGGGTCGAACCCCCATCGCTTTGGTTGGCCATTACGGTCGTATAACCGGGGCCGCGGTCTCCATCGTTTCCAGTCAATTTCCTGGACTGGATCAGATTAGAGGTTGGCAGATGGAACGGTCTGGAACGGCTTCCAACGACCTTTAGCAGCCAAAAGCTATAAATTGGTGGCTGACACCGAAGTAGGGGATGAAAGGAAGGAAAAATAGTCTAACTTCACGAACTTGTTTCAACTTGTTTCAACTTGTTTTAAGTTACATGAACTTCGCCACCCAACTTTTACATTTTTTTTCTTTTTATAAGATTTAATCGCCACAATAGATTCAATTGCGTTGTATGGCTTTTAATTATTTTCTTTCTCAGTTTTAAGGAGTTCAGTTTGAGAAAAACTGGAAAATTTTTGTGGAAATTTTAAATTTATTTTTTCCCACTTTTATTTCAAAGGAGAAAGAAAAAGTGAACTGATCCAATTTGAAGTTTGGTTTTATTTGGTACCGTTTTTTTCACTTGTATATTTATTTCGTTTCAAATGTTTATTGTAACTAACAAACACACACACGTGTGTGTATATATATATATATAAATATATACGGGTGTCAGGAAATGATTGCCCCCCCCCCTGTAGAGCAAAAAGAAGAGATAGATAAAAACCGGCGAGACCACTTGAAAGAGCGTTAAAATCTGAATAAAAACCATTATATTCTATTCCTGTGATTTTAATTCTTACCATTTTTTCCCCCACAGAAACCATGGCATCATCTATTTTGAACGATTCAGAGAAAAAGCGAGTTCTTGACCGCATTCGAGCTGTCACATTTCGTGAAGCAAAGGAAGCTGGTGCAACTTTCATAACTCGACACTGGGTGGCTGAGAGATTAAAAAGATCAGAAGACTTTGTCAAAAGGAATTGGAATAAGAATCCTGAAGATTGTGAAACAGAATTTCGAGGAGGAAGACCGGAGAAATTATCTCAAGAATCGAAAGACATTGTGCTTGCTGCATCACGGCGCCGAAAGAAGAGCTGCTCTGAGGTAGCGAAAGAGATACTTATCCGTCGTGGTAAGATAGTCAATCGGCAACTTGTGCATCAATTTCGAGTTCGCCAAGGCTTGAGTGCTTGGCATGAAATAGCTAAGCCACGGAAGAGTGATCTTAATATTGAAGATCGGCTATGGTTTTGTGATTATCTTGAGGAATGGACGGAAGACGATTTCCTTCACTTGGTTGTCAGCGATGAATTCTTCGTTTATGTCTCCAGAAAACCAAATTTTCAGAATGATCGGGTTTGGGCAACAACTCCTGATGAAGTCCCAGACGACCAGAAGTATCGAGAAATAGTAAAAAATCCAGCATGTGTGGGTGTTTTCATTATGTTCTCTATTCGGAAGCTCATCTGGGTTATCAAACCAAGAGGAACCAGTTGGGATGGGCCTTATTTTCGAAATGTAATTTTAGCCCAACATGTAATTCCGTTTTTGAAAGACCCCGAGTGTGTTTTGGATGTTGAACAGGCAACCTTTCTTCACGACAAAGCCCCCCTGTATGAAAGCACTTGCGACTCAACAACTGCTTAAGGACAATAACATTGATTTTTTCGGAAATAATGAATGGCCTGGGAATTCTCCCGATCTTAATGTCTGTGAACATGTCGGATCCATCATGAAGGATCGGGTGGAGTCCTTTAATGCTGGAACAACCCATTCAGAATCGGTATTCAACAGAAATTATGACTGCAAAGATCAACGAAGTCCTTGAAGAAATGAGTCATGATACCGATCTCTTTGAGACACTTCTGGGATCATACCCCCGTCGATTAATGGCCGTCAGAGCTGCAAATGGGGGCAACACCCGATATTAAAACTAGTGTTTTTTATTCAAAATTAAACGCTCTTTCACGTGGTTTTGTCTGTTTTTTTCTATTCCTTTCAGTTTCTTCTGTACAGGGGGGGGGGAAATCATTTCCTGACACCCTTTATATATATTTTAACTACAAACAACGCACAGTATAATTAATGTAAAGAACAACGCTTGTGTAGAAGAGCATTCCGCACAAGATGAAGAGGGAGAACGACCAAATGAAAAATGAGGTACCTCTCATGAATCGAACCCGGGAGCATCCAATTGCCGGTCCGATATGCTAACCGCTGCACCAAGGACCCCGACTAGTCAGTACTCGTAATTCTCCTACATACGAGCGGAATCAAATGCCCTGAGGGGGCACATTCGCATGCCGTACATATATACATTTTAACTGCAAACAACACAGTATAATTAATGTAAAGAACGACGCTTGTGTAGAAGAGCGTTCCGCATAAAATGAGGAGGGAGAACGAGCAAATGAAAAATGAGGTACCTCCCAGGAACGCTCTTCCACACAAGCGTCGTTCTTTACATTAATTATACTGCATGTTGTTTGCAGTTAAAATGTATATATGTACGGCATGCGTAGGTGCCCCCCTCACGGCATTTGATTCCGCTCGTATGTAGGAGAACTACGAGTACTGATTAGTCGGGGTCATTGGTGCAGTGGTTAGTATATCCGACCGGCAATTGGATGATCCCGGGTTCGATTCCTGGGAGGTACCTCATTTTTCATTTGTTCGTTCTTCCTCCTCATCTTCTGCGGAACGCTCTTCTACACAAGCGTCGTTCTTTACACATATATATATATATATATATATATATATATTATATATACTGTTGGTACAGTAAGGAAATAAAAACATTTAAGTAGAGATGAAATCATGTGGCAAATGGAACTTCAGAATTTACCGGAACACGTTCGGGTTATAAAAAAGTAATGTATGCAGAGGAGTGACAGAAATGTTAAGAACCAGACAGGGGTGTAATGCTGTCAACAAAGTTTAGGTTTAAAATAATCTTAATCTAAAGAAGTTGCAAAGTCGATAGTGAATAAAATTCTTGCTAAGATGGAAGACAAATTGAATGAAATGATAAATAATGTATAATTCTATTATACGTATAAGAAAAGCCACATTTAAATATAAATTAAAAGAAACCCCTTTTTGAGCAAGTTTGAGATTTTGTGCGTATCCGATTAGTTAATTTCTGTCAGTCACCATTCTTCGGTGGTGGGAGCCATTTACTGAAAGAATTATTATTTTTATATGTAAATAATGGTCGCTTTAATTTTAACGTTCATATTGGCCATAAAAGGTAATTAGAGGGTTTTTTAACTCTAATTACTAAGTGTTATGCAGGTGTAATTAGTTTATCTGTATTTTATTGCATTCTAATTTAGTTTAATACGTTTTACCTCTCATTTTTTCATGTACAGGGTGTACATAAATTATCTTTACAAATTCAATTGAAACCGAATTGAATTTGTAAAGATAATTTGTGGACACCCTGTATATTGTTCAAGTGACTTCCCTTTCATGCATCTATCACTGTATGGACGACTGCTGCAAAATACTTGTTTTAAAAAAAATTCATAACGTCACTTGACAGAAAATTGCGTCCATGGAGGGTTAAATATAGTATATAATAATAATAATAATGTTTGGGGTTACCTCCTTCGTAACGCCACAAGTCATGTGATGGTGGGGACCTACAGCTTAACGTAGAACCATAACCACGGGTCACTACGTCATCTGAACCATGAGAACAACCACCCATTCAATTACTGAACAGACTCAACGTAGCTTAGCCTTACTGATCTGAATGGACTGCTCTCCGAGACTTCAAGCTTCCACCGTCAAAGAGGAAACATTGAAATTTTAAATCATTTATATTTAATGATGCTTCGTCTTCGCGTCAGTTTCCCTTACATCGGCGCTTACACTCTCATATCAATGTCAAACAGGAAAAAGTAAACTGAAGCTCATACGTTCCAATGAGGATAATACTGGGGAAACAAACGGCCACTTTAATACTTCGTATATAACTGGCATACATAAGAAAAAAAAATCTGAGACAACAATAGTATCACATTTGCTGGATTGACAGGCGAGTAACTCAAAAAATGAAAACGAAAAATTCTTTACCTGTTCAAAAAATACTAAAAGGGCGAAGCAACGAAGGCTGATAGCGACATTCGCGCCACCTGAAGGCCAAATAAAGAGTCGGGGCATTCGTATCTTGAAATGCGAAACAAGGCAAGAATGAAAACAAAAGGACAGACTTTATCAGTCTATGTATATATAATATGTCTCTGGGCTACTTCACATTCTATCTCATCATTGTTCTCTCTCTCTCTCTCTCTCTCTCTCTCTCTCTCTCTCTCTTATAAATATATGCTGGAGTGCTAGAAAATCGATTGGACGACTCACTGGAATTCAGTAGTATGGATGCGTTTAGGAAGAGGTAGGTGGGGGTTAATGGGGGATGGGGAGAGATGGGAGAAATGAGGGATTGGGTTAATGGAGGATGGATGAGTACCACTGACGGTGGCGTAACAAGGGGGAGGAGGCCACTGAAGAATAAATAAAAAAATATATATATATATATATATATATATACATTATAGATGTGACATCATACTATAAACTTTAGCGACCACCATTTTAAAATATAAAGCAAAAAAATTTAAAGTATACAAGATTTCGAGACCATCCCATGTGATGCAGCCCGTTGACCCAATGCTACTATGAATACCTTATCTAATGAACCTTATGTTGTTTCGTGCGTTGGTCTCTCTTCACACGGAGGTCAAGCTGGTGGCCCCGCCTCTAGGTCTGGCTTGGTGGAGGAGCAAGTTGCTTTCTTGTGCTCTTCATCGTACATCGCCAGGCACACCCGGCTTATCTGGTACCGTACTGAGCCAGGCATCCAGTCTTCTCTTGAAGACTTCAACTTTGACCCCCGTTACGTTTCTGAGGTCCTTTGGAAGCTGGTTGAAAAGTCTTCGCCCCCTGACAACCAAGCTATTTTCCTTCAGAGTTGAGGAGGTCCTTTGTCGGGCCTTTAATTTGGGAACACTACACATTCTGCCTTTCCTATTTTCCAGTGTTGTTTGAATGGTAAATGGGTTTAGTTTTAGGTTTGGTACCAGTTTTTCGATCATTTTTCATACGTAGATTATGGTGTACCTTTCTCTTCTTCTTGCCAGGGAGTACAGATTTAGTTTACGTAGTCTTTCCCAGTAGTTGAGTTCTTTGCAGCCATCAATCTTGGCTGTGAAATGCCTCTGCGTTTCTTCTAGTTTATTAGTTTCTTCCTTTTTATATGGGGACGTCAAAATTGAGCAGTATTAAAGTTTTGGTATAATCAGTGTTTTTAGCAGGGGAATCATTACTGTTCTGTCCCTTCTCTTGAACGTTCTTAGTACCTGTCCGGCGACGGTCTACAACACCCATTGGGTAAGTTGTGAGTGTTTCGAATAGGCAGCATCCTACATCACATTGCTACGGGAATTAATTCAACCGGTAGATTCCGTGAGAGGGTAGGGACTAAAACTCACATTCTCACCCCTTAGCATGATGTTACCTGCCTGTTGAAACTCACAAGATTTGGGCGCCTTTAGAGCCCAATCTGCGACCTTCCATCTTCTACTTATTGCTGATCGCTAGCCCTATGGGTCGCCATAGGCACCGGGGAGACAGTTGCTCCGACGAGCCGAGGCATTGGGCGCGCGATTGATGGAAAATTTTGGCCCAAGACATAGGCCCTATGACGCGCTACTTATAAGTCAACGAAGGGGTTTATAGAGGGGTCTGCTGCCGGGCTAGGATCACCCCGGCCCTACCTTTTCGTAGGTGCTTTCGGCCACGGTCAAACTTCGATAGGTACCCGGGGGACGTGGACCGAGAATTAATTGAACGGCTACAGAGGCTACGATGCGCGGCTTCTAGCTCCATCCTCAAAATTCTCCAGGTTTTCCCCGGTACACGCTTAGACTCATCGGCGATCCCTTGACTCCGGGAACCCAATACGAGGCCTATCCATTAGGCCTATGGCTCTGGGGGGAGAAGATTAGATAAGATGTCCCCCCGCTTCCTCCTAGCCTTACAAATTCATGGAATCATAGGCTAACCGACGTGGTGCAAGGTACGGTTTTCGCGTGTTGTCGTACCGCCCGAAAGACTTATCGGGTCCCCTTGACTCCGGGAACCCAATACAGCCTATCCATAGGCTTATGGCCCTGGGGGAAGAAGATTCCCCCCTACTCAAGCCCTATAAATGGAATCATCGGCTAATCGCCGCAGTGCAGTCGTCAATCACCTGACCAAAAAGAAATCATTCTACCATTTCATAGGTCCTTTCAGCCACGGTCAAACTTCGATAGGTACCCGTGAGACGTGGACCGAGAAGTAGCTGAACGGCTACAGAGGCTACTTTGCGCGGCCTCTAGCTCCATTCGCAAAATTCTCCAGGTTGTTCCCGGTACACGCTTAGACTCATCGGCGATCCCTTGACTCCGGGAACCCAATACGAGGCCTATCCATTAGGCCTGTGGCTGTGGGGGAGAAGTTTTAATCTGAGATTTCCCCCTCATCCGTGCCTTACAAATACACGGAATCATAGGCTAACCGACGTGGTGCAAGGGACGGTTTTCACGTGTTGTCGTACCCCGAAAGACGACCTATCGGGTCCCCTTGACTCCGGGAACCCAGTACAGCCTATCAATAGGCTTATGGCATGGGAGGAGAAGATTCATCGTCGACTCGACTCACTCCTAGCCCTAGAAATGGAATGATCAGCTAATGGACGCAGTGCACTGGGTCAATCACGTGACCGAAAAGAGCACCTCCCAACATCGTAGGGGATGGGGGATCTCCTTAGCCCCGGACCCCTTCGTAAATTCCTTGGAAACCTATGCTGATTGGGAGAAACCGGTTGCTCACCGAGAAGGACATAAGACCTATACCCGGGTAACTCACGACCCGCCAGTTCCAGTCCCACGACGTTCTCTGAGGAAGTTGTAGATCCATTTTCCCACTTTGCCTGTTATTCCCATATATTTCATTTTATGTGCTATTATACCATGGTCGCATTTGTCGAAAGCTTTAGCAAAATCTGTGTATATAACATCGTAGTTGTCATTGCCTTCCAATGCATCTAGGATATTGTTGTAGTGTTCTATTAGTTGTGATAGACATGATCTACCTGATCGGAATCCATGCTGATTTTCGTTGAATCTTTCCCGTGTCTCCAGGAAATCATAAATTTTCTAATTATTCTTTCAAATACTTTGGTGAGGTGGGACGTCAATGACACTGGTCTATAGTTCTTTGCTTGAGATCTGTCCCCTCCTTTATATATAGGGACAATGTTTCCTCTTTTCAAGATGCTCGGTATTTCCCCCGTGTCTAGGGATCTTCTCTATATCGAGTATACAGGTGTAGCTATTTCATTTTCACAGTTTTCAATCAAGAATGCGTTCCAATTGTCCGGAACTGCAGCTGAATGTGGTTTCATTTGTCCTGTAGCTCTCGCTACATCTTTTGGGGTAAAATCAAAGTCTGTTATATACTCTCCTTGCAATTCCTCTTCAAAGAATGTATTTATGTCAGGTATCGCTTTGTCACTTTTTGGGGTACTGAAAACTGATTCATATTGAGCTCTCAATGATTCAGATATTTCTTTTGGATCGTCGGTTAGTTCATTATTTCTCGTCCTTAACCCTTTACTGCCCAAATATTTTGTAGGGTTAAGTTATGAATGCGTGTATTTGAAAGGTTACAAATTTGTCCTTTTGGGCAGTAAAGGGTTAAGGGCCCAATAGCGGCGCGCGTTTTTGTTTTCCTTTTTGCGTAGCTATAGAAGTATTTTTGATTTTTCTTTATTGCTTCGACCGCCTTTTCCTCTTCCCTCTCTGTATGGTCCTTAATCAGGGCTTGTATTTCCCTATCGATACCCTCCAGTTTTTCTTTTTGCTTTCCTGTCATAATCTCCGCAGTTGCCTAACTTCGCCTCCACTCTCTTTCTTTTGCGGAATAATCTTTTTGGCCTCTCTAGCCAGCTCCTCTTTCCTTTTGGCTGTGATTTCGGAGCATATTTTTCTAAAATTCTCAGCGTTTTTTCTTCCAGGGTTGTCAACATTTCTTCAGTTGTTTTATTTTCGAAAATTGTTCTCCATTCTATTTGGGCCATGTGCGATCTGATTGCTTTCCAATTTATAGTCTTGGAGTTTAAGTTAAAGGCCTCCGAATTTACTTCTTTCCTCAATGTGTGTATTGTCTTTTAATGCTGTCGTCATATTTGTTGATATCTCGATTAAGTTGTGGTCTGAGATAATGGTAGGGGTTATTTTTATATCAGCAAACAAGTTCGTGTTATTCGTGAATACCAGATCCAGACAGTTATTTTTTCTGGTATTTTGTGTTATCTCCTGTGTCAGCATAAACTCATTTGTGAGAGCCATCAACATTTTTGCTTGTTCCTAGTCTTCACTTGTGTCCCCCTTGTCCTGGTGAATATACACAGGGTGTTTCAGGACGAAAGGTCAATACTTCGGGAGGTGATAGTATCGGTTATTGTGAGAAAAAAAGTTTATATGAACATGTGTCTAATTCTGAGTGGTTACGGAGATAGAGCTGTTTGAATCTGATGCACGCGCAGCTCTTCCTCCCCCCGCGGTGGTCCCATTCAATGTCTACCAAGGTCTCCAGAACTCTCTCCGTTAGATTATTGTTTGTGGGGGTGAATGAAAAGTCAAGTTTACAAAAGAAAGGTGGATACACGAGACGAATTGCTCGCGCGCATTTTGGATGCTGCTGCCCGCATAAAGGAACGTCAAGATCAACTCAGACGAACAACACGCGATCTTCGCACACGAGTTGCAAAGTGCATTGAGGTTGATGGTGGGATTTCCGAAAACGTAAACTGTAACAAATTTGTCATTTCTGTATCTGATACCAGTCAAAATGCCAATGTTTAAACATTAAATGTTAGAAACAGTAACTGGTTTCTCTTTCTTGATTACCATTATTTGTAGATTCAACAGCTCTATCTCCGTAACCATTCAGAATTAGACGCATGTTCATATGAACTTTTTTTCTCACAACGACCAATATTATCACCTCCCGAAGTATTGACCTTTCCTCCTGAAACACCATGTATATTCCTATCCACCTTTTTGTATTTTATAAATGGGAAGTTAAAGTCTCCGCAGATCATTATATTGGGGGATGGGGGGTTTGTGGACTTTATTAGCTTTCTGATGTCATCAATGGCCTCCGAGAATTTTTCGGTTGGGGTGCTTGGAGGTCTATAGATGACTATTACTATCACATTTAGTTTTTCATTTTTCACTGCTAGGAGTTCCACATAGCTGTTTGATTTACTTATTATCGTCTCTGTTATATGGCCTTCCTGTACATATATAGCACAGCCACCTTTACGTCTCGTCATTCTATCCGCTCTTAGTAAGTTGAAGCCCTCTATATTTATCTCTTTCTTATCAATACAATGTTCGCAGTTTTCGCAATTTCCTTGGCAATCCTTAAGATGAGTTTCTGTGAGGCATGCGATGTCCGCCCTTGTTTCGTCCATAAATCCTTTCAGGTACGAAACCTTATTGAGTGATTGGTTTGGTCTTATTCCTTGAATATTAGCCAGGACAATTTTTATGTTCTCTGTTTTTCGTTGTCCCTTGTGCATTTCAAGTTCGTTTTCCTTCGAGATCTCTTGGTTCGTTGCCCTATGATCCTCCGAGAGAGATCCGTTTCCGTCTACTTGTACTGGTAGCTTCTTGACCGGTAGCGGTGTGGCTCGGGGGTTTCCAGCTGTGTCAACTGCATGTGGATGACATTTAGCATCCGTAACGTGTCCGCGATGTTGAAAAAATTTTCTTGTTCGCTTATTGTGTTCCAATTGTTATTGTTATTCCTATTGTCATTTAAACTTTTTCCTTTGTCCAGATTTTGCGTAAGTCCTGCAAATGTCCGGGTGGTAGAATTTACATCTGTCTCCAAATTTACAATGACTATTATTATAGAAGAAATTGCATATTGGGGGATGTTCATATATACATTGTCCTCTTTTAAATCTGCAATTATCTTTTATATAATATCTGCATATAATTCCTTCCCCATATTTACTCGTGGCCTTTGTTTTTTGCTCCTTATTGGGGAACAGAATATACAGTAGAATATACTTACCTAACCTAAGGCGCCGTTCAAAAGTTACGTAACGCTATTTTTGCTAAAACCTGACAGCCCCCCACCCCACCCCTGTAACATTCCGTAACTTGTGGGGGGGGGGGGGGGAGAAATGATACATAACATTTTAAGGGGTGCTTGGTCTAGCGTTGCAGGACGTTCCTGGGGGATCTGGGGTGTCAAGTTTTAGCAAAAATAGCGTTACGTAATTTTTGAACCGCCCCTAACCTATACACACAGGCGCAATAGAACTTCGACAACTGAGGCGTCTTCACAACAGCAACGTCCTCGGAAAAGTGACGAAAATATACGGTTTTTTCATGATGGACAAATACGTGTGTGTGTGTGTGTGTGTGTGTAAAATAAATAAATAAATAATATATATATATATATATATTTATTTATTTATTTTACACACACACACAAACACACACGTATTTGTCCATCATGAAAAAACAGCGTATATTTTCGTCACTTTTCCGAGGACGTTGCTGTTGTGAAGACGCCTCAGTTGTCGAAGTTCTATTGCAAATATATATATATATATATATATATATATATATATATATATATAGAGAGAGAGAGAGAGAGAGAGAGAGAGAGAGAGAGAGAGAGAGAGATCAATAAGACGAAGATAATAAGATTTATGGCTGACGGTTTTAATGACCTTTTATTATTCTTTTCAAATTTTCTCAAGTATGAAAACACAGCAAACATACTGTTCTTAAAAAAAAATATTTAAATTCTTTTCTTGAACAGGAAGTTAATCCTTTTTTAAAACCGAATGCTACTTGTCAACTTTTTCATAGAACCCTGAAACCATCCCCACAAGCTGGTGGACAGTTTCAGCCGCGTGACACACACATTTCAGCAGTTTCAAGAAAATAAATCTTCCCTTCATCTTATTAAGACGCATCCATAGGCATTATTTAAAAATGGATGATTAGTAAATAGAAACATACAATATTTAATAACAGAGACTTTTTTTATTAGTATAGTAAACACAAATAGTGGTGAAAATAGTTACATTGTCATTGCTTTGTACAATACATCCAATTCTTTTTTAAAATAATACCTCATAGTTCTATACAATATTTATTAACATGCGAAGACATTTTTTAGAAATATAGTAAACTCAAATAATGGTGGAAATAGTTACATTTTCATTGTTTTGTATAATACACCCCGTTTAATGTACAAGGTAATTTGCACTCGATAGACAGATCCTTAAAGTCATTTATGATTATTTTTGTTCCTACTTTACAATTGGGCGTAATATTTTCGTAACTCTTAATCTCCAAACATATAGATTCAAAAGAGTGTTCAAGTACACGATCGGTTATTACAATATTATCATGAAAAATTAATGTATGTACCACACGTTCTAAGTGGGCGTTTATTCTCTTTTCACCAGTTTTTTCAACTGAAAATTGTTCAGAACTGAAAGTGGTATGTAAGGAAATCTTCAAAATCGTAGCGACAGTTACAGCATATATAGAGTTCCTGTGGATGAACGGTGAACACGAAAGATGGTTTGTAACGCTCTAGACTAGGATCCCAAAGCGACTGGTACTTCTCGGGGGAAGCGTCCTCTAAATATTCTCTAAGCTCCAATCCGTTGTCACCTTGTTTCTCTCTACACTTCATAAAATCGTCAATTAAAAATGTATAGGCATGCTCGAGAACGATATAAAAATAACGCATATCATCAACTCGCGAATTTGATAAAGGTTTCAGAGTGAGGAAGGCGGCTATTTCAAACAATGTCTCGAGGTTGAATCGGTAACAAGTAGGCACTAGTCCGTTATTACCAGCGCCTTTACTAAAGGTTTTTAGATTAGTTTTCCACAACAATCGTGTTTCAACGTACGGTTGATTCATATCGCGACTCACAGTTAATGTATAATACAATATGAGGAGTGTCACAAATCGTTAATCTTGTTGTACTCGCGATAGCTGGTACTTATCATTCTCATCTGCCCACTTATGAACCAACACAAAGATTTTCGACATCTCGTCAACAGTCAAATAAACAACACGAGGTTTAGAATGTCTCGTCAGAAGAAGTCTTCGGGTGCTGCGGAGGATATGGAAAGTTGAAGTGACACGATACCATCTAAGTTCTCTGATGCGTGAGGGTTTAGCGACGAAGGAACTGGTGTTAGTGGCGACATCGTGTCTCAGAGCTGTACGACTCAAGTCTTGGACGTTTTGAAGGCATACCTGATGTGGAGGGTTTTTGGGAATCCTTCACTAACGTACGCTTAATTCCTGGTGAGGTGGAAGGTTCCTGGCTAGATCCTGAATCCGTCTTCCAACAACTAAGACGGAGGGTTCCAGACCGGACCCACGATTCACTCCACTATCAGTCGATGAAGTTGAATGTCCATTTAAAACTGTAAATGAACGGAAGAGTACAGTTTGTCTGACTGTAACTAAGAAAAAAAAAGTTATACGCACTGAAAACAATCGCCGATTTGTAGATACAATTAAAGTTTAGTTTTAGTTCACTGACTTAGTATATACAAGTTTTTATGAGAGAGAGAGAGAGAGAGAGAGAGAGAGAGAGAGTTACAAGGAGTTACAAGGAAAAGAAGTACCTCAAAAGGCCTTGCGGCCCATACTGAGGAGGTACCAATGGCAACGGGTGCCAGGGAAAATTTTGTAAAAGTTTATTTTTCTTTCAACTATCCTAGCAGTAGTAGAAAACTGGATAGAAAAGTAGAAGGCTCTCTCCCCACCCTCCGCTCCCTCCCTGCCAGAGGCAGGTACGGAAAAAGGTTGAAGAAAATACCTTGACCCTGGAAAAGTAGCCAAGGAAATTTTACAGGAAAGTGGAGAATATATAAATAGCTCTATATTTAGCTTGCTCACAGAGACACCGTGCAAGAGATCTCCTGCAGAGTTTTCTTATCTTTTAGTCTTAAACTATGAGAGTATTCAGTACTTTGTCTAGCCTATTTTTAAACACATTTACACTTTGACTGGAAACAACCTCTGAGGGAAGTTGGTTCCAGATATTAACTATTTTATAGGAAAAGAAATTTCCGCAGAGTGAGGTCCTAAATGTCTTTACACACTCAAATAGTGTGCAAGATTTCGTCTACCCTTTTCTTGAACTGATCCACAGAGGAACTGTTCACAACTTCCGAAGGTAACCTGTTCCATGTGTCACAGATCTTATACGTAAAGTAATTCCCACACACACTAGTCCTAAACCGTTTCAAATCCAACTTCCAACCATTGTTGCGAGTTGGGTTATCATTTAAACTAAACATACTTCTAAAATCGACATCGTTGAACCCGCGTAAGAGCTTGAAAACCTCGATCAGTTGACCGCGCAGCCTCCGAGTTTCAAGCGAAAACAAGTTCAGGGCGCGTAACCGTCGATTGTAGCCCATATGCCTAACGGAAGGGATTAACTTTGTGGCCCTCGCCTGCACTCGCTCCAGCCTCTCAATATCTTTCCTGAGGGTGGGCGACCAGAACTGCACAGCATACTCCAGGTGCGGCCGAACAAGGGAATTGTACAGAGAGAGCACAATCTCCTTGTTCCGAAACTGAAATTGCCTCCTGATATAACCCAATAGTTTCTGGGCTTTCTTTTCCACCTCTACACACTGTTTCGTAAACTTAAGGTCGCTGCTAATTAGCACACCCAAGTCCTTTTCTAAATCAGTCACCTCGATATACTACCCAACATCGAGTAGTCCGACTTGGGATTGGCGTAGCCAATGTGCATCACTTTGCATTTACCCAAGTTAAACGGCATTTGCCATTTTTCGGACCACTCTCCTATCCTACCTAGGTCCGCACGCAGTTCCTCGATCGCTTCGGGCGTCCCAACATTGGCCCCAAGCTTGGTGTCATCAGCGAATTTGGCGATCCGACTGACGATGCCACCGTCGATATCATTTATGTAAATGATAAACAACAGCGGCCCCAAAACGGAACCCTGAGGAACCCCACTAGTGACCGAGGCCCAACCCGAACTAGCCCCTTTAATTACAACCCTCTGCCGCCTATTCTTCAGCCAGTTTTCAATCCACCTACCTATTTCCCCACCGATACCCAGCGCGCGCACTTTCGCCATTAGCCCGGTGAGGTACCTTATCAAAGGCTTTCTGAAAGTCGAGATAAAGTATATCAATCGCCCTACTCTTATCGTACTCACCAACATGACGTGGAAAAACTCGAGCAAGTTGGTGAGACACGACCTATGCCGTCTAAACCCATGTTGGGAGTCCCCAAGCAGCTTGTAGGAATCCAAATGGTCAACGATCCTATCCGCTATTATCCCCTCTAATAATTTACCTACAACTGAAGTGAGACTAATGGGACGATAGTTCCCTGGACTTTCGTGATCCCCTTTCTTAAAGATAGGGGTCACGTTGGCTTCCCTCCAGTCACCAGGCACCTGGCCCGTCTCCAACGATTTGTTGAAGACTGTAGCCAGGTGGGGAGCCACCTGGTCGCGCACCTCGCAACACTCTGGGGAGAAACTGGTCTGGCCCAGGAGCCTTAAACGCGCTCAGTTTGTCTATTCTATCGGCAACGACTGTCGCGGTACATCGAACACTATCCAGGCCAGCACCTTCGTGCCTCACGCCTGGCTCGGGGATGATGCGGGTGTCCTCCCTGGTGAACACTCCCGCAAAGTACTCATTAAGCACATTGGCGATGTCCGCGTCGGAGGTCCGCAGAACGCCGCTTGTCCTTTAACGGACCTATCATGCTTCTAATGGGCTTTCTACTATTAACATAACTGAAGAACTCCTTAGGGTTCCCCTTGCAGAGGCTTGCCACCCGTAGTTCTTCGTTACGTTTCGCTAGCCTAACCTTCGCCTTCACTTCCCTACACAGGCGGACATACGCTTCAGTGTTCTCGTGGGAACGATTGGCCTTCGCCCTCCTATACGCTACTTTCCTATTTCGGATAGCCGAAGCGATGTCACGATTGAACCACTTAGGCTGCGTTGAAGCAGGGGTGACCGGTTTTGAGGGTATGGCAGCAGACTGCAGCACCATAAACTCGTCCCGGAATGCACTCCACACTCCCTCAACATCGCCGCCGACCTCTAACCCCATCTCCCTACGCTATCCCTGAGGCTAACAAAGTTCGCCCGCCGGAGATCGAGCTTACTGCCTCTCGAGTTACTACGCTTCACCCGAGGGACGCACACACGGAACCTAATAAGACCGTGATCACTCCCGCCCAACGATTCGTCAACGGTGAGGCCAGTGACGAGGTTGTCTTCGGTCGTGAATACTAAGTCTAGAACGCTTTCGCCTCGTGTAGGCTCGTTGACCCACTGAGTGAGGAAGTTCTCATCAGCAAAGTCAACTAGCCTCCTCCCTTCAGCATCAGCAGTCCTGTTTTCCCACTTTATGCCGCGACAGTTGAAGTCTCCTAAAACTACACACACCCTATCCCCTAGCAGGCTACTGAGTTCGGTGTACAGGGCTGTATCCTCCTCGAGGAGGAGATGCGGAGGTCTGTACACCAAGATTAACCTATAGTTCGTCCCTCCCACATTCAGATCGACGCCAAGCAGCTCCCGTTCCGACCGGAACTGGCAGTCAACCGGACTCAACGTGTCTCTGACGTATATTAGTACCCCACCCCCCTCCCCACGGGTGCGGTCTTTGCGAAACATTCTATACCCGGGAATTTCGAACTCCCCAACGTAGTCCCTACGATCAGTATGAATCCAGGACTCGGTGATAGCAACGATATCCTGGTATTCTGATGCTAAGAGCGCCCGTAGCTCGCAAAACTTGTTCCTAATGACCTAGCATTAAAAAGCATTGCACGAGGGAGCCCCCTATTCTGACCGCCCCCTAGCACGACCCGTTTCCCGAACAGCCAGGGCTGTCGGGAGTTGAAGAGCCCCTCACTAACGAGGGGCAACTTCCGCAGGAGCCTGAGCCCCCTCCAACGTAGGAGGAGGGTCACCCACCTGTACCGACGCACCCTTCAGTTAAAGGTACGTCCGCCACCGGCTCATCATCGTCTCTCCCCGGTGGGGCCCATCATCTCTCCCCGGACTCGACCTCACCATTCTGTATAGGTGCCGGTCGAGCAGCGCGCCTAGCACACCTTTACCCTTGTTATTGAGGTGGACACCATCCCTCTGGTAAAGGTCCCACCTACCGAAAATGCATCGAAGGGGTCAATAAACTCACGCCCAGCGGACGCACAAGTCTTGCACCCTCTCGTTGATGCCAATGACCTTACTGAGTGCGTGGTCACTGGCATTCATTCGCGGTAAAATACCCATTAACATTCCCCTGTCTGTCTTCAGTTTTAGATCATCCGCAAGAGACATGATCTCGGTGATGATCCCTCTGTAAGACCTACCCACCGCCTTTGAGGAACAGGTCATTGCCACCAGCGTGGACAACGATCGCAGTCCTCCGACTAGCCACGCGCACCTTCTCTACCTCCTTCCTTAAGTGCGCCGTTCCCCGCCCAGGTAAGCACCTTACCTTCCTCCCATCCCGGTTTGCAGAAGCAAAGTACTTCTCCTGGCCCCTGATCTGTGAGTCCCCAATCAAAACGGTGTCTTCCTCCTTCGAGCACAGGAGACTAAAGCGGTTAGAGGTCTGACAGGGGCAACTGGGGTCTCAGGCTTCGGCTTCGCAGCCTTCTTGCCCGAGACCTTTCGAAACCCGTCGCCACCCATACACGCAGTTACACCACCCGACCCACCCCGACGGTAGCTACATCCTTCGGTTTCTTTGGGCCATCAGTAGGCCCCTTCCCACCCTTCTCTATCGATCCCTTCCCACCCTTCTCTATCAGCCCCTTCTTTGCGCCCTCCCTTTGTTCTAGATACTTAATCTTACAGTTTAAATCTGCTGGTGTGTTTTTAGTTTGATCTTGTCCACTGGGTTGGATTTCCAGTGCTACGACCCTAGCTTCAAGCTTTTTTACTAATTCCTTTAGCTCTTTAACTTCCTTTTCGTGGTTGTCTCTAAGTTTACAAAACAAACATACACTAAGGGATGTGATATCGCTGATACTACCCTCAGGGAAGTCAACGCACCAATGATTAACTTTACATTTAAAGCATTCTGCTTTCAATTTAGCTGGCCCTGCCATATTTTCTCTTTTTTTTTTTTTCTGAATACTCTGAATAAGATAAAGCGTTCTAGCAATGAAAACTATCCAAAAACGTTCTGACCAGTGTATAAAAAAGGGGGGGGGGGGTGAATTCATCCCGCGCGTAGACGCATCCACCTATTTGCAAGTGACGTTCATCCCTTCCAGAAGACTACACCTCTCCTGCTGCCGCACCGACCAAAGGTCTCCCCAGGGCCGGACAGTCCCAAACGTGTCGCAGCTACCAACTGACAAACACTCGCGACGCGAGAGAGAGAGAGAGAGAGAGATACAAGGACAAGGAGTACCTCAAAAGGCCTTGCGGCCCATACTGAGGTGGTACCAATGACAACGGGTGCCAGTGAAAAATTCCAACACGTTGTCACAGCTAGCTTCTCGAACAACCACTCCAGAAGACAGTAACACACATCCTCAAAACAGTGTGCAAGATTCGGTCTAACCTTTTCTTGACTGAACTAATCCACAGAGGAACTGTTCACAACTTCTGAAGGTAGCCTGTTCCACGTGTCATAGATCTTATACGTAAAGTAATTCCCACACACACACACTAGTGCTAAACCGTTTCAAATCCAACTTCCAACCATTGTTGCGAGTTGAGTTATCATTTAAACTAAACATGCTTCTAAAATCGACATCGTCGAACCCGTGTCAGAGCTTGAAAACCTCGATGAGTTGACCATGCAGCCTCCGACTTCACAGCGAAAACAAATTCAGGGCGCGTAAGCGTCGATTGTAGCCCATATGCCTAACGGAAGGGATTAACTTTGTGGCCCTCGCCTGCATTCGCTCCAGCCTGTCACTATGTTTCCTGATGGTGAGCGACCAGAACTGCACAGTATACTCCAGGTGTGGCCGAACCAGAGAATTGTACAGAGAGAGCACAATCTCCTTGTTCCGAAATCGAAATTGCCTCCTGATATATCCCAACAGCTTCTGGGCTTTCTTTTCCACCTCTACACACTGTTTTGTAAACATAAGGTCGCTACTAATTAGCACACCCAAGTCCTTTTCCAAATTAGTGGCCTCGATATTACTCCCCAACATCAAGTAGTCCGACTTGGGATTGGCGTAGCCAATGTGCATCACCTTGCATTTACCCAAGTTAAACGGCATTTGCCATTTTTCGGACCACTCTCCTATCCTACGTAGGTCCGCACGCAGTGGCACGATCGCCTCCGGAGTCCCAACGTTGTCCCCAAGTTTGGTGTCATCAGCGAATTTAGCGATCCTACTGACGATGCCAGCGTCGATATCATACATGTAAATCATAAAAAACAGTGGCCCCCAAAACGGAACCCTGACGAGCCCCGCTAGTGACTAAGGCCCAACCCGATCTAGCCCCTTTAATTACAACCCTCTACCTCCTATTCTTCAGCCAGTTTCCAATCCAGCTACCTACTTCCCCATCAATACCCATCGCGTGGGCTGTGGCCATTAGCCGGCGGTGAAGTACCTCATCAAAGGCTTTCTCAAAGTCGAGATAAAGTATATCAATCGCCCTACTCTTATCGTACTCACTCCACATGACGTGGGAAAACTGGGCAAGTTGGTGAGACACGACCTATGCCGTCTAAACCCATGTTGGGAGTCCCCAAGCAGCTTGCAGGAATCCAAATGGTCAACGATCCTCTCCGCTATTATCCCCTCTAATAATTTACCTACAACCGAAGTGAAACTAATGGGATGATAGTTCCCTGGACTTTCGTGATCCCCTTTCTTAAAGATAGGGGTCACGTTGGCTTCCTTCCAGTCACTAGGCACCTGACCCGTCTCCAACGATTTGTTGAAGACTGTAGCCAGGTGGGAAGTCACCTGGTCGCGCACTTCCCACAAGACTCTGGGGAGGAACTGGTCTGGCCCAGGAGCCTTAAACGCGTTAAGTTCGTCTATTCTATCGGCAACGTCTGTCGCGGTACACCGAACACTATCCAAGCGAGCACCGTCGCGTCTGACACCTGGATCGGGGATGACGCGGTTGTTCTCCCTGGTGAACACTCCCGCAAAGTACTCACTCAGCACATTAGCGATGTCCGCGTCGGAGGTCCGCAGCGCGCCGCAGTGGTCCTTTAACGGGCCCTATCATGCTTCTAATGGGCTTTTTACTATTAACATAACTGAAGAACTCCTTAGGGTCCCCTTGCAGAGGTTTGCCACCCGAAGTTCTTCGTTACGTTTGGCTAGCCTAACCCTCGCCTTCACTTCCCTGCACAGGCGGACATACGCCTCAGTGTTCTCATGGGAACGATTGGCCTTCGCCCTCCTATACGCAGCTTTCCTATTTCGGATAGCCGAGGCGATGTCCCGACTGAACCACTTAGGCTGCGTTGAAGTAGGGGTGACCGGTTTTGAGGGTATGGCAGCAGACTGCACTCCCTCAATATCGGCGCCGACCTCTAACCCCATCTCACCTATGGTATCCCGGTGAGAGAGAGAGAAAAAAAAAAACAATTCCGAATTCATTGAAGAGACGTATCATTTCGTGGTATTGAAATCAGCGAATTCATGACAACCGAAGAAGTAAAGACAAAAGCGAAAAATTGGGTCCCGAAACATTTCAAAAGGAAAAATTCAGGGTTGGAAGAACCGCCAAAAACTTTGATTTGAAGGAATTACTTTCGGAGTTGATATCGCCTGAAATTCTCACGGAAATTCAGACAAGAATTTCAACTTAAAAAGTAATTTTGGGTAATTTAGAATATAAAGGCAATTTCCCGATGGAGTTTGGGTCCTAATTTATCAGGGATGTAGTGAAGCGAACTTACGAAATAAAAGAATATATACGAAATAAAATAGCATATATATATATATATATATATGGTTTTTTTTGTTTTGTTTTTATCCATGATAAATATTCAAGTCAACAACACGGAGAAATATTTTTTACTTTTTCAGTTTTTATCAATTACGCTTTCAGTAAGGTAAAAAGGAAAAAGGGGGGGGAGGTCTAATAAAACATTTGAAAAAACGGTTATTTACCGTATACAATAATTACTTTTTCGAATTTCACCCACGTTTGGGTTTTAAACCAAAATAATCAAAATTCAAATACCTTGGATGATATTTTACTCAGTTTTTGCAAACCGACTTATTTGTTTTAGGTTAGGTAAGGTTAGATTAATCTAACCTAATCTAAAAAAATAACTATGAAAATCTTGGTTATTCATTTTCTGAGATATTATTCGATATATGAAGAGCACAAAATCCGCGACAAAATAATATATATATATATACACACATACATACATACACAGTGTGTGTGTGTGTGTGTGTATATATATACACACTGTGTATGTATGTGTGTGTGTATATATACATATATAGTCTAGAGGTGGACCGGATATCCGCATCATTTTTAACATCCGCACTTTTGACTGGGATGTTATGCGGATATTACCTCTAATAAATTATGCAATATACAATTAGATTAGCTTATAAAGTAGCTTATAAGGCCCAGTCATGCACATTTCATGTAAAGTATTAATTAGTAATGAACAAACAAATATATAAACCTCAAAATATAAATAGCTGGTAACAGAGAAAATTGAATGAAACTTGTTTCATTGAATTTTCTGTGGCTGAAACTCTTGAGAAAGTTATTATTTTTATCATAATGAAAACATTAATATTAATTTTAATTCTTATGCATTGCCTGCCATAATAGTAATATCACGAAATTTGAAAAATTATGTCACACATTCATAATTCTATATTGATAAATTAACTAAATATCCGCATCCGCGGATATTGAAATTAAAGATCCGCATCCGCAGATGTTGAAAAACTGACATCCGGTCCACCACTAAATTATATATAATATATATATATATATATATATATATATATATATCTCATGTTGTAACAAATTCTGCTCGATTAGAAAACGGACGATAGATAGATAAATAATAGAATAACCTCAAGATAATGTGAAATAGTTTCAGAAATTTGCAAAATTCACGCGGCGACAGGTTCGCACAGGTTTTATCACGATACAGAATGATAAAGAAGGAAAAGTAGGAAACGTAGTGAAGATTGGAAAATGGGTTCCGCACGATTTGTCACGAGCGAATCTTCATCGAATCGACATTTGTACATCGCTGCATTCTCGGCAAATGCAGCACCGTTTTTGAATCGGATCGTCACTGGGGATGAAAAATGGGTCCTCTATAACAACATTAAGCGTCGACATCAGTGGCTTAGCCGTGAAACAAACCCTGAACCTCAACCAGAAATGGACCCCATCCAAAGAAAATTTTGCTATGCGTTTGGTGGGATATGCAAAGAATTATTAATTTTGAACTTCTGCCAGATAACCAAACAATCACAGCTGAAGTCTACTGCCAACAACTCGAACTATTGAAGATGGCATTACAAGAAAAACGTCCTGCATTAATTAATCGCAGAGGTGTTCTCTTCTACCAGGACAACGCGCACCCTCACACTGCTCGAATCACTACTGCCCAATTGGAGGCATTCATTTGGTTGGGAAAAAATGCCTCATCCACCTTATTCTCTGGACATCGCACCTTCAGACTACGATTTATTCAGAAGTCTGCAACACCACCTATATGGACAAAAGTTGCAATCCAGGGAAGCTATAGAAAACGAAGTGATCGCTTTTTTTAACTTGAAACCAAGGGATTTCTTCGAACGTGGCATAAAAAAACTTTTCTACAGGTGGGAGGAGGTTATAGAAAAAGAAGGGAATTATATTGATGAATAATTTGTCATTATGTCATTTAATTTTTGTTCTAAATGAACTAAAAAATCGAGCAGAATATATGTTACAACCTTATAGAATATATACACATATATATACTGTGTGTGTGTGTGTGTGTGTGTATATATACACACATATATATACACTCTGTGTGTCTCTCTGTGTGTGTGTGTGTGTGTGTGTGTGTGTGTATATATATATATATATATATATGATGAATAAAACCACGAAGGGAAAAGAAACACAAAGGGGTGGTTTTATTCATCATAAATATTTTTCACGTGTCACTTTCGTGAAATAATTTTTCATATATATATATATATATATATCCCCACTAGTAAACCACTTTTTTACTCACTGACTCCAATTTTGTAAACACGCCAAATTTTTTTGCAGGAGATACTTTCCTAAGGTTAGGTTAGGTTACGTTAACTCGGGCTAACCTGGCCTAAAACAAATTACTGTATGTAAAAGCCTAAAGTAGCATAAAGTAGGAGCTACTTGATTTCGAGTTTTTAAATTGAAATTGTAACGTAGCTGAAGTTCGAAAAAATAATCATTGTACTAGGGGCACTCAATATATTTTGCCCCACTCTTTTTTCTTAGCTAAATAATAGGCCATGGGACTGAAATGTCTTTTGGGCCCCAAGTTTGAACTTTCTGCGCTTCACATAACCGGATTTTTCCAGTTTGAACCTCCCCTCCTTGTATAAAACCGCTTTTAAACGCCTTTGTATAAAACTGATAGTTAACGCACTTTCAAAAATGGCCTCTGACGGTGATGTGCGTCGTAAACAGAGAGCTGTTATCCAGTTCTTAACCGCAGAGGAAACAGTTGCAAATATTCACAAACGTCTACAAAACATTTACGGAGATGCTGTTGTTGATCGAAGCACAGTTGGACGCTGGTCTAAACCTGGGAGATCATCGGAGAGAGGGAGAGCCAGCATCGATGATGAGCCACGCAGCGGTCGTCCGGCATCAGCTGTGACATCTCGCACTGTGCAACGTGCTAACAGCATCATTCGATCAAATCGGCGCGTCACATACAAGGAGTTATCAATGGAGCTAGGAATTAGTGAAGGAAGTGTGAATACGATAATTCAGCAACTGGGATACTCAAAAGTGTGTTCACGGTTTGTTCCTCGCCAACTGACTGAAGATCACAAAGCTCAAAGAAAAGAAATTGCTTCCGAGTCATTGATTCGATACGAGACAGAAGGGGATGACTTCCTTTCACGAATTTTAACTAGGGATGAGACTTGCGTACACCACTTTGAACCTGAAACAAAATGCCAATCCATGGAGTGGCATCACGCAGACTCCCCACCACAAGATGGCCACCATCTTGTGGGACATGAAAGGGCTGATTCTGGTGAACATTATGGAGAAAGGACAAACAATCAACTCAGAGGCATATATTGCTACCCTACAGAGACTCCAGAGAGGTATAAAGCGAGTTCGACTGGAGAGAAAACTGGAAGACGTCCTTCTTTTGCACGACAACGCAACACCACACAACAGTTTGTGAACAAGAGGGACCATCACAAAAATGCGCTTGACTGTGTTACTCCACCCTCCATACAGCTCGGATCTGGCACCTTCAGACCTCCATTTGTTTTTGGCCAATGAAGGATGCTATTCGTGGAAGAAAGTTTCAGAGTGACGATGAGGTTGTTGAGGAGGTTAAGAGGTGGTTCCAGCGGAACCCAGCGAACTTTTACCAGCAAGGAATAAAGGCCCTTGTTTCGAGGTGGAAGAAAGCCGTAGAAAAGGATGGAGACTATGCGGAAAAATAAAAACTTGTAGATAACTACTTGTGTACAAAACTTCTGGAACTTACAAGGAACTTGGAAAGAAAAAAAAAGGTGGGCGAAATATATACGGTAGAAAAGGGCTTTCTCTAAACTTCTTAATAAAATGTCCCAATGCTTTAATACAAACGAAATTGATTCCAAATTTGAAAATTTAAAACATATATATATATATGTTGGATATACTTCGGCATATATTATATATATATATATATATATATATATATATATATATATATATATATGTTAACCCCTCCGTCTATGGCCCTGGGTTGGTTCGGAGTCGACGGGGTTCTGGTTAGGAGGCAGAAACGGATCTGTTATTTGCAGTAGTTTCTTCTATACGACTCTCCGAGTTCTTCTTTGGGGGCTCGGAGGATTCTGAGAGGCTTATTAAATTCTCTGAGGGTTTCCCCCAATTCTTCTTGTAACTTATCGGGAGATTTTAATGACTAAGTTTTCTGAAGAGAGCACGGTTCGAAGGAGAAGATAAAGACTTTCTTTTACTGTAATTTACTGCTAAAATGTACAGGTACTACTCAGCCTCGTCGTTGGAATCAGAATGCATATGGAAGAAATGGTTGGGGTTTATATACCCCGATTCCACTGACATCATCATTATTAAATATTGAAGAGGCTATTATTTTTTGCACGACAGTTAAAAATAAACAGATAAACAGGATATAGGAAGAGGAAGCCATATTTTTATCTTAAACAGCGTATTTTCAGAACTGATTTTTTTCCGGGTCTGCCGGGTTAATTAGAAACGGAAATTGCAAGATGCATTCTTATATTAAGATATGCATATGAAAATCAAAAGTTTTAAGGCATGACTTCATCTTCTATAACGGAGAGAGAATGAATTTAATCTAAAAAATGATTAAGAAATTTTGAAAGGGATAAGTCACCAATTATTTGGAAAAATAGGAAGTGACTTCAAAACTTATTCCAATGAAAAAAAATATATATTGTCGTGTCTACATTTCTATATGGCGACATAATGTCGGGTTGTACAATCCTAAGTACATCGCTGAGTACGTTATAATTTTGGGTTTATAACAACTATGATTACAATTACGGATTAATTTACATTCACTTATTATCGTCCATTACAGTTCTATTAAAGTACATTCTTACATTATATATGTATTAAATTATTATCGTTTAATTAAAGTTTCATTAAAGTACATTACAAGTTATTATCATTAATTACAGTTTCATTAAAGTACATTACAAGTTATTATCATTAATTACAGTTTCATTAAAGTATATTAAATCGTTTACAATTCTGTGTTTTTATATTTATATATGGTTATTAGTACAACACAAAGTACATGGGCACATACGATATATATTTACACAACATGACACACATGATAATGTATCAGAGCGCGAGGAGATGTTTACGTTTTCAGATGTCAAATTATGCTGCGATCATCGAATTGCGTATACTCCGTCTTGTGAGGAATTAAACAAATAAATGAAAAAGTAAACTGAATGCATGTGAACGGATGTACATGTACGTAACGATGTACGTACTCATCAGGGGACATGTACGAATGCACAAGTTTTGTACACATATTGGTACGTAACACAATAGGTTGTGTGCGTAATATAGACATGCGTAAACATGAACTGATAGGTTGATAGGCATCAGTAAACAATAGGTAGGACACAACATATAAATAATGACGTATATAGGATGAATTTTTTTTTTTTATTATTATTATTATTAAAGAATTTACCAAACATTGAATACGGAAGATGTCCCAATACTAAACACGTGATTCAGTGTTCAAAGTATGGAAACCGTGAAGGAAATTTAAGTTATTTTATGACGTCATAGTGTATAAGTCATTATTGGGAGGATTTAAAAGAAACGAATTAGAGACAAAGAGTGGGTATTAAGGACTAAGAAGTACAACTACGGGTTCCAATCCTGTTATATGCAATGTGTATGCATAATCCAGGGACGAGGGTGAGATGCAAGACAACCATAATTACTTATAATAAATTCTATAACAAATGAAAAATGGAAAATGGATACGACTAAACCATAGAAATGGTAGATCGGAGCGTTGTGACACAAACAAAAATAGAAAGCTACAAATAAAATTTTTATCCAAAATCGCATCAGGCGATTTTGGTTTCTCATGTAAAAATGAACATTCAAACATAAAAACCATACAAACATAAGTCCTGCATGAAGACAATGAATCCATATAATGATGGTATAGGAATTGTTCATTGTTCATTTTTACATATATATATGAAAATTATTTCACGAAAGTAACACGTGAATAACATTTAAGATGAAAATAAGGAAAAAGGAAACAGAATGGTGCTCAAGCGCTTTCGTCTGTGTTCCTGAGGATGTGGATGTATCAGACGAAAGCGCTTGAGCACCATTGTTTCCTTTTTCTTTCTTGGTTATTTTCAATATATATATATATATATATATATATATATATATAAATCATGCGGGTAGCTTCTACAAAGCTTTAATTTAATATTTAGGAGAAATCCAGGGCTAGATTTTATTCGCATATGGGAATAAGTTGTCGAACAGGTAAAATTTTAAATAAAAAAGAAGCCTCTAGTATTCGGGAACATAGTATTAAATGTAAAATAGATGTCACTCTGGATAATTTTAAAATTCTTGGCTGTAATCCTTGTCCCAACTCACTTAGAATTTTGGAATCCCTTTATATTAAAACATTGACCACTTCTCTAAACGTTGATTCCTCAGCTGTCCCTCTAAATTTTTTATAATCCCCCCCCCCCCAATTCATAACTCTCCAACCACCCAACCCATAGTATTTTCCCTGTTTTGTTTTGTTTTAAATTACTTGTGCCTCGGAACTAGCAATGAAAGGTTAGTAGTGTTAATTATCCCATTGTATTAATTTCAAATTTACTATTTATAATTTTAAAAATAGCCTTTTAAATTTCTTGTATTTTTATATGTAAACTTCTTTTATAACTTTGAATTCAACCCTCTTCTTTTAGTTTTTAAAAATTTTGCTTCTAAGAATAGGTTCTATAGTAATTATTTTGTCTTGTGTGTTTCATTCATTTATTTATTGATTTTAACTTCATATTGTCATTTTTTGTCACTGTTTAGCCTGAAGATGAGCGTATTGCTTGAAACGTTGCGCATTAAAGAAGACACTTTTCATGGCATTTACTCTCCTTCTTGTCATTAGATTTCTCCTAAATATTATATATATATATATATATATTATATATATTATATACTAGTCCCTGGTCAAATTATAAAAATTCATATTCAGAATTTATGGTTACTAATCTTTAATCTTTTGTATATACTTTCCTTATCATGAAATATGATCCTTACGAGTACTAAAAAGTTATAAAATTACTTTAGAAACTATTTGGTTATCTCTCTGCATACGATCAGAGCCTTACGAATGTCCCGAACTGAGGGGGGGAAAGGGGTTTAAAGGGGACAAAGTGGTGCCCATGCCTTATTGAATGCATGCGATATTTGGAAACGAATTTTACTCGTTGTTTCTTTGTAATCCGATGAATAAATAATATTATATATATATATATATATATATATATATATATAGAGAGAGAGAGAGAGAGAGAGAGAGAGAGAGAGAGAGAGAGAGAGAGAGAGAGAGAGAGAGAGAGAGAGAGAGAGAGAGAGAGAGAGAGAGAGAGAGAGAGGAGAGAGTGGCGCAAAAGTCAGGAACCATAGGCACATTTTATTAAATTATAATAAATGTTCGAATTGGTGGCCTTCCACTTGGAGACACTTTCTGACGCGTTGAATGCATGATGTTTGAACATTCTTTAACACATTGGTACTGATTTTGGCACACTCATATGTGATTTTATCCTTTAGAGAACGTATGGTTCTGGATTGATCAGCATAGACTACCGACTTGAGATGGCCCCACAAGAAAAAGTCAGGTCGAATATTGAAAAACTTGGAATTTCAAGATTGGCGGTATGTATTCCTATGTAAAATTGAATTTTAAGAGGGTTTCGTCTTCTGCAACGTTTGCGAAAAATCGCATTTAAGTGTTCAAAGTCGCACTTTTTTGTCGAAAAATTGTATTTTTGGCCAATTTCAAAGACTTGGTAGCCTCAAATGACCTCCATATGTTCCATATTGTTCACATACACCCTTAAGCATTTCTATGGGCAGATCAAAGTTGTTCATAACCCCTAAAATAATCAAAGTCACCCAAAATGGCCCAAAACTAAGGAATTGTATGATTTTTAGTTTCCTATACACCACATTTCGCGGCTGTTCTCTTCATCAGGCAGAATCTTTTTTTTGTTTTCTTGGTCTTGCGTTTTCTTTTTTTTAAAAACGCCTCCACCAATTTTTATTTATTTTCTTTTCGGCATCACTGAGTGTGATGGCAGCTGCCCCCACCTTTCCGCAAGCTGCTGTGACGTTCAACCTTTTTTTTGCAATTGCAATTCTTCTTTAATATTTGTATAAGTCCCTCCTCCGCCCCCGGCTTGTAATAATATGCTGGTCAACTAAATGTTTTGAGATTTTTTCATCTGAAAGCATCTTGATTTGTCTAGCAGGTCTTGTAGATATCTAAAACATGTTCATAATGTCTTGCTTTGACTTGAAAACTGGCAAAAATTCTTTGTGATCGATCCTAGCACGAACAAAACCATCTCTTCTCTCTTGCCCATACACTGCATGAGCTGCAGCTGAAACTTCCTGGACTGCTCTTTCACAGCTTTGAGTGTGAACTGAGAAGTTCTCCACTTCAAGTGGAGACCTGAGAAGCTCCTCAACTTCTCCTCTTGACATCTTACAAGTGAAGAGTGGCTTATACAGTTTCTCCTTATCCCAATTAATCAGAGTAATTGGAGAAGTGGCACCAAAATTCAGTTTAGGGTTTCTATGAGTTCTCAGACTCATGTCTCCATACTCAAACTTACCTCTGATCTTCTTGATCATCTCAACCCCCCCATGCCCTCTCCTCCTCATCCTCACTGCACAGGAGAGAGGCAATGAGGTTCTCAATGTGAGCATGATATGCTCCACGAACTATCACTTGAGTGATTATGTTCCTGACTTCAGAGGTCTGGCTTCTCAGCAGTCCCAGAGCGGTCACAATATGGTGAGGTCCATACCTCATGTGGTGCTTCACCTTGATCTCAAAATACATCTTGAAGTAGAAGTCCAGGCAGAATTTCAGCAGCACCTCCAGCTTCTTCAACACCTCCCCCTTCAGTCCATGCTGCCTCATCCACAGCATCAACAGAGCCTCACCTGAAGTCAGCCAGCGTGACTGATTCAGTGGACCACACTTCAGACCAGCAATTTCCTTGCTCAAATCTCCTGTCTTGAGAGGTTTGATCAGTAGGTAGCAGTTCTTCTGGTCAGTGCTAAGGTTCTGTACAATGTCTTCTGGTAGTTCAATTATATCTTCTTCTCCTGGCAGAGCCTTGAAGCTAAAGTTGACAGGTATGTCATTGATCTTCTCCAAAAGTTTTCCTATTGGGCCACTGAACCCAGACTTGTGCGTGTAGGGACCATCAAGTTTGATGATCATGTGCCTGAGGCTGAGTTCATTAATATGCAACTGGCATATCAGCCAGTGACACTTGTGACCTAGCAGTCTCTCCAAGTGAGTGATGACTCCTCCATCAGGCCCTGTGTTTGTGGAGTCACCACCAAGGACCACAATATTATCTTTAGCACCATGAGCACTAATCCACTCAAATAGAGCCTGAGCTATCTTCAGTGCAGGTTTCTCATTTCCTTTAGGTTCTTCTGGTGTACAATGGAAGAGATACTTCCCCTCAGGTTCCCAGGTAACACTATAGTGTTCTTCAGTTGTAATATCAGGATGGAAGCGGCCAGTTTCTTCATTGTACCTCATGATCTTTGTCTTCTTATCTTGTTTTCCATCAAAGAAAATTCCCTTGATCTCCTCTCCCTCTGCCCTTTTCTACAGGGCCTCCACCGAGGCACCTATTACAGATTCCTTGCCCCTCCAAGGGGGCCGGCTTAATTTAATTTGAACTTGTGACGGTTATAAACTAATTTTTAACTGCGCGATGCCGTCGCAGAAAGCGTCGTGTGTTAGGTGTAGGGTAAACCGGTGTTATTCGGAATTTAAAGATTATAACGGCGGTCCTATGGCGATTACCGAGAGATCAGTTTGTTTCTTTTGCGAGTTAATGGAGGAAATAGTTGACATAAAACGCAGTGTACGTGAGGTAACGGAGAGACTTGCAATGCTTGATGAGGGCAGGGGTAGGGCTACGGTTGACGAAAGCCGAACCAATACTAACGTTGAAGACGTTAGTAATTTGAAGGGTGAGGTGCGTAAACTAGTTTCTAGTTTAGGTAGCTTGTCGGGAAGGTTGGATAGAGTTGAGGAAGGAGTTAAGGTTGGTCCGAGAGTAGTAGATGGGGAGGGATTTAGAGAAGTTCAGGGTGGAGCTAGGCCGCGCACGTTAGGTGATAGGAATCCCTCCCCTATCGAGGTTTCGAACCCTTTCGCCCATTTGGAAAGAGACGTGAATGAGGGAGAAACTATTTTAATTGGGACTCTTTAGTGCGCCACATGGACAAAGAGTTCGTTGAACGGCATCCAACCAAGAGGAGGAGGGTCTGTCTCCCAGGGGCCAGGGTTGACAGAGTTAGAGACGAAGTGGATAGGATTGACGTTGCCTCCCGTCACTCGATGTTGGTGACGATGGTAGAAGGCAATGACTCGTACAGGCCCGATACGAGAGGCCTGACCTTTTGGAGAGATATAAGGGGTTAATTAGGTCCCTGAAGGCGAGGTCAGATAGGTCTTTAGTTCTAGGTATTACCCCTAGGCACGGGTTGGGTCTTGGATTACGTCAAAAACAATATTTTTTAATAATAAATTAGAAGAGATTTGTGCTGAGGAAAATGTACCCTTCGTAAAGCTGTGGTCCGAATTGTGATCCTAGCCTTTTTATAAAAGATGGGGGTGCATTTTAATGAAATAGGTAATGCTAGGCTAGGTAGGTTAATAGACGAAAACGTGCGAAAGCTGTATAGGTCGAAGCCTTCTTTAAATGTTGTGGGTCCGGGGAACGCGGGCCCGACGTGAAAAATAGTTTAAAACGCCGACCCGTGGTAAAAAATAACCTAAACGTCTTTTATTGTAACGCGCGTAGTATTAGAAATAAATTAAACGAATTTAAGGCGATAATTTATTCCGGCAACTACGATATAGTTGCTATCACTGAAACATGGTTAAATACGTGACTCGGGACTTGTTGGGGGAACTTGATATACCGGGTTTTAAACTCTTTACTAATGATAGGTTACATAGGTTTGGTGGCGGCGTTTTGCTGTACATTCGTAATTCCCTTAGGGCTATCGAGGTTAAGATAGATTTTCCGGCAGCAATTAATGCGATATGCGTTGAAGTTAGGGCGCGTAGTATTAGTTTTAATTTTGTTGTTGTTTATAGACCTCCCGTTCAACCCTTCGACATCGATAGTAGATTTTACTCACTTCTTGGTAACTTTATTGACAATCGGAATAGTATAATTGTCGGAGACTTTAACTGCCCTAATGTTAATTACGAGACTTTTACTGGTAATGAGGAGGGTTTGAGAGTGATTGAGTTCATGGAGGATAATTTTTTAAGACAGTTACCGAACCAACGCGCGGTGACAATATTTTAGATTTGGTGATGACGAGCGGCGAAAATATAGTCGATAGCTTAGAAGTAGGCGAGAGTTTAGGATGTAGTGATCATCAAATTCTTAGGTTTAAGTTATCGATAGAAAACACTAAGGATAGTAACGTAATAGAAGTCCCTGATTTTCGTAGGGCTAATTTTGATAGTTTTGCGGATAGGATGAGAGTAGTGGACTGGGATAACTTATTTATAGGTAATGACACAAATTTGCATTGGGAGGCGTTTAAAGAAAGTTTTATGAATATTGAAAGGAAGTTTATTCCTCGTAGGCCGAAGCGCGCTAGAAATCATGGTAGGCCCAAGTGGTGGACTAGGGAAATAGGCGAGTTCATAAACGAGCGTAACATTGCGTGTAGACTTAATAAGCACAATGGCACGGCAGCTAACTTTAATAGATATATCGAGCTTAGACGTCAGGTTAAAAGATCAGTTACGAATGCTAAGCGTAATTTAGAGATACACTGGGGAACAAATTTTAACTTTGTTTTTGTTTCTTGGACGTGAACAGGTCGGTCTTATAGGAGTTTTTCCGCTGATTCCGAATATAGCCGTAGAATTTCTCTATCACCCAAGGTTACTGAGAAATTTGTATTTTAATATTTATTCAAAAAGTGTATAGAAGTTAGTAAAAATACTTCATAAAAATTATATTAGTGGCAGATTGGCATTTAAAATATTCTTCTTAAAACTTCTTTGTCACTGATTTTCTCTTGTAGTTTTCATTAGGAGCTTCTCGCATCAATGTCCAGCAGTAATCAGCTAACATTGCCGGATCCCACCTCCCTTGGTAGCGTTTCTCCATAGTAGCTATATCTTGGTGGAACCTTTCTCCATGCTCATCGCTTACGTCGCCGAGGTTTTCAGGGAAGAAATCTAAATGGGAGTGCAAAAAATGGATTTTTAGTGACATATTACATCCCAATAACCTATATGCTTCAATCATGTCCTGCACTATTTTTCATAGTTAGAGGCTTTGATGTTCCCTAGAAAATTTGTGAAACATTCTTCATGGCCTCCCATGCCACTTTTTCTTTTCCTCTCAAGACATCATCAAACTTTTAATCTTTCATGAGCTCTCTGATTTGGGGACCAACAAAGATCCCTTCTTTTATCTTTGCATCGCTAAGTCGTGAAAACATTTTCTTCAAATATTTGAATGCCTCATCTTCCTTGTTCATTGCTTTGACAAAATTTTTCATGATGCCAAGTTTGATGTGAAGTGGCGGTAAGTATATTTTCTTGGGGTCAACTAAGGGTTCATGAGACACATTCTTCAGTCCTGGGATACATTTTTGACGAAGTGGCCAATCCTTTACAAAATAATGCGAATCTCTGGCTCTGCTGTCCCATTCACAAAGGAAGCAGCAGAACTTCGTATAACCGAGCTGCATTCCCAGAAGAAGCGCGACGACTTTTAAATCCCCACATATATACCAACGAAACTGGTCATAATTAATCTGCTGAAGGATGAGTTTCATATTTTCGTAAGATTCCTTCATGTGGACAGCGTGCCCTACAGGAATGGAAGGGTATTTATTTCCATTGTGAAGTAGTACAACCTTGAGGCTTAGCTTCGAAGAGTCAATAAATAAAGGCCAATCTTCAGATTTGTGCTCATGACCGAGAGCTAGCAGCAGTCCATTTACATTATTACAGTAGCATAAACCACCTGACGAGGAGAAATACTGCATCAGATCTTTTTGGCGAGTGCGGAACGCCGATATGCTTGTATCTTTTGCCAGCAAATTCCATTCACGTAACCTGGAGCCCAATAATTCCGCTTTCTTTTTCGGAAGGTCCAAATCTCTCACGAGATCATTCAGCATAACCTGCGTTATCATACGTGATTTATTTGATTCAGGTTGCTGAAAGTCTGTGTCTTTAGTGTCATCAATTTCCATTGGTTCAACTTCAGACTCTTCATCCAGTGTCCATGACTTTGGGGGAGTTGGAATTGGGTTATCATTGTCATGTAGTACTGGTCTCATGGCAGATGCAAGATTTGGGTATTGAATTTTGTTTATTTTTGGCAGAGAATCCTGAGACGTTAGTCATACAAAAATAGCAATCCGTTAGGTGATCCTTGGGCTCTCTCCAAATCATTGGTATGGCAAATGGCATAGATTTGCGGGTACCTTTAATCCAACCCCTGTGACGGCACAGGAAATGCATGAGATATGAGGTGCCCAGGATTTGTCTTGGTCGCCTACCTTACATCCAAAATAAAGTTCATAAGCCTTCTTCACGAGTGGGGTCATTGTCTTCCTCTGTGCCATTATGGTCAGTTCTCCACATACGTAGCAAAATGTATCTCTGGGATTAATACAGTTTCGATTCATGCTGGCGGAAAATTATTGAAATCACGGAAAACTTTTTGGAATGAAAAACCAATTTTTTCTACTATGAAAAATTTTAAAATTTGAGCAAAACTTGAAAAAAATTTCTTTCTTTTTATTAAAAATCTGTTTGTTTAAATAGCTATATTTTTTTAATGCAAAAAATACTATTAAATATAGTTAACCTGGAAAAAAAAGAAAGTAAAATTAAATTAGTACACTTAATTTTAACTAATATTTTGGGAAAACTCTGAGTAAATGGAAATATTATTTTCTCGAAAACTATGGGTGATAGAAATATTCTGAAACCATATTTGGAATCAGCATCAAAAGTTCTATAAGAAATACCAAATAGTTTTCAAGAAACAAAAATGTTGTTCCCTAGTGAATTATAGCTGCGGATAGTAAACAATCCAAAAAAGTTTTTTGAATACGTCAATAATCGTAAGCCGATAAAAGATAACATAGGCCCTCTAGTGGATGTTAACGGCGCTTTGGCTTCTGACGCTCAGGCGATGGCGGGTATTTTCAATAACTTTTTTGCGACAGTTTTTACCGTAGAAGACGTAAATAATATCCCCGACGTGGACGATATCGTTCCATTTAATAGCGAGGCTATTTTGGATGAAATAACTTTACGAGGGTGAGATTGCGCATTATATCGATAGGCTAAAAGTTAGCAAGGCTCCAGGCCCTGACGCTTTTTATCCCAGGCATTTGAAAGATTTGAAAGACGTTATCGTAGGCCCCTTTACGAAGATTTTTAATCAGTCACTCGAAACGGGGATTATTCCTGAAGACTTCAAATTAGCTAACGTCACGCCCATTTTTAAAAAAGGCGACAGCACGGTACCTAGTAATTATAGGCCCATTAGCTCAACGTCAATTGTAGGTAAACTTTTGGAATCCGTAGTTAGGGATCGTATCATCGATCACTTAGAAAGTAGAGATTTGATTAACAGTAGTCACCATAGATCTTGTTTAACTAATTTGTTAGAATTTTATAACGAAATAGTGCGCGAATACGATTGGCATAGAGCGCAGGACGTTATTTATTTAGATTTTAAAAAGGCGTTCGATACAGTTCCGCATAGAAGATTAATTGCGAAGGCTAAAGCGCACGGTATACGCGGTCAGGTAGCTAACTGGTTAGAGGAATGGCTTCGTGCTAGGAGACAGAGGGTCGTTGTTAATGGTAGTGAATCGGGGAGGTTGGATGTAGGTAGCGGTGTCCCACAGGGCTCTGTGTTAGGCCCATTGCTATTCGTAATTTACATTAACGACATAGATGTAGGATTGACTAGTAACGTGTCAAAATTCGCGGACGATACTAAAATAGGCGGTAAGGTTGTTAACGAGGACGATAGAAATAGGCTCCAAGACGATGTAAATAGGATTATGGAGTGGACGGATAAGTGGCAGATGCAATTTAACGTAGACAAATGTAAAGTTTTGCATGTAGGTTCTCGTAACAATAATTACACATACACGATGGATGATAGAGAGTTAGCGAGTGTTGACGAGGAAGTAGATTTAGGCGTACGCGTATCTAAGGATTTAAAAGTTAGGAACCAGTGCCTGGAGTCTTGCGCAAAAGCTAATAGGATGTTAGGCTTCATAGCGCGTAATTTTGAATTTAAATCGAAGGATATTATATTGCCCCTTTACAAGTCCCTCGTCAGGCCTCATTTAGAATATGCCGTTCAGTTTTGGTGCCCGTATTTGCGTGAGGATATTGATACGTTAGAAAGGGTTCAGCGTCGTGCCACGAAACTAATTCCGTCATTGCGCAACAAGCCTTATGAAGATAGGATAAAAGAGTTAGACTTGCATTCACTCGAAACTAGGAGATTAAGGAGGGAGCTTATTGAAGTTTTCAAAATCGTTAATAACATCGATAACGTAAAGTTTGACAAACTTAACTTTCGATAATAGCAATACTCGTAATAACAGATTTAAGTTGCGTGGCAGATGTTTCATTACTAATATCGCTAAAAACTTCTTTACGTTTAAAGTAATTGATAAATGGAATAATCTTCTCGCGTCAGTCGTTCACTCTACTAGCGTTAATATGTTTAAGAACCGTTTAGATAGGCATTTTAAAAATGTTAACGTTGTTTAAAATAAAAAAAACAATTAGTAACAGGAGCTCTGGGGGTGGTGGTCGAGGATGAGTCTGTTGACGATTAATGCCAGCTTGTGACATGCCAGCGTGTGATGCCAGTAATAAAAAAAAAAAAATTAGACTAACATGAACGTAGATGTAGCTCGTAGAGTAAACTAACCCACTTTTTGTTTAACTTTACCTACTTTTTTTTTCTTATCCTCTCCTTACTTGCATGTCTGTAACTCTCTTTCCTTGCATGTCTGTAGTTTGCATGGTATGACTGTGAGTTAAGACTGTGTTTGCATGGTTTGTAAGTGTTCTTATTTTATTACTTTTCATCTTTCACCCCTTTCCTATTCTCTCCGACTATTTTTCTGACTTGTCGGCAGTGGCCGGCGGATGATGATGGCGAGTCTTTTTTCTCTTTTTCTGAATGAATGTTAACCCATGAGTGATAGGTGTTGCTACTTACTTAACCCCTTATTTTCTTCTCTTAGCCCCCTACTCTTTCCTTTCTCTCGGGCTAACCTTAGAGTGGATCTTAGGGTCTTTGTTAGCCTTAGCTTCTGTAGATCTGTAGATCAGCTCTAAGCAGTAGCTCCTTTTCTTCCTTTTTTCTGTTTCTCTTCTCAGCTGCCTTCTGTTCTTCCTCCTTCCTCTTAGCAGCCTTCACCTGCTTCACTGTTTCCTTCACATCAACAGATGCCATCCGGAAGCCAGAAACTTCTGAGGTTTTGATCCTCTGGTAATGGAGCCACTCTAGCTCTAGCTTTGGAATCTTCTGAGGCAGAGGACAGTCACAGTTGACATGAACTCTAGCAGCACAGCCAGAGCAGCCAGATGCTTCAGTTCCACAGTGTGATATCGTGTCCGCAGGTTATGTCAAACAATGTATCAAGTTCAGATATTCTCTTCTCTCTCTTTGCAGCCTTCATTCTGCCATTCATTAGGTCAATCATTTCATTCCACCTGACAAGAATCTTCATGGCAATGGATCTCCCTTGAATGATCACAGGAGGAGTGAACTTGGCATTGTTTTTGCGCCACTGTTCCAGTACCAGTGATGCCAAGTCCTTAGCCAAATCTTGCAGAGGGTTCTGAGATCTCTTCATATCATCTAGAAGCAGCTTCTCTTCCTGGAGGAGGATTCCTCTCTGAAACACAGCTTTGCAGGTTGGAACTTCTGTGCGAAATAACTGCTTGCCTGGACCTACCAGATCATTCAGCTTTGAACCAGAACTTTTTCTGGTCTTTCATCCTTGCTTAGCCATGGTGGTTACACAATCTCCACCAAGCTTTGTATCTGAAACATATAAAAAAAATTATCACAGTGAAACTCTAGTAGCCTATAACAGCTGTTACAATGGTTTTGTTTGGTAAGAAACCGGTCTGTTACATTTATACTACAGTGTATGTCCTGCACATAACCAGAAAACGAAAAAGTGGAAATTTGAACACTTAAACGTGAATTTTAGCAAAGGTTCAAGAAAACAAACCTCCTAAAATTTAATTTTACATAGGAATACATACTGCCAATCTTGAAATTCGCGCTTCAATGAGCATGATACACCCTACAGCCCACACCATAATTCGTGGATCGAATTGCACATGTCCTTCCTCCATCCAGTGGGGGTTCTCATTGGCCCAACAGCGTGCGATATGCCTATTGACACGACCGCTGAGGTGAAATATCGTTTCGTCGCTGAACATGATCCTTCGTTGAAGCTGTCGATGTTGTAGAAACCACTGGCAGGAATTCTACACCACGGTCTGTGTCGTCACCGTGCAGTTCCTGAACGAGTTGGACTTTGTAGGGGTGGAAACGATTTGTTGTAAGAATTCGTTGAATGGATCTTCTGGAGACACCCGTTTCCTGGGATAACTTTCTTAAGGACTTACGTGGGCTGTTTTCGAAGTGATTGAGTACCGTTAGTGATGTTGCTGCATCGGTTGAACTTTTTGGCCGGCCACTACGCGGCCGATCATGAACACTTCCCGTTTCTCTGAAGCGAGTGAACAGTTTTCCAACTGATGCCTGAACAACTGGCGGCCTCTCAGGGTATTTGTCATTAAAAGCAGTATCAACTGATCGGTGTGTGTTGCCACGCCTTGCACACATTAAAACTATCTACCAAGCCTTGCACACATTAAAACTATCTCCACCCGTTCATCTACTGTATTGTTAATTTCTGTGCCATAGGTTCAACAACAAATCTGGAAAGAACAAAACAATTAAAACACAAATTATTAAAATGTGCCTATGGTTCCTGACTTCTGCGCCACCCTGTGTGTATATATATATATATATATATATATATGTAAAGAACGACGCTTGTGTAGAAGAACGTTCCGCACAAGATGAGGAGGGAGAACGAACAAATGAAAAATGAAGTAACCACCCGGGAATCGAACCCGGGATCTTCCGATTGCCGGTCAGATATGCTATCCACTACACCATGGGCCTCGATTAATCAGAAGTCGTAATTCTCCTACATACGAGCAGAAACCAATGCCCTCATCTTGTGCGGAACGTTCTTCTACACAAGCGTCATTCTTTACATTAATTATACTGCGTGTTGTTTGCAGTTAAAATGTATATATGTGCGGCATGCGAAGATGCCCCCTCAGGGCATTGGTTTCTCTCGTATGTAGGAGAATTACGACTTCTGATTAATCGAGGCCCATGGTGTAGTGGATAGCATATCTGACCGGCAATCGGAAGATCCCGGGTTCGATTCCCGGGTGGTTACCTCATTTTTCATTTGTTCGTTCTCCCTCCTCATCTTGTGCGGAACGTCCTTCTACACAAGCGTCGTTCTTTACATTAATTATACTGCGTGTTGGTTGCAGTTAAAATGTGTGTGTATATATATATATATATAATTATTAATTTTGTAGTTTATTACATTTGTGACTGTTTTAATGATTGTGAACATTTCTATGATTGATTCAGTCGTTTTTTTAATTGTTTTGTGTATTTCAATGTTTTTTTTGTGTGTAAAATTTTTTCTCGTTTTATTTTAAGAAATGGGAAAAGTTTGGGATTTAACATCACGTAAAAACCCTCAAATAACTTCAAATTCCCAAGAAAAATAGCAAACATTTTAGAATTGCAGTTTACACACACACACACAAATATATATGAAACTTCATTCAAAGGGTGAGTTCTCTTTCTATAACACACAAATAAATATATGAAACTTCATTCTAAGGCTGAGTTCTCTTTCTATATCACATGATAAACTTCTATATTACATTATGAATTCACTAAAAATAATTATCCCAGAAAAATATAAAGCGTTCTTAATAACACTATTAAAAATGTTATCCAATATTGAAGTTATTAAAAAGAAGGCATTGATCAAAGAGATGCCAAATTCAATGCAAATACATACAGTGGCGCTCATAAGTATTCGTTCGGAGAAATATTTTATCATAGTTATATTCGTCCTCATCTTTTGTACCATGCATAGGATAGTTATGAAAAACTTACTTGGATATAAAAAAAAATTAATTTAATTCCAGCATATAATGTAAAACGTCAAAGAATTTAAAAAAAAAAAAAAAAAAAAGTTAAAACGCAAAAGTTTTCGTACATTTATTTACAAAATTACTAAAAATTTGTGCGTCACTTTACGCTTGAAGAATTTACAATTTTTATCAGCTGTTGGTTGTTTAATGATTAAAGACTGTTGGCAAATCTGAATTCTAGAAATTTCTTTCTGAATCTTCATGGACGACGGATGACTGTACAAACCATTAGTAAGCAATGGGTCGTAGTGATAAAGAGCTGTCCACAGCTGGAAAGGCTTTGGAGCAATCAAAACTCTATCAAGGTGTGGATGACCTTGCAAGATTTCAGAACTACGGCTGGACAGATTGAAAGAATGGCTGCTGCGAATCCACGAGTGACTGCAAATGATATTTGCCAAACATTAAGACTCTCTAAGATCAATGTCTATCCCTCTACTTACTATACGTTGTTCATTGAGAAAGAATGGTCTGCATGGAAAAGCTGCGCGAAGAAAACCTGTTACGAAGAGCGCACAAAGAAGCTTGTTTAAAGTACGCCAAGGATCATTAAAATGATGGCTTTGCATTTTGGAAGAAAGTTCTCTGAACAGACGAGACCAAAATTGAATTATTCAGGAAGAGCAAGCAACGGTATGTTTGGCAAAAATCAAATACTGCATTCAAGAAGGAAAAGAAACATCCTTCCTACTGTTAAACATGAGTGGTAGTTTGCTTTCTGGGGACGCTCTAGTGCTTCTGGTCCAGGAAAGTTTGTCGTCATCAATGGGATCTTAAATTCGAAGAAATATCAGGAAATTTTAGAAGAAAATGCATTGCTTTCAATTCGGGAGTTGCAAATGGATCGCAACTGGGTACTGCAACAAGATAATGATCCAAAACATAAAAGTATGAGCACCATGAAATGGCTTCAACAAAGAAATTTCAAGCTTCTCGAGTGGCCCAGTCAAAGTGAAGATCTCAATTTAATCGAAAATTTATGGTTTGATTTGAAAAAAAAAAAAAAAACTGTCTGCAAGAGAAACCCTTCGAATCTGAATGAATTACAACAATTTTCTTTAGAAGAATCGGCTAAAATTTCTACTGATTGATGTCGAAATCTTGTAGAAAAATACCCAAAACGAATCAGAGGTCAGGGTAGAGAGAGAAAGTATTAAATACTTTTGTAAATATATGAAAATGTTTGCATTGTAACATTTTTTTATTTTCCTCAAATTATTTGATGTTTTACATTATATGTTAGAGTTAAACTAGTTTTTTTATTTGTTAAATTTTTCCAAACAAACGATAAATTTTTCATAACTGTCCAATGCATGGTACAAAAGATAAGGACGAATATAACTGAAATATGTCTCTTATCGAAATATTTCGCACTTTAACGAAACTTTTTGAAATTTTATGCCTTCAACTTCTGATCACAGGTGAGATACTGGTCGAAAGCGTGTGCATATTGTAATCTATATAATATAATTGAGGCAGAGTGCCAAAACAAAAAAATTTCAAAAGCTGAAATCAGATACCGAAGATTTTCAAAAGAAATTATGAAATTATGACCTTTTCGTATTAGGCACTCACTGTCGCATTTCGGGCAAGTTAAGGATGAGAGAATAACGCCGTAACTGATAAAAACATCCAATGCTTTGTCTTCATCTAGGGCACATGACGACTCAAGTTCTCAAAGCCGAAACCACACGAACGGCACGTCATAATTCTATCACAAACACCACCAAACTGAATCCAATTAGAAAAAAAAATAGCCAGAACAGAAACCAACAAACTAATTAAGTCGCAGAGTAACATGACGTCATACCACCCCCCGACTACAAATACACTAAATATATATACGGGTGTTTGAAAACTTTCTGTACAAATTGTAATGGGGGATAGGCAACACCAAGACAAACCCTTTTCGTCTATAAGTGTATGTCCGCTGAAGTCACCATTCGGCGCGAGAGGGCGCCGCTGCAATTGGCTAAAAGGTGAAGTGGGCTAGACTCGCGCTTGCCGCGGGCATTCTTAAATCGGACGTAGTACGCGTAACATGTTTATTTAAAGAAGGCATGTTTATTTAAAGAAGGTGCTGAAAGTTGCGACCGGTAGCATCAATGCATGCCCGACAGCGTCGAAGCATTGACCGACGTACACGTCGAAAGATTCCCGGCATTTCGGGAACAGTTCCAGCGGCGACAGCGATTCTTGCTACGAGGTCTTCTTCTGAGTAAATGGGAGTCTCGTACACGAGGTTCTTCATGTGTCCCCACAGGAAGAAATCGAGGCATGTTAAATCGGGCGATCTCGGTGGCCAGGCTACGGGCCCACCCCGGCCTATCCATCGGTCCCCAAAAGTGGCGTTCAGATAATCCCGCACATCGTTGCTGGAGTGTGCTGGGGCCCCGTCGTGTTGAAACCACATTCGTCTACGAATAGCCACGGGAACATCTTCCAGCAGTTCCGGCAACGTTTCTTCAAGAAATATCCGATAAACCCGCCCGTCGAGTCGGGCAGGCAGCAGGTACGGCCCAATCAACTTGCCATGGACGATACCCGCCCAAACATTGACGGCGAACCGTTCTTGATGAGCATGCACCCGTGTAGCATGTGGATTTGCGTGCGCCCACACGTGAGAATTGTGCATATTAAACACACCCTCACGCGTGAAACAGGCCTCATCTGAGAACCACATAAGCCGGAAAATTAGGCTGCACCGCTGTCTGCTGCAGAAACCAGCGTGCGAATTCCACACGAAGAGGGTAATCCCGAGGTTGTAATGCCTGGACTCTCTGACGATGAAACGGATGTAACTGCTGCTCGTGCAACACACTCCAGACCAGGTCGTGGTTCACACCGAGGATACGTGCAACACCTCGCGTGCTTGCGCTTGGATTGTCCTCAAATCGCCGTAGGATTTCTTCTTCCATGTCAGGAGTGCGCACGTTTCTCTGCCGACCAGTGTCATGCATATTTGCATGGAATGTTCCACTTTCTCGCAGTCGCCGATGCAAATGCGCAAACGTTTGGTGGTTTGGCACACGTCTGTTTGGGAAGCGCTGTCGGTACAACCTCACAGCAGCTCTTCCGTTTCCATTGGCAGCCCCATACACCATATGCATGTCAGCAATCTCAGCAGTCGTGAAGCGCTCCATGTTACGCGTACTATGTCCGGTTTAAGAATGCTCGCGGCGCGCCGAATGGTGACGTCAGCGGACATACACTTATAGACGAAAAGGGTTTGTCTTGGTGTTGCCTATCCCCCATTACAATTTGTACAGAAAGTTTTCAAACACCCTGTATATATATATATATATATATATATTTTTTTATTTTCTACAATAGTTTGTACAAAAAATGAGTGACAAATTTGAATAAAGTGACTAAAACTACCTCATAAAAAGTTATTTTGATTTACAGGTCCAGCCCATGTCATTTAAAACATATTAACCGAAATTTTTAAGGTAGTGAAAGCTTAATATTTACTTCAAGTTCACGAGGAACTTTTGTGAAGCTTAACAACTGACGCCTCCCCCCAAGTAATTGTGGGGCCGAAGGCCCCAACACCGGAAGTCTAGCTAAATGGGCCCGTTAGGCTCACTTTAGCTTGAAAGGAACGCAGCAATGAAAATCTTAAGCTTCACATCCGAATTCATTGTATCAAGATTTGTGAAGCTTAAGATTTTCATGGCTGCGTTCTTTTCTGTAGTTTTGATAATAAAACCCACTCTAATAGACAGTTTATTTTCACAACAGTTTCGATGCCCACTGACATCCTCTTCGGGTGCATACAGAAAAACGAATGAACCAAAAACAAGAGGGAAAACAGTCGAGGGACCATTAAGAAATTCGCACCTAGGTTAGATCCCGTTCTCCCGACACTGGAAGGGCATTTTTTTTTTTTTTTTGAAAGGGACCCACTTATAAGTACATTCGCACAAATTTAAAACTATCTTCTTGTTCTATACATATAGATTCTATTATTTTTACATAATTATTATTAAATTTATTACATTTAATATTGCAAGACTATAAACAGCATTACCCACTCTAACAGTGGCATTCACACCTCATACGCGGTTATCCGTCGCAGCCAAAGTAATATCCCAACATACACACAACAAGCTAACATTCTAGTTAATCACTACGCAAAGATAAGTCACTTAAACAGAGACAACAACCAGAAACACGCAGATAGACAAACAGCCAGACACACACAAGAAAACCTACAGACTCGACACGACCATTGCACCTTCAATACAGACCAGACCACCAACATCATCAAAAACATTAAGAATTCGAAGGCTACTGGACCAGACAACATATCTAACATACACCTTAAACACTTGGGCCCACAGGGAATACTAGCTCTCACAAATATCGGCACATACTCATACCAACACTATTATTCCTGACATATGGAAACAAGGTAAAATTATTACACTACTCAACCAAAACAAAAATCCAACAGAACCAGCTTCCTATAGACCCATTACTTTACTATGCACACCTTCCAAAGTAACAGAAAGACTAATCTTACAAATCACCAACCCACACATACCACTATCGCCTACTCAAAATGGATTCAGACCTCACCAGTCACCACTCAACCACGAAATTACTCACTGCCCTCACGCAGCACATCATGGATGGCATCAACTCCAGACGACCAGCTCAACGTACACTATAGCAACAATAGACATTAATAAAGCATTTGATGCTATCCCACGCTTCCCTCTCATAAACAAAAGACTCAACACAAACATACACAATAACACCAAAAGGTGGCTTAGCAACTATCTTTCAGGAAGATACTCGCATGTCACATTTAATGGCAAGTCATCCAAAAACAAGCTTTTTCCGAACGGGGTCCCTCAAGGCTCTGTTCTCTCACCAATACTGTTCAACTTATACATGCATGACATTCCAACACCCATAGATAACAAGCTTACCTTATCATCATATGCAGATGATATCACTCTAACATCTACCCACAACAACATCGACACTGCTACAAATAACCTACAAACATACATAAACAGTATACAAGACTGGCACACACACACAATAGACTCAAAGTAGCGCCCACAAAATCAACCATCACCTTGCTTACAAGCAACACAAAAGAACACCAGATAACTCCACAGCTTACACTAAACATCACCAACATTCCACACACTCACAGGACCAAAATACTTGGGGTCACATACAACACATCATTATCTTTTGGAAACCACATTCAGGACATTAAAAACAAAAGTACGTCAAGACTTAGGGTACTAACAGGCACAAACTTTGGACACCAGCAGGAAACAACATCACTCATATACAAACAATATATTCGCTCAGTTATGGACTATGCTAGTCCATGCTGGGCACCCATTATCTCAAACACACATAAACACCTTACAGACAATACAAAACAACGCACTTCGTATCATTACAGGATGTACTCAAACAACACCAATAGAACACCTGCACACACAAACAAAAATACTGAAAGTTAGGGAACATTTAGACATGAGGGGAACACAATTCATGGCAGCAGCGACAAATAACCCACAACACCCTTACCACTACATGTACAATCATGCACCGACACCTCGCACCATTAAGGTAACACCAGACACACATTATAACCAAATACTCCATTCCATACCACGCCCCACAGACATCACACAGTACAGAACACACACACACACACACACACACCTAACTCACAAAGCACTGACACGACTCGGTCCGAATGCGGTCCTTGGTGTGAAGCCGCCACCCATTAACAGGTCAGAGATCAGCCTGAGCAGATCGGATCGAGTTAATTTAGCACGATTCCGATGTGGACATCACCCCAACTTACGGACATATAAACACAGATTAGACAACTCCACAGACGACACCTGCCACCTGTGCCAGGACACACCACAAACAATTGAACACATTATGACAGACTGTATCGCTCTAGCACAACAACGAACACAACAAAAGATCAGTAGTGCGCTGAACCTCTGGTCCACTCCGGAGAGGGCGATCGGTTATCTGCGTGCCGCCGGCTTGCTCGATCAGGGTGGGCTGATCGGCTAACCAACAACAACAGCGACCTCGGGACCTAATCAATGTTGGTGTGTGTGAAGTTTTATGTTTGTAACTGCTTCCATTTTGGACCTATAGCTGGAACACACACACACACACACACACACACACACACGTCCTTTTATTATTATAGATTACTAGTACAGTTCCCGCCGCTTCGCTGACGGTTAGACAGGCTAAACTACAAAAAAAGAACCCAGCCGTGAAAATTTTGAGCTTCACATTGTGTCAACATTTCTGAATCTGGTATCTCCCAAAAACTCCTCACCCCCATTCATACAACTTGGGGGCTAACCCTCTCCCACATTACCCCCACCCATCCCCATTACCCCACCCATCCCCCATTACCCCCACCCCCACACTTCCACCATTGCTAAACTACAGAAAAGAACACAGTCATGAAAATCTTGAGCTTCACATTGCCGCCCGTAATACAATTTCTGAATTTTTTTCTCTCAATTTTTTCTCACAATTCCTGAAAGTGTGACGGACAGACGGACAGACGGGCAGACGGACAGCTCTCTTATTACACTGGTATGCATATGAAATTTTTTTGTCTGCTGTGAGGGTTTTTTCAACTCATTATATAATTCGACCATGCTGAATTCGAAAATGACATTGGTTTTCCTCAATCAGATCAGGTTTTTTCTCTCTTGGCCATTTATTATAAGTCCAATTTTATCCCCAAATTTATTGATTTTTTTAGCTTAAACACTGTAGATACGAGTAATATTATAAGAACACTCGTGAAAAATGAAAACATTGTGTGAATAAATACTTTTATTCATACAATGAATATGGAAAAAAGTTTATTGAGGAAGGAATGAAGTTTTTTTGGCTTTCCGTCTGTGTTTTTCTTCGGGCACGTCTCGCTTCAAACACCAGCAATAGTCCGCCAGCATATTGATATCCCAGTTTCCCTGGTACCTCTCTTCCATTATTTTGATATCTTGGTGAAATCGTTCACCCTGTTCCTCACTATAATCCCCGCAATTTTCAGGAAAATAGTCCAAGTGGGACCACAAAAAGTGCATTTTTATGGACATGCGCGACCCATGAGCTTTGAAAGCTTCCATCAAGTTTTCGACAACGGACTCGTATTCTGGACTTCTACGCTTGCCAAGAAAATCAGTGACAACTGATTTGAATGCCTGCCAGGCATTCTTCTCAGTTGGGGTCATTGCGTTTTCGAACTGAGGATCCTTGATCAAAGTTCGAATTTGAGGACCATCAAAAACCCCAGCATTTAGTTTAGCATCAGATATATGAGGAAATTTACTCTCGAGATATCGGAATGCTGAACCCTCCTTATTCATTGATTTGATGAAATTTTTCATCAAGCCCAGCTTAATATGAAGTGGTGTGAGCAAAATTTTTGTTGGTGGTACAAGGGGCACTGAAACGACATTATGCGACCCAGGTTCAAAATTCTCTCTGGATGCCCATTCACGCTGTGCATAGTGCTTCTCATCCGCTCGGCTATCCCATTTGCAGAGGAAACATGGGTATTTCGTGTATCCCCCTTGCATTCCCAATACAAATGCCACAATCTGAAAAAAAATGAAAATATTTAAAGAATTGAGAATTTGTTCTATCAGATAAAAAATTTATGCATTGGACTGTATCACTTCTGTGGGGAAGTTAAGTGTTCTTATACGCTCTCAAATAACCTTTGGAAAAACAACATAGTCAATAGCAATAGTTTACTTATGATATTAGTATTACCTTCAAATCTCCACAGATCCTCCAGTTATGTTGGTCGTATACGAGAGCATCCAGTAAAATTTTCATGTTATCGTAGCTCTCAGTAAGTTGTACGGAATGTGCTACAGGGACTGATGCAACCCTATTCCCAATGTTGAGAAGTACTGCTTTCAAACTTCGTTTAGACGAGTCTATAAATAGCATCCATTCTGATGCGTTATATGGCAGGCCCAAGGATTCGATTAGCCCCTCAACATTGCAGCAGTACACTAAGGAAGAGGTATTTTCGTGCACTGCAAAAAACTTGCGGAATTCTTCCTCTCGTTTCCTATACCAGGAGAATGTTGTTCCCGGAGCCAGCAAGTTGTCCTCTCGAAGTCGTGAGCCCAAGATCTCGGCAGCTAATTTGGAAAGTCCTAAATCCCTGGTAAGATCATTAAGTTTGGCCTGGTTGAAAGGCCTTGGCTCATTTGAAGCGGTATTTTGAGGTATATACGACTGGGACTGGTCATTGGCATTGGTCACTGATTCATCATCAGAATCATCGAAGTCCAGGGTTTGAGGTGGGTCGGGTATTGGAATTGCAGGACCATGGGGTACAGGTCTCATAGCAGAAGGAATGTCAGGGTATACAACAATGTGTTTATTCTTCTTGTTAACTCCTGAAAATAGAAACACAGATATAAAACTTGCATATGAAATAGAAGAAGCATTCAGACAGTGGCGACTCGTGAGGGAAGGCTGCTGTCTGTAAGATATGAAATAGGTCGATGGAGTCTGTATATTTTCTTTCTTTTTCATTCATATTGTCCCTTCGGGGACAATATGAATGAAAAAGAAAGAAAATATACAATCATTGTATATGTAAATGTAACTTGTATAACAATATGTATGTGTAAATGTATTTTCTATAACAATATGTATATGTAAATGTATGATTACCATTATGGTGAATATTATGCTATATATGGTGAATATTACATTATGGTGAATATTATGTCAAGTTTCATACGAGGATTTCAAAATATTTAAGAAAAATAAATTTATAAGCCCACCTTGGAGGTTTGTCATGCAGAAATAGCAATCTGTCACGTGATCCTTTCCTTCTCTCCAAATCATGGGAATTCCAAAAGGCAAAGATTTCGCTCTGCCTTTGCTCCATCTTCTCAAATTTTCAATGCACGTCTTGCAGCACATATGAGGGGCGAAATTTTTGTCCTGGTCCCCTAGCTTAATTCCAAAGTATGCTCTATACATTGTCTTCACAAATTTAGTGATTTGGGACTGGTTATTTGGCATGGGAACCGTCCCACATATGTAGCAGAATCTATTGGGATCATTTTTACACGCTCTATTCATTATGAAATATTTTATCTATATGCCTGAAAAGTAAAAAAAGATATTATACAAGTGAAACAAGTGATGATAGATGTTACTGTTCCAATTCCGCTTTGACAAAATCACGAAAAATTCTATTTTACTTATGAGGCCATAGCCGGATAACCTGAGCTGATTGAGAAAAACGGATTGCAGATTCGAAATCAGCAGGAAAAACTCTATAAGAATCATTTACAAAACCCTTGACAGCAAAATTGATGCATACCAGTGTTATAATATAGATTACAAGCGGTAACTCGCTATCGTCCTCCGGGCAGGTAGCAGTATATGTCACAGCTAGCTGTATATGTATATTGTATATGTATATGTATATTGGTACTTACGTATTATCGGGACTACCAAACTGTTATTATGTATTTTTGCTCTCGTCATTTTCGTTTCCGAAGTACCAAGAAACTACTTACATTCACTTTTATAGAAAAGAACGCAGCAATGGAAATCTTAAGCTTCATGTCCGAACCCATTGTATCAAGATTTGTGAAGCTTAAGGTTTTCATGGTTCTTTTGACCGAAAACTATTGATTCCTCAGTAATTGAGGGGCCTGCAATTAGTTCGTGCTCGGCCGCGGAGTGACGAAGGACCGGGAAACTTGACAGAGCACATCGGCAGCTCATGGGCTATCAGATGGTGGTGGTTGCAGAATTTTCCGTTGTGCCGTTTAGTCTGTGCACGGTTCCGAAGAAAGCGGACAGACTCAGACACATTTTAGCTCAATAGTATATAGGATTACGGGCGGCAATGTGAAGTTCAAGATTTTCATGACTGCGTTCTTTTCTATAGTTTTATTGACCAAATAATTGAACCGACAGTAATTGGTGGGTTCAGTTATCTGGTCAGTAAAACTATAGTCATGAAAATCTTAAGATTCAGAAATCTTGACACAATGTGAAGATTCAAGATTTTCACGGCTGCGTTCTTTTCTGTAGTTTTATCGCAGTGTTGTGGCCTTCGGGCCCAGTAATTTTAATTATTTAATTTATTAACACCCAGGTGCACAGCCTCGGGACTTAATCAATATGTGTGTGGAGTTTCATGTTTGTAACTGCTTCCATTTTGGAGTTATGGCTGGAACAGACAGACAGACACGTCCTTTTATTATTATAGATTACTATTATTTTGTGTGTGTGTGTGTGTGAAACGAGGCATGTCTGGGAAAACCGGTGTATTTGGTTATTAATATTTTTAATATTAAAAAAGTGAAAGTGTGGCATAATACCAATTCTGTATCAACATTATATTTTTTCGGCGAACTTTTTTCTGAACTCGCACGCGGGCTGGGATTAACTATTGTTTTCCTTTTGCTTTTTTTAATTCGAGATTCAGTGTCCATTAACAGTGCACGTTTCACCGTTAAATAAATAAAATTTTATATATATATATTACTGTTTTTCAGAGGGGTCGACCGCAAGTCGATCCTGGACCGTAGTTCGAACTCACACAAAGTAAGTAAGTATATAGGCAAATAATTTATAATTTATTTTTACAGATACTGATGAAAAACAAAGCTGCAAAAGAAAGAGTTTCCAAAGCTTTTGACAATACTATTAGTTAAGTACTCGCATTGTGCAAATGTATTGAAAATATAATCATGCACTGGTGAACATCTTGCGTCAGACACGCATGGAAATAGCACAAATTCCTACGAAAGTCATAAAACAATTGTTTTTGCTTTTAATTATTTTTCTTTTCATTAATATTCATGATAAATAATAAAAGCATACTTTGATTACGTATTGGGAATCCTATATTAGAGTTTAATCTATTTATATCCCTCAAATGAGACGATGCATTAAGCTTTGTAAACACCAAATGCTCTTCCTCCATGAATTAATAATGGGAGATTTTTGGTGCACAGGAGCAGCACGGAAAGACTCCTCTAAAAAAATAGCGAAACGTAATTGGAATTAAATTAAACATTAATTCGCGGACGAAAGTACACTGAGCGATCGCTGATCCCTAAGGAAGCAATTCCCCAAATCTTCTCCTTATCCCGAGACTCGCTATACTGACGAAGTTGCCGAAGAAATCAGGCGGAGGAGGTGTGTTGTTGAACGGTGTTGTCCTCCAACTTGCATTAGGCCTAATACCTTCTACGTGATCCTGCACAGGAATTTCTTCTGAAGATGCCAAAGGATTTTATACTTCAAACAGAACCTGATTACTTCGGGATTAAGGCTCACAGTTCTTTCATATAAGTAATGTAAATTCTAGGCTATTCTGAAGCTCGTTGGAATAGGGCATTGGACGGCACCGGATATACATTTGAATTTGGCCTAATTTAGTGACGTCATTACATATCAAAAGTTTGGTATAATGAATTTTATAAACTTTAGTTACTGAAAAAAATATTGTAGCGGAAAAATTCACATTAAAAATATCAAATTTAAAATGAATATTTCTATATAGATATATCAAAAATAATAATAATAATAATAACATAATAATAATAATAATAATAATAATAATAATAAAAAAAAAGAAGGAAGGATTTTCGTCTACTTTGCACGCTGAATAGTCTATATTTATCTACAGTCGAATGCAAATGAAATAATTTGGATATTTTCTTTTGTGCTTAGCTATTTAGCAGGTTTTTTTTGCCTCATTTTCCGCTCTTATCCGTACCTTATATATAATTTTTATTACTTAAAATATTCTCTCCGCCTGCAAACATCGAAGCTCTTTCCTTATTTTTTTTTAAAATTTTTCTCGTCTCTTTATTTCCTCACTTTTTTTCCCTTTTTAAATCCTGGTCTTTTGTTAGACAACTCCATTCATTGGTGAAGCTGCTTGCTTGCGAGCAGAGGAAGTCCATTAGTCGGGCCAAAAGACTTCTTTCTGACTCCTCCTCGCATCTTTTCAACCCGATATGAGTTACTCCATTTCTCTAACTCAATTTCGGCATTTTTTGCAACCTTTTCACTTCAAACTCGAACTGATGAAGCGCTAAAATTATTCAAAGAGAGAGTCTTGATGAAGATATTGGTGAAGAGTGGAAGGGGAATAGCGGGGCAATGGCGGAATAATGGCGGAGCAGTGGCGGGGCAGGGGTGGGACAATGGTGGGGCAAAGACTAGAAGCGGTAGAGGCACAGTTAACCGATTTCGCTTTATTTAACAAAAGCCAAAATAAAAATAAATCCAAGTCAAATTTGCTTTCATTTCGTTCGCATCGACGCAAAATCTGATGAGAATCAATGTGATGAGTTAGATGCACGAGAACGCTATTAGGCAAAACGCCGTTCCATACATACATAAATACATACATACGATCACGCACATACTTCCCCACAGAAGAAACTACAGGAACTCTCTCTCTCTCTCTCTCTCTCTCTCTCTCTCTCTCTCTCTCTCTCTCTCTCTCTCTCTCTCTCACAGAATAATTAACCAAAGCTAATTTAACCTAACCTCAGTATCATCGAGCCGAAAAGGGTGTGACAAGTGTTTGGGACGGAATTGCGAGCATGAAGGGGATTTTCTGTTAAGTCATTAATAGTGAGGTACTGTCTATTCTAGCCTAACCCAACTTAACCAAACTTTAAATAACCTAACCTAACCTAACCTAACCTAACCTAATCAGGACCAACATACCTTTTTTCCAAAAATAAAAATGGTTCTAGAATTTTTGTTTTAATGTTGCGAAGTACCAAACGTATTACCTCACAAAAAATTACTCCACTACATCTGTGAATTATCAGACACTATCTCATATTCATATTTTGATATTTCTACAAACCATAATTCATATTTTTCTTATGTTCGGGATGCCAATTTCCCGTCCACCATTCTGTTCAGTGACGAGGCTGTTTTTTATGGAAATGGTGAGGTAAATCGACAGAACACCCGCTACTGGTCTCAAAACAACCCTCACTGGTATACCTCTTCAAAGGAACAAGGTGCATCTCGGGTGATGGTATGGTGTGGCATTTGGAAGGATCGCATCATAGGCCCCCTCTTTTTCGATGAACATGTCACTGGAGGCACTACCTACATATGCTCAAGGAAGAAGCATTTCCCAGTAGGGCGGGTCATACTATGCATTTTTTTAAAATCAATGGAGAGGGGTGTTCAAATGACATATTTTGGTGTATAGAACACAATTCTGAAGAAAATATTTAATTCTGATAACCCTAACCTACATCATTTTGCAGTTGATTATTATTAAATTGTTGATTATTTTACTATTGTAGTTACCCCAGAATATGTCTTCTCACGTTTTCTATCATGGCTGCTCACGTTATCTCTCATAGAGCATTGTTCTAACTAATTCATATAAACACATATAATGTAATTCATATAATAATAATAATATTTAAATACTCAAATAAAAAGGAGTGCCATTCCACTTAATTGTAGTTATCATACAGTTTGGTATATGAAATATTTTGACGGTTTTCTGGCGCGCATAAGGCCATTTTCTGAGCCACCTTTCTCAGAGGCTAGAATGTAATGTTTCAGAACATTCTAAAACGTTTTGTGAAATATTTGAAGTGACTCATGATTTATGAAGCTATTTTACCACCTCGGCTTGCACTGAGGGGATAGATTTAGTGATTATCTACTGATATTTTTTTTGTTACTGTTCACATGTGAGTATTATTCTGTTATATTTTAGGAAAAGCTATTTCTACGCATATTATAGTGATACATTGAGCAAAATTTAATTAACAACGTTGATTTGACCTAATCCCCTGCGCCATCTCATTGTTGACCTTGATGGCCCTACTCTGTCAGACAAAAAATTATCCGGGCCAATAGGAAAGCTCCTTGATTCTGCTACAGACTTTGATATCAATCCAAACTTCACCCGAATCTCTGTTGGCCCTCCACTGATCAAGCTTCCTGACAAGTTCATTCAAGATCTCTCAACTGATCAATACTATGGCTATAAAATTGTCTGTGCAGTCAGGGATGGAGTACTTCCTGCAGGGCTGGCTCTGTTAGAGATAGGACCAGTAAACCACAGCCGCTGGCTCACCACAGCGAACAGACTTCTCAGGCTCTGGGTGCCAAAACACGGACTTAAAGGAAAGAACCTGAAGATTCTGCAATTCATTGTGGAATTCATCATTGGAGTGTATTACCCATGTTGGTTCAACGTGAAGGTCAAGCACTCCTGGATCGAAGGGCCTAGGCACATCCTCTTTCAGCTGGACTGCCTCAAGTCCCAGAGAAAGGAGGTGCTGGATATTGTGATGCCAACTGTGAGAAGATCTGCTTGGTATGCCCACAGTGAAGTCATCCTCCAAACACTACTCTGCTCTGAGGATCAGAAGGAGAGGATTGAAGGGGTGGAGAGAATCCTGGCCATCAGGGGAGAGGGAGACCCGGACACTCAGCTGGGGGACTCCTCTGTTAGGAGCAGAAGGACACCTGACATCAATTGTGATGCTTCCAGCATCGGTGACTTGATCAGCTGGTCAGAAGGTGTGTCAGAGCCACCTCTCACCTGCTCTCTAAGCACCTCAGAGGTGAAAAACTTCATCAACACCCCCATGGAGGTGCGCAACTGGCCTTGCCACACACAATGCATTGAGAGGGTTGTTAAAATGGTGACTGAGGCTTCTGCTAAGTACTTCTCACAGGAAAAGAGGGATGGAGGGATCAGGGCTCAGGAGACCAGCAGGAAGCTGATGTCCAAGTCTGAGTCAAAGCAGGATTTGTGCAACCTGGCAAAGTTCAAGATGTCAGGAGAATGATCTTTGTAATTATATCCAGTGATATACATGCAGTTCACCTATTAATAAATATATGTAAAGTTGATTTGGCCTTGTCAATATAAATGATTTACCTTACATCTTTTAATATATTATAAAGGGGTTCAAAAGGGTAAAATTGGCAATTTAGAAATACAAAATGATGTAGGTTAGAGTTATCCTATCCAAAAAAGAAGCTCATATTTGAATTCCCCATGTAAAAACACATAATTTAGACACCCCTGATGGTAGGATTTCCTTCAGATTCATGTTGTCACCTGAGTACGACCCGCCCTAATTTCCCAGTGTCTTGAACGAAGAAGGAAATTTTCCAACATGGTTCCAGCAAGACGGCGCTCCTGCACATTACAGCACCCAAGTAAGGGAATACCTGTACCAACAATTCCCTAGTCATTGGGATAGGACGTCGAGGGCCTGTGGAATGGCCAGCTAGAAGCCCGGATCTCATGCCACTGGATTTTTCTCTCTGGGACTACTTGAAAGCGCTGGTATACGCAGAGAAAATTAGGAGTGTTGAACATTTGTGGCAGCGCATTATTGGGGCATGTAACACCATTACTCCTGACATCATTCACCGTGTGCTTGCTGACTGGGTATCAAGTCTGAATTTGTGTATTGAAAACAATGGTGGACATATTGAGCACGTTCTGTAAATAAAAGCTTTTGTTTTGCCTTTTTTTATTATTTTTCCTATGATGCCGGACTTATAGGACACCCTGTATATATATATATATCTATATATATATATATATATATATATTATATATATATGTGTGTGTGTGTGTGTGTGTGTGTGTGTGTACACACGAGGGTACTTCAATAAGTATCCGCACTTTATTTTAGTGATAATATAGTATATATATAATATATACTCGCAATAACGAGCCAAACTGAAATCTATAGGCTTATTTAGGCTACTCGTAGCTGTCACATATCGCACGAGTAGTGAGCATGGCTGCGCCGCTTTCAGTTTGTACTCTGGAAGAACACAGATCCGTGGTTCGTTTTTTGTGGGCAGAAGGTGTGAAAGGAGCTGAAATTCACACGCGTTTATGTGCTCAGTATGGGAATAATGCGTTACCACAGCGAAGTGTGTACGAATGGATTCAAATGTGTGACAGATGCTCAGCGCTCAGGACGACCGTCAACATCAACCAGTGGTGACAAGCAGGAAGAAGCCAGAGCCATGATTTTCGATGACAGAAGATTAACAATAAAAGAAACTGCATCTTCATTAGACATCAGTCAATGCTCAGCCTATTCGATAGTTCATGACAGTCTTAGCTTTCACGAGGTTTGTGCAAGATGGGTGCCCAAACAGTTGACAGAAGAGCACAAGCGTAATCGTATGGACGTCTGCTCTCGTCTTTTGGCGCGGTATCATAATGAAGGTGAAAACTCTTTGGAGCGCATTATCACTGGAGATGAAACCTGGATCCATCACTATGAACCAGAAAGCAAACGACAGAGCATGCAATGAAAGCATCCAACATCTCCCGTTGCAAGGAAGTTCAAAGCGCAGCCGTCAGCAGGTAAAGTTATGCTAACACTGTTTTGGGATACACTAGGCCCTATCCTTGAATTATCTAGAGCGTGGAACTACAGTAACAAGTGCATCGTATTCTGACATGCTTCGGAATGAGTTAAAGCAAGCAATTCGCACAAAACGGAGAGGGAGATTGTCGGAAGGTGTTATTATGTTACACGACAATGCGCGCCCTCATACCGCTGCACAGACTAGAAAATGCCTTCAAGAACTTAAATTTGAAGTTCTCGACCATCCAGCCTACAGTCCAGACCTGGTACCTTCGGATTTTTACCTGTTTGGACCACTAAAACGCTTTGAGAGGTCAGCGATTCCAAGGCGATGAAGACCTGAAGGACGCGGTGCATGACTGGCTACGCACACAGCCAAAAACATTCTTTTGTGATGGCATTAGGAAGCTTGTAGATCGCTGGACTAAGTGTATTGAGAAACAGGGAGACTATGTTGAGAAGTGATGTGTTTATAATCTATCAGATGTGAAAATAAAAAGTGCGGATACTTATTGAATTACCCTCGTATATATATGGGATGAATTTCACAATTAAACACGTGAAATGAATGAATGATGCAAACCCACAAGGAAAAATAAAAATTATTCAAAGGCCTTTCGTGTATTCAGAAGTACACCTCGTCAGAGAATGAAGGGAGAAGGCGAGATGACAATTTTATACATTCCGCACTGTTATTGAAATTATTTTTAAAATGGATAAATGCACATTCTAGAATATTCCTTTCAATTAACAGTGCGGTAATGTATAAAATTGACAATATCCTGTTGAAATACCTTTTGCCTCTAATTAACTGTTGTTAATCATGTGCTAATCGTTTTATTTTTCTGTCCCGCTGTACATAGGTATACATTTTTGTCATCTCGCCTTCTCCATTCATTCCCTGACGAGGTGTACTTCTGAATACACGAAAGGCCTTGAAATCATTTTTCTTTTTCCTTGTGGGTTTGCATCATATATATATATATATATATATATATATATATATATATACATATACACACATTTAACTGCAATGACCACGCAGTATATTAATGTATAGAAACGACGTAAGTATAGAGGAGTGTTCTGCACACGAGGAAGAGAAATAACAAACAAATGAAAAATGAGGCACCCGCCCGGGAATCGAACCCAGGATCTTCCAATTGCCGGTCAGATATGCTATCTGACTTCTGACTATCGAGGCTCTGTGGTGTAGTGGTTAGCATATCTGACCGGCAATTGGAAGATCCTGGGTTCGATTCCCGGGCGGGTGCCTCATTTTTCATTTGTTCGTTATTTCTCTTCCTCGTGTGCAGAACACTCCTCTATACTTACGTCGTTTCTATACATTAATATACTGCGTGGTCATTGCAGTTAAATGTACATATTCACGATTTGCGAGGGTGCCCTCGCAAGGCATTGGTTTCTGCCCTATGTAGGAGAATTGCGACTTCTGACTATCGAGGCTCTGTGGTGTAGTGGTTAGCATATCTGACCGGCAATTGGAAGATCCTGGGTTCGATTCCCGGGCGGGTGCCTCATTTTTCATTTGTTCGTTATTTCTCTTCCTCGTGTGCAGAACACTCCTCTATACTTACGTCGTTTCTATACATATATATATATATCGATCCACCAAAAACATGTCTTGTGTGTGTGCGCTTGAAGGGGTTGACGTTGCTGGAAAATAATTATGTTTAAAGTATCAAACTGAAAGTGAGCAAATAATAAAAAAAAATTTGCTATATCTTAAAATATTAAAAAAACAGCTCCGGACCAATTACATCATCAATCTTCAGGTGTGTTCTAACAAAACGAGTGGACGAAATGATGAATTTTGTGTATTTTTAAAGCTTGATTTTTATTTTACTAACAAGCAGAGCCTTCGGCTCCCTGCCCTCCGGGCGAGGCTTGTGCTTCGCAAACTCGCCCTTCGCAGAGTACCGAGATGAAGACAAAAGTATTATTTTACATTTTAAATATAGCTTCACGAATTTTTAACCCACTGGCTCAGAATGTGAAGCTCAAAAGGTTAGGGTTATCCCTTTGGCGGGGAGCTCATTCTCCCTCTCCCCCCCAAAACCCCTGAACCCTCTTTATGCAACTTGGGGGCTAACCCCCTCCCCTTTGTTGCATAACCCCTCTCCCCCATTATCCCTACCCCCTCTTTTTTGTTAAAAATCGTTGGAAGATTGTGTAACACTGTTTTCATAGTCTTTATATTTTAAGTAATGTTGAAAGGAAATGGAAGAAATTGCGGGGTTTTTTTTAATAGTTAAGGATTAACGAGTGACTTTGGTTTTCAAATCTATGTTAGTTAAAGATCTTATGTACTGATTGTATCATTTTAACTAAAGTTTAATTGTACTAACGAGAGCCGAACTGTTGGGTGTTTTTGTCTTTTTAAAGATTCTTAGTTTTAGCTGTATCCGAGTTAAACTACTCATTTCCTCTTTATCCTACGTCCCTGCAAAGATGTTTTTCCTTATTAAATTTTCTGTCGATTGATACCCATTACGACTTTCTACATAAATTCCTTTCAATTACAGACCTTGTCAAACCTAGGACTACGAACTACTACGATAGATGAGGCCTTCTCCGAAGCTAACTTCTCACAAAAAGAGGTAGACGTGCAGTTAAAGATATTTTGCTCGAAAAACATCCAAGTTTTTGACGTAATATGACATTAATAACTAGTCGGTAGACGGGTAGAACGTAAAAAATTACTGAATTTCCTAAATTAGACCTACCAATATGAAGATAGACTGCGGTAACTAATAATTAAGTAGGTTAACTAGTTAATCACTAACTAGTTAATTAGTATTTTGGGTCACCAGTTGATTTATCACTCAACAAGGAAAAGGATAGATTGTACGGCTTTTTCTTTTAATTGGTAAACTTAATATTGCAGTGATTAATGAAGTGCGGTACCTTCATCACGAAATGAAAATGTTATAAATCAAAGTTACAAAAGGCTTGATATGTATGGATTAATTGTCAGTATGAATATACAATGTCAAATATAACAACACATTATAAATTACACTAAATTGTACAATAATACAATAATAGCTAGCTTGATAAATGAGACAATACGAGTTCTCTGTGCAGACGTAAAGAAAACGATATTTACACACGCATTGAATTTCTGAAACAGTACGCTTGGCTGAGTCAGATGTAGGCCGAGAGAGTCAGTCATCAATCACTGAATTAAAATATGCGAGCGAAGTGTTTAGAGTTTAGACCTATACGCAAATGTGTGCTCCAAAGAACGTCTGGAGGCGAACTGTATTTGAAATAGGCGAAGAACTGTTTAGCAAGACTATACCCGAGAGATGTTTTCTGCACTACAACTGAAGGAACTTAGACTTCATACTTCAACTGTTAAATCTTGAGGACACGAGACTCGAGTGGTGTAGTTATTTATGGTTGCCTTTCTTCTGGTTTTATGGTTGTTTCACAGTTCCTTCGTGATGGTCTTGGTTAGGTTTGATGGTCGCCTTTTTAGGTTATTTCTTGAGGTCTGCTTTACAATATTATGGGAGTGTTTTATGCGGCTGACTATTGTTTCAAGACTTGGAGAGAAATGTTCATTAACGCAGAGCCAACAAGGCCTTTGTTGGGATCGTAAAATCGGGATTTATTGATGAATATAAAATAACAATTCATAATGTATAAATGTAAGTTAGGTTTAATTAATAGATAGATTGTAAAAGTTACGAAATGGGCCTATTCTGAATTTGGACAAGTATATGTGACTGAACCATGAAGCCAGGACAACAGGTTTAGTTTAGTTTCAACGTGAAAAATAGTTTGGCCAATGAGGCCTATGTTTGTTCATCACGTGATACCCAACCTCTAGTTTTGTCCAATCATGTCTTTAAAAACAAATTAGTATTTAGTCTTCGAATAATACTATATCTATACAAATGAGAGATTTAATATCAGAAAATAGGCCAATAAAGTTAGTTGAATACTATAGAAAAAGAAGGAAATTATAAACACTACTCAAATCATGTATTAATTTATGTTTTTTGAGTTGTTGGTGCAATCTTTAGAAATAACAGCGAAATGGACGATGTCTGTCTGTCCCAAACTTTCTCAGCTTCCGCTGGGTGGATCCCGCCCAAACTTGGCAGGCTTACTATACGTGACCATGCGTGTAACATAAGCTATCAAAATTTCGATACGCTATCACAGTTATATACTCGTGTGTGTGTGTGCGTGTGTGTGTGTGTGTGTGTGTGTGTGTAAACTGTCTGACTGTCCCACCCTAAAACACTGAAACCGCTCCTCGAGAGAAAAAATATTCCGTAAAAGTTGCTTAAAATTAACCGAAACCTACGGGAAAACTCACCTTGTCTCCTGAATTATATAACGTATATTCACCTCTTTCACCACCCCGTCTATAAACATGTTAAACAACCATGGAGCCATCACGCAACGCTGCCGTAAACCCACTTTCACCGGAAACCACTCGCCCTCCTCCCTTCCCACACATGCTCTACTCTCTCGGTAAAAACTTTTCACCGCATTCAACAACGACCCATGCACTCCAACGTCTTTCTGTCAACCCTACCACACGTTTTTTTAAGATCCATGAACGCCACATACAAATCCATTTCTTTCTCCAAGATTTTCACACAACATCTTTAACCCAAATGCCTGGTCCACACACCCTCTACCTCTTCTAAAACCCCTTTGCTCCTCCCCAATCTGTTGCTCCGTACATGTCGCCACCCTTTCAATCACCACTCTCCCATACACCTTACCTGGCACACTCAACAGATTAATTCCTCTATAATTCGAGCATACATTTTTGTCCCCACTGCCTTTATACAGGGAGACGATACATGCACTCCGCCAGTCCTGAGGCAGCTAAATTAATTGTGAACATAAGATTAAAAGTATAAAAGTAAGAAAACAATTTATATTACTGGTCGAAAGTAAATTTATGAATTTAATAATACAGGGTGTCTCAAAAGTCACTATCTATTTCGGTGACATTAGATGTTTTTTTAAAAAATGCTATGCTGGCATAAAGATATGTACTTCTGGTGCAAATTTGTGTATTTAAAAAAAGTTAATTGGTTTATTTCGAATTTTGTGTAATTTATAAATTTATCTTGACATGCTTGAACAATTCCTCGAACCTCAACTTCTTACAGATGGCATTCTTGACACAGTAGTTTTTCAGCAGGATGGAGCACCGTGCCATTATGCAATAATTGTACGTGATTATCTTGACAGACGCTTCCCCGGTCGCTGGATTGGTCGTGGAGGAACACAACCATGGGCAGCACGTTCACCCGATTTAGCACCATTAGATTTTTTCGCCTGGGGTTTCATTAAGTCTAAGGTGTACACTGGTAGAAGAATTAGTGATGTAGCCGAACTTCGAAATCGTATTACCGATGCAGTTCAGAAAATAACACCTCAAATGCTGGAAAGTGTGTTCCGGGAAACAACTTATCGCTTTGAGCTCTGTAGAGACACTGATGGTCGCCATGTGGAGACAGATAAATAAATAGCACTAATTCTTTGTGGCACTTACTTTGAAATAAATATATTTTTCATGTCTTAAACCAGTTTTTCGTAATTCCCATTATTTTTCAAAATAGATAGTGACTTTTGAGACACCCTGTATAACGGTTCGATAAAAACTATGTTTACTTAATTGTGGTTTAGTGGAAAAATTGAACGACCAGTAAAGCATAAATGGTCACGTTCCCACGAACGGAAAAAAGTAAAAATCAACAACATAAAATTGTATCGCAACCAACACGCGCGAAACCCCGAACCCTTTACCTTCTTCAGGATATATCGTATTTCGGGTGGTAACGAAGTTTTGTGGTGTCTTCAGTAAACTGTGACACATCTTCTTTTGTTCGTGTTTACTCCGGAGTTTCTCCAGACATCTGGACCTCATTAAGAATACTGTACAGGTACAGGAAAAACCTTCTGAAGGGAGCATTACATGAACAAAATCGAATTTCATAATCTGACATTCGACCTAAAACAAGTGTATAGGTTTCAGATTTCACATTTCAAACTAATTTCAGATTTTCAGGGAAAATAATTGACCTGACCAAACCTAATCCAAACAGACCTTACCTAACCGGGCTTTATGTAACTTATCCTAACCAAATTGAACCAAACCTGACCTAATTTAAAGTAACTTTTTCGTATCGACGATATGTATGCATGTCAACATTGCGAAGTTCGACTTCGTTCTGCTTGAAAAATGTATCATACGGAGTTTCTGCAATAAAACTGTGTCCTAAAAGGAAATGTTTTATGAGGACTACCATATATATATATATATATATCCTAATCAGTTTGGCTTTAAAAGGTCCCACTCAACTGACCTGTGTATCTATGTACTTAAAGAAACAATATCTAAATACATTGACAGTAATTCAACCATTTATAGCTGTTTCCTTGATATAAGTAAGGCATATGATAGGGTGAACCACAATATTTTATTTGCAAAACTAGAAGACAGGAAGGTTCCCATGTACATATTAAATTTATTGAAATTTTGGTATTCCCACCAATCTTTCATTGTTAGGTGGGGCAATGTACTATCCGAGTGTTTTGGCTCCTCTTGCGGGGTGAGACAAGGTTCCTTGCTCTCCCCTATGCTGTTTAATGTGTATATCGACGGATTAATTGCTTCACTTAATGAGGCAACTGTGGGATGTTGTATAGATAACGCAAGGATAAATAACTTAATTTATGCCGATGATATGGTGTTAATAAGTCCTTCTGTTAAAGGTCTGGATCGGTACTAAATGTCTGCGAAGTGTATTCGCAGAAACATGATATTCTTTTTAATGTTACAAAAACTAAGGTTATGCAATTTCATCCGAAAAGCTGTAATCAGCCAGCTGATATAAGGTTTAAAATGAATGGTGAAGTAATTGAGGAAGTACAAGAGTTTAAGTATTTGGGTCAAACTATTACCAGCTCCTTGAGTGATGACTCGGATATAAGAAAACAATCTCGAAGCCTGTGTGCTAAAGCGAATATGACCATAAGGAACTTTCGTTTCTGTACAAGTGAAGCTAAAGACACTCTTTCACTTTCTGCAGTAATATATACGGTCAGCAACTCTGGGTGAATTATAAAAAAGGTTCTGGCAGAACCCTAAATTTGCTGTACAACAGGTCTTTTAGACTCCTACATAAATTACCCCCGAGATGCTCAGCTTCGCAAATGTTTGCTACCCGCAATGTCCCGAGCTTCCCAGAGGTAACAAGACGTGCTCAACACAGTCTAATGCAAAGAATTAAAAAATCAACCAAACCGATCATCCAAGCTATCCATGAGTCCTGCCATTTATCCTCTAAGCTATGGACTCTTTGGTACGAAAACGTCTGTCTGTAGCTCCACTTAAGTTCGACAGTGCAGTATTATTTCTAATCAATTGTATATATTTCTATCCTTAGTGTATGAACTGTCATTGTATTAATAATATTTGTCATATGGACTATAGTCTGCCAATAAACCTTTTCATTTTCATTTCATTTTCATATATATTCAGTATACGTGGCCCTCTTTTCTCTAGAACTTTACTCAAAACTTCAATAAGATATTTTATGAACACCTCTCAACGTCATCTAACTTAAACTATCCCAACTTAAATACACTACACCAAAACAAAATGTTATTTGTCTGTTAAAACTTTGCATTGATGAAATGTCTAAAGTACTCACTTTGAAAACCTTATAAAAGACCAGAGCCAAAATGCAGAGGTAAAAAAAAAAAAAAAAACGTGGAATTATCCGCGCGAATCAATCACTTTAGAGATGAGATCAATTGTCCATCACTGTCCTGGGAAAATATTAAAATCTGATCGAGTGTCTATATACTGTACACAATGACCTTTTTTTTAATTTTTTTTAAATAAAAATAGATATAAATGATCGTTTTTCTTACTAATTACTCCGGTTATTAAAATTATCCTAATTACAGCTTCGTAAAATATCCTGATCATGTATCTGTTAAAAGGCTCGCGTTCCGGAAATCTAATATCTACAGTAAATTTCGACCTCTTTTACCTAGACAAGAAATATTACCGCCTTTAGACGAGACCTGTTAAACACCTGTCGAATTCTCAGGTATGTTTCTCAGGGAAACGTTTGCACATAAATTGGCACACGTTGCCACGAGAAAAATAACTTTAAAAAATTATATTAAGAAACATACCTTTAATTTAATACTGAAGAAAAAGTTTAAAAAATGAGAGAATTATAATCAAAAGATGTCAGCATCAATGCGATGAAATTCATTTGGCGTTTTTACCTGGCACACAAGATCAGTATGCATATACTGTATAGTATAAATATATATAACATATATATATATATATATATACAGGGTGTTTCAGGAGGAAAGGTCAATACGTCGGGAGGTGATAGTATCGGTCATTGTGAGAAAAAAAGTTCATATGAACAGGTGTCTAATTCTGAATGGTTACGGAGATAGAGCTGTTTGAATCTGATGTGCGCGCAGCTCTTCCTCCCCCTTCCCTCCCCTATAACCTTGAACCATGTACGTTGTAATGTAAGCATGTAACATCAGCCAATCAACAGCTGACTGTTGTGAGTGACATTGTTTGGTGTTTGAAGCAGTGTTAAGAATGCTGTTGCAGAATACCGTCGACGGTTTCCGAACCGCAGAATTCCCGGATCGAAGTGTTTACCAGGGTTTTCAACACATTGCGTGAGATTGGTACACTTCCCAGTGCTCATGTTTCATCTGAATGTGAAGGTCAACAAGATGTGAATGAAGTGGAAAACATTCTTCAGTTGGTAGAGCGTAGTCCTACTACTAGCTCACGAAGAATTTCTACACGTCTCGGTGTACCACACACAAGAGTATGGCGAACATTACGTGAGGAAGGCTTGCATCCATATCATGTACAGCGTGTACAACACCTTCAACCAGGAGACGCTGCCATGCGACTGGAATTTTGTCATTGGATAAATGTTAATCGCCGATTGCTTCGATCAATACTGTTCACCGATGAAGCTACTTTCACCCGTGACGGTATCAACAACACTCGTAACTCTCATCGGTGGTCAGACGAAAATCCAAATGCCACTGTGGAAACAAATTTTCAACATCGTTTCTCTGCCAATGTGCGGTGCGGTATCATCGATGATCAGCTGATTGGCACTGTTACTTTAGAGAATCGTCTTACAGGACAAAGTTACCTAAAATTTCTGCAAAATGAATTGCCAGGACTATTGGAGGATGTTCCTTTGGCTACACGCGCTGGTATGTACTTTCAGCATGACGGAGCTCCTCCACATTCTACCCGTCTGGTGATGCAATACCTAAATCAAACTTTCCCTGGTCGATAGATCGGCCGCGGTGGTCCCATTCAATGGCCACCAAGGTCTCCAGACCTCTCTCCGTTAGATTATTGTTTGTGGGGGTGGATGAAAAGTCAAGTTTACAAAAGAAAGGTGGATACACGAGAGGAATTGCTCGCGCGCATTTTGGATGCTGCTGCCCGCATAAAGGAACGTCAAGATCAACTCAGACGAACAACACGCGATCTTCGCACATGAGTTGCAAAGTGCATTGAGGTTGACGGTGGGATTTTCGAAAACGTATTGTAAATTGTAACAAATTTGTCTTTTCTGTATCTGATACCATTCAAAATGCCAATGTTTAAACATTAAATATTAGAAACAGTAATTGGTTTCTCTTTCTTGATTACCATTAACAATGCTTTTGTATTTGTAGATTCAGACAGCTCTATCTCCGTAACCATTCAGAATTAGACGCATGTTCATATGAACTTTTTTCTCACAATGACCGATACTATCACCTCCCGAAGTATTGACCTTTCCTCCTGAAACACCGTGTGTGTGTATATATGTATATATATATATATATATATATATATATATATACACACTGTATATATTATTTAATATATATATATATATATATATATATATATATATATATATATATACACACACACAGAGTGAGTCAAAAGTCTCCATACATAGGCAAAATGGTCATGATAAATAAATGATTATTTATTTTTTATTTTTTTGCAGGTGATGTGCTGAGATGCCTTCGTCCCAAGAAGAGCGTATAGAGATCATTCTTCTGGCAGGATCAGGTTGCCGAGGATTTTAACAGGAGACACGCCCCCGGCACGCACATTACACAAGACACCGTTGCCAAACTCATTGAGAAGTTTAAGAAGACGAAGTGTTGCAGACCAACCGAGAAGTGGCCGTCCACGAACATCCACAGATGAAGGCGCAGCGACCATGGTGCTGGCAGCGTTCGCAGAGAGTCCCCAAAAAAGCACTCGACGGATGTCTGCAGAATGCGGTGTCAGCCAAAGGAGTATCGTCCGCATTATGAAAGAGCACAGATGGCATCCATACAAAATGAAAATGTTGCAGTATCTTAGCGAAGACGACCCGGACAGGCGGCTGGAATTCTGTGAATGGGCAAGAACAAAAGTGGACGAAGACACGCAGTTCTCGGCTGGCATCCTGTTTTCAGATGAAGCCAACTTTTATGTTCATGGAGAGGTTAATCGTCAAAACGTAAGTTATTGGCGTGATGACAACCCGCACTGGATGAGTCCCTCAAAGACGCAAGGCGCTGGAAAAGTGATGGTGTGGTGCGGGATGTGGGGCAACACAATTGTTGGCCCTTTTTTCATTGACACCAATCTGAATGCCGAAATGTATCTAAACATGCTGCAAGACACAGTCATGCCGTCCCTGCTGAACGAGGACGGGGTATTTCCAGCGTACTTTTAGCAAGACGAGGCGCCACCCCATTACGGTATCCGCGTGCGCCAGTGGCTGGATCAGCAGTTTCCGGGTCACTGGATTGGTCGCCGTGGTCCCGTGGAGTGGCCTCCGAGGTTCCCAGACCTCACCACCCTTGATTTTTACTTGTGGGGGCACTTGAAGGCCATGGTGTACCAGGTGAAAACACAAAACACGGACCACCTAAAGGAACGCATTCGTGATGCGTGTGCACGCATAACACCAGACCTGTTAACGCGCGTTTGCCATGACTGGGAGGAACGCATCCGTATGTACATTCAGTGTAATGGTGCCCACATAGAGCATATTTTGTGACTTACAAGTGATTGCATAATAAAATGACCATTTTGCCTATGTATGGAGACTTTTGACTCACCCTGTATATAATATACATATATATAAATATACATATATAATATACACACATATATATAAATATACATATATATAAATATACATACATATATATAAATATACATACATAATTACATATATATAAATATACATATATAATATACACACATATATATAAATATACATATATATAAATATACATACATATGAAATCTAATCTAATCTTCTCCCCAGAGCCATAGGCCTTATGGATAGGCCTCGTATTGGGTTCCCGGAGTGATGGGATCGCCGATGAGTCTAAACGTGTGCCGGGGACAACCTGGAGAATTTTGCGAATGGAGCTAGTAGCCGCGCAAAGTAGCCTCTGTAGCCGTTCAATTAATTCTCGGTTCACGTCCCCCGGGTACCTATCGAAGTTTGACCGTGGCTGAAAGCACCTATGAAAAGGTAGGGCCGGGGTGATCCCAGCCCGACCGTACAACGCTCTATAACCCACTCGTTGACTTATAAGTAGCGCGTCATAGGGCCTATGACTTCGGCCAAAATTTCCATCAATCGCGCGCCCAACGCCTCGGCTCGTCGGAGCAACTGTCTCCCCGGTGCCTATGGCGGCCCATAGGGCTAGCGATCGGCAATAAGTAGAAGATGGAAGGTCGCAGATTGGGCTCTGAAGGCGCCCAAAATCTTGTGAGTTTCAACAGGTAGGTAACATCTATGCAAGGGGTGAGATTGTGAGTTTTAGTCCCTGCCTTCTCACGTATCTACCAGTTGAATTAATTCCCGTAGCAATGTGACGTAGGATGCTGCCTAATCGAAATTCTCACAACTTACCCAATGGGTGTTGTAGACCTGTCGATAGGACGGCCGCGAATGCCGGCTCCCCCGTCCGCCGCGAGGCTCTCTCCGTGGGGAGGTGGGCTGACGGCGGGTGAAGGGGGCATATGGGGAGAGCAAGAAGCCTGGTTGTGGGGGCAAGTCCTCGGTGGAACTTGACTTGCCCGAAGGTGGCTGAAGTGGGCTGGGGCGAGACCCCTGCTCCAGAGAGTGTAGGTCCAAGGGCGTAGTCGAGGGACGGACTGGGGTCGGCAACGAAAAAGGAGAGTGCAAGCGTTCCGCTTCCACAGGGGGGTCAACCCCATTAGGTTGCGGTCTTCCAGTGGTAAAGGACTCGAGGGCCTGGTTGCCCACCACCCGAGTGTTGAGAGAAGTAGTAGTTCGGGAATGAGAAGCAGTAGTCGTAAGCCGAGGGGGAGAAGTGTCCATAGCAAAACAAAAAAGAACTTCATCTCTCGCAGGGGAGATACACCCGCACCCGGTCCCTGTGCCTGTGCCTGAAAGGCGGCCACTCTCATCCAACGCGCGGTGAAAAGTGGTAGGGACAGGGTTTGGGTTTGGTTGGAAAGCGACAAGGGTGCAGGGCAACCACCTCCCACACCCAAGGGCCAAGGAGAGGGTCAAAATCAAGGTCCAAAGAACGACGCCAAAAAACAGGGAGAAGCCAGAAAAAATGGGTTAAAGGAGAAAGAAAGAAAAAGAAGCAGGAGATCAGCCGCGTCCCCAAACGGGCCCAATGGTCCACGAGGGCAGAGGAAGCCCTTACACCGAAGAAAGGTGTATTCCCACATTCGCCACAGAGGGACGCGCCCTATCGCTCCGGACAAAGCAAAGGGTCACACATATATATATATATATATATACAGTACTGGCCAAATTATTAGGAATTTTTTAAAAATTTCATTTTTTGGTATAAAATGTTAAATTAAACCAATTTTAAACGTTGAAAAGTTATTTATTTCTACACAAGAATACATGGTCATTATTTAGCAATAGTTTAGTACTTAGTTTGACCCCCTTAGCTGCCTTAAGGGCTGCGACACGCTTCGGCATGCCATGAATCAATTTTTTGCATAATTCCTTAATACGTGTAGAGTGAAACCAGACTTGAATAAGTCGCTCTATGAGTTGGTGTTTTGTTGTTATCGGCGTTTCATGGATTACGTCCTTTAAAATACACCATAAACTTTCGATTGGTTCATGTCTGGAGAATTTCCAGCCCATGGGAGCAACCGAACACTATTTTCATGACACCATTTTTTAACCGACTTTGCCGTGTGGCATGGAGCTGAGTCTTGTTGAAAAATCCAACGTCTATTACCATACCATTCCCTTATTTGAGGCAGTAGACGTCTTCTTAGTACTTCTATATACTTGACTTGGTTCATATTCCCCTCAACAATGCTCAAACGACTAGTTCCATGCACAGAAATTGCTCCCCAAACCATGATCTTTTGTGGAAATTTCACCGTTTTCATCAGACACTCAGGCAAAAATTCTTCTCCAGGCCTCCTTCTTACACTTTGAACACGATCGTCAAGCACGGCAATCGTTGACTCATCGGAGAACACCACCTGCAATCAAAGAAAGCCCTGTGAAAGAGTCAGTGCATAGCGTATGAAGTACAGCTAAAACGAAGCACAGTATGACTTGCTGCTTTACAGACATTTTTACTGCAGTTTTATCACGTACTGTAAATACACTTCTATGCATACTGTATTTACTGTATTAACATTCTATTTAATGTTAAATATTATTCTTACCTGTTCCCAATCCTCACTAGTCCAGTTAATGTGTTCCTTTGCCCATGCAAAACGTGCCTTCTTCATAGCCTCAGTGAGCCTGGGCTTCTTCCTTGGGCGGTAGGCTTTGAAGCCGGCAGTTAGAAGCCTCCTGTTGACTGTTCTACGACTAATATTGATGCCATCAGCCGCTAGACTACTGGAAATGTTTTTGCAAGTAGCTCTTCTATTTCTAAGAGACAAAATTGCAATCTGTCTATCAGTTCTTGGAGTCGTTACCCTTTTTCTGCCGCATCTTCCAACCCTTTTGGGGCCTACATTTTCTCCAAATACCATTTTTTTCTTAATACGAAGTACTGACTGTGGTGAAACATGGAGTTTGGCAGCGATTTCCTTTTGTTTAAATGTAGAAGTAGTTAATAAAACCTGTATTTGCCCAATTTTCCGTGGACTCAAGTCATTCTTTCGCCCCATTTTCAAATTCACTTAAAAACTGTAACAAATAATTGCCGAAATTGGGTAAATACACTATTTAAATTAAACGGTAGTTACAATGACACGTAAAAGAAAGAGAAACACACCCGCATCGCACGACAACCAAACGACAACTGACGAACAAACACGCTTCGTTCGACTAAAGAATTATGCAAAAAATTGATTCATGGCATGCCGAAGCGTGTCGCAGCCATTATGGCAGCTAAGGTGGGTCAAACTAAGTACTAAACTATTGCTAAATAATGACCATGTACTCTTGTGTAGAAATAAATAACTTTTCAACGTTTAAAATTGGTTTAATTTAACATTTTATACCAAAAAATGAAATTTTAAAAAAATTCCTAATAATTTGGCCAGTACTGTATATATATGAAAATTATTTCACAAAAGTAACACGTGAAAAATATTTATGATGAATAAAACCACGAAGGAAAGGAAGATCCATGGATCTTACTGAAAAATTGAATAATGTACGCACTGAAACCAACGATAGATTGATCAGTTTTGACGTTTGTTCAGTTTACAAAAGTGTCGATTGACAATATGCTTGACTTTCTCTCCCGAGAATTACATAAGTACGACCTGCCACTACCTGCACACATCGTTTTGGAACTTATTAAGCTTTGCATCAAAGACTGTAAATTCACTTTCAATAGCGAGTATTATCAAAAAGTTTTTGGGATTGCCATAGGCAACCCCTTGTCGCCCCTCCTCTCCAATATTTATATGGAGTTTTTCGAAATTACTTACATTCCGAGAATCCTGGGGGTTGGCATCCCTTGGTTGCGGTACGTCGACGATATTTTGTGTATCTGGCCCATGAATCGTGACCTGGATAACTTCCTCTTTCAGTTAAATGATCAAGTCTCCTCCATTAAGTTTACTTTAGAAGTGGAACAAGACAACTCAATCCCGTTTTTGGATGTGCGTGTACATAGGGAAAGCCCAGGTTTTAAGTTTAGTATCTATCGGAAAAAAAAACCAGTTTGTCCTACGTACACTTTTACTCTGGACATGACACCCCCATTAAGAAGGCCATATTTTCTTTGCTGTTTCTCCGCGCTCTTAAGATCGCCAGTCCGGAATACATCGATGCCGAATTGGAAAAAATCAACGGTATTGGAAGTGATCTGTGCTACCCACCTGCGTTTATGGAATCTTGTCTTAACAAGGCAAAACGAACCTTCTATCGTGTGAATAATAACACTCGCACTTTGTTAAAGAATATTTTAGTACTCACATTTTTCCCGGTCTTTTTAGGCATTGCTAATATACTTAAACTTTTGGATATTAATGTAGTATTTTCATATAACAATATTGTGAAAAATATCATAGTAAAAAATAGCCCTACCAATAATTCAAGCATTATCTATAAAATTAGTTTTAAACAATGTGATTCCTTTTACATTGGTCAGACGGGAAAGGATTTGCACACGCGTGTAAAACAGCATCAATATTCCGTTAGAACGGGACAGTCGTCCAGTGCCCTTTTTGTCCATTTGTCAGAGTTATCCCATTGTACTGATTGGAATAATGCTTGTTTTTTGTTTCACTCTAGCAACATTGTTAATAGAAATATTCTTGAGTCTGCTACTATTCAACTTACAAATAACTTTAATATGAGCAAAGGTCTCTTTCAACTCGATCCGTTGTTTTAAATATATATATACATATACACCAATATATATACACACAAATATATATATATATATACACATATATACATATATATATATATACACATATATACATATATATATAATTATATATATATATATATATATATATATATATATATATATTATATATATATATACATATATATATAATATACACACACACAAATAATATATATAATATATTATATATATATATATATATATATATATATGTATACAGACAAATATATATACATATACAGGGTGGGGCACGGGAACCAAGTGTTTTTGGAATAATCAGGAAAATGATATTTATTTTTGTAAAGAAAATATATTGGTAGAACAACATTCGTAAGAACATAGCATTTCATGTCATAATAATCATGTACCGAAAATTATATCTGGCATATGATGTCCTTGGCCGTCGACGCATTGTTGAAGGCGTTTACGAAAATTGGCCTCCACTCTTCCAGCAGGTCTCTGTTGATTTGGATGATTTGTTGACGGATCGCTTCCTTCAATGCATCTAATGTACGGGGCTTGTCCTCGTAGACACGTGACTTGAGGTACCCCCATAGAAAGAAGTCACATGTGGACAAGTCAGGGGACCGAGGGGGCCATGCAATGTCACCAAATCTCGAAATGAGATGGTTGGGAAACAGGGGGCGAAGAACAGCCATTGACGCTCTGGCGGTGTGTGGCGTGGCCCCATCTTGCTGAAACCACAAATGTCGACGAGCAATACGCCTTCTTCGTAACTCAGGGATGAAAAAGGTGTTCACCATCTCAATGTAACGCCCAGATGTTATGGTAACGGTAACCCCATTTTGTTCGAAGAAATAGGGACCGATGACGCCAAACTTTCCCACCGCGCACCAAACTGTAACCTTAGGGCTATGCAGCGGTTTTTCATGGAGTTGTCGCGGATTTTCAGCAGCCCAATACCGACAGTTTTGATTGTTGACGGCCCCATTAAGGTGGAAATGGGCTTCATCACTCATTACCACCATCATGTTTTCATTCTGC
>JAJOZX010007152.1:0-40000 GCA_023014485.1 Bathynomus jamesi
ATAATTTCAAAAGTACCTACAAAATATCAGTTCTACAGCAGTTTCCCCAATGTATTTTAGTACAGTCTTTGCAGTTATTATAAGGGATGCTTTAGATATAATTCTTGTTAGTAAGGGAAGGTGTGAAAAACTCAACAGTTCAATGAGAGGTTACCAAAGAATGATCCACTTTCCCGTCTTGCTAATTGTTTTGTGCCACAAAAAGATATTTAGCTGTTGAACCCGGAAGATCGCAGAAAATCTCATCAAATAAAATACCTGCAAAGATTACGATAGTTTATTCTATTCTCCATACGATATCCTTTAATCCTATTTCTTATTTAATTTTGGCTCAGTATTAAAATTTAAATAATTGCTATATAAAAATATTCAATATTAAAAATATCTACTTGATATCTATCTACCTTCAAAGAGAAATAATCCATCGAAATCTTATTTCTGTTTTTCTAATCTCACTTCAATGGCGAGACAAAATTTCGCCCCCAAAACTTTATTCTTTCAAAAGAAAATATATTCCTTCAATTTGTCAAATGATATAAAAATTAAAACTTTGGTGAAGCGCCTTTCATAAAGAAAGTTTTCTACCGGTTTCTTTTCACACGTAAAGATAACAGTGAATAATAATAATAAAATAAAGAAAACAATATAAAACTATAAAAGTACGTTCTCATTTGTTTAAAACAAACAACCGGTACCTAACTTTTAGAAAGTTATGGAATAAAAATGTTATTTGTAAAAAAAATATATCGAATTTGGAACTTATTTCAATTAATCAAAGTTTTCCAATTGGGTTCTTATTTTGTTTTCCTTCCTCCTTCTTGCTGAAGGGAAGAAAGAAACTTTCAGTCGGATAATTTATATCCTCTCTCTCTCTCTCTCTTTCTCTCTCTCTCTCTCTGTGCGAGAACACACATTTCTAGGATTAAAAATTAATCTACATTTCAAAAAACTTCACCTTACAGCCTCTACTCTAATTAAAGAGAGTGAAGGAGGAACTGGCGAGGAAAAGAGGTAGTAAGGGGTGAAAGAGAGAGAGAGAGAGAGAGAGAGAGAGAGAGAGAGAGAGAGAGAGAGAGAGAGAGAGAGAGAGACCTGGAGGAATTCTGAAGGAAAGGAAAAAGTGATAATAAAATATAACGTTATACAATGAGGAATTAACACAAAGAAATAGAGACGAATGTTTTAGCCTGTATCGCTGATTAGCTGAATTCTTTCCAGACGCTTTTAGCTACCAATCACTTCCCCTTTTTTTTCTAATTTTATCTTCGATCGTAGGTTATTTTCAAATTCATGCAAAATGTTATTTAAACAGAAAATTCTTACGCATAAAATGGATTTTTAGTAGAAGTAAATTGTTATATAATTTGATAAAAAAAAAAAAAAAAAATTCTTTACGATTTTCAGGTATTTCAAACGTACGATGTATCTCAAATGTCGTGAATAATATAAGGAACGAATTTTACAGTTTAAGTATTATACAATTGCGTTTAAGTATTTTTGCGTGACAAATTGCGCGCGAGTGTCTCACCAGCGAATAAAACTGAGGTTAAGTCTAATTTAGAAATGTAACGAGATAAGGAGGTAATTCTTGTAGGAAAGAAGTGGTCCATAAAATAATTATTTATATAAATCTTTATAAATAATGGGACAGTTCTGCATGAAAGTAAATTTGGAACGTTCACAGGAAACAGAGACTTCTCGGAACCTCCTATATTTAGAAGTATTGTTTCAAATAACTCCAAAAAGAAGTTTCGAAAACCATATTTCTATCTAAAGAAGTTATGTATCATTAAAAGAAGTTATTATATCAATTAACAAGAAGTTTTGATACCCAAAAGAAGGAAACACTTCTCGTAGAATCCGTCCTCAAAAAGAAGTTATAACGTTCACAGGAAACAGAGACTTCTAGCAACCTCCTATATTTAGAAGTATTATCTTCTATTGTTTCAAATAACTCCAAAAAGAAGTTTCGAAGACCATATTTCTATCTAAAGAAGTTATTTATCATTAAAAGAAGTTATTATATCAATTAACAAGAAGTTTTGATACCCAAAAGAAGGAAACACTTCTCGTAGAATCCGTCCTCAAAAAGAAGTTATAAGTTCTAGATCTAGTGTGTTCCTGTTTGGATAAAGGACATTTTTTTTATTTGCAGATATAACTTTATATTTCCGCTTTTGTTTACTTACAAGAACCAGTCTGTAACAGCTTCAGCATATACGCGGTTAGCGCAGACAAATATTAAAGTTGTACAGTGATAATGTCCTGATTTTGGCCATCCCTAAAGAGGACCATTGATAACAAACAAAATGGTCAAAGTGAAAAGTGTGGCCTCAGATAATTAATTAGAACGACTGATAGATGGTATGTAGGGGGTATTTGGGCAGTGAAAAAGAGCAACAATTACGGGATGTCGAAAAGAGGGAGAAATTTCGCACACATTTTTTTAAGACTACAGTGGAACAAATATATTTTTTATAAATTTATAAAGGGTTAATTGGGCAGTATATATATATATATATATATATATATATATATATAAAGAAAATCACCTTTTATGCTTGTACTTAAAATACAAAAAGAAATTTTAATTTTTAAGCAATAAAAAAAACCTGAACTTAATTCAGACATAGTGTTGGTCGATTACAATTCACTACACCGAAATTTTTAGGAGCGTATTCAGCTCTTGTGTCAAAAGCCTACACTAAGCTGTGACTGTGGTAGAAACAAAGAGTCGAGAATCTGAATAATGGTATTAAGGTTGCAAAGAGGTTGATGTTAATATCATTTCTTTTGTGTGTGTGTGTGTGTGAAAATTCCTAAATGAGAAAATGTTTAACTGAAATTGGATCTGAAATGGTTTGTGTAATAATACGCGAGAAAGTTTTTTTTTTTTCAATGAAATGAAATATGAAGGAGTCATTTTGTAGAAGCAACAATGCTCTAAATTACAATAATCCAATGAGTGCTTTAATTTCTAATAATTTCTTGTATATACACACACACACACACACACACACACGAGTATGAAGTTTTGTGAGATGTACACTGTAAAAACTGTCCGCTGTGTACTATACAACTGAGAGTGAAAAAGGACTAAAATTACTCTTGGTATAAGTATGTAGAATCGAAGGTACACTGAGAGTACACCTGAAAGGCTTTATTTAATCCGTGAAAGTGTAGTCTCGTATTTTTCACTTAGTTTCAGAGGATACTGTTTGTCAAGGAGATAACCAGTTCATCTACTCTCTACCTACTACATATATGTACACCTGAAGTACTTTATTCGTCCAGAATATATTTCGTACTTTTTTACTTTCGGATCTAAAGTACACACAGCGGACGGTTTCTAGAGTGTAGATTTCGGGCGAAAATTTATAAGTTAAAAAATGATGCCGCTGGTAATGATAATAATAAGTGAGAAGGGCCAGAAACTGGCACAACATTCAGGCATACTTATGATAGTGCCAATTGCGCTAACTCCTGAAATATTATTAACGAGCACCATCGATATTCAAACTCCCAACTTTAGGGTCTTCATAAAAACCCACTCTAATAGACAGAGTTTATTTCCACAACAGTTTCGACGCCCACTGGCATCCTCCTCGGGTGGATACAGAAACACCCGAGGAGGATGCCAATGGGCGTCGAAACTGTTGTGGAAATAAACTCTGTCTATTAGAGTTGGTTTTTATTTTCATATTTTGACCTTCACGTAGAAAAAGTGAAGTTTTTTGCATTTTTTAGGTCTTCACTTCGCTTATAGGGAAACTGTGTAACTCGCTGAGATACGTTCGCTGGTTCATACTGCTGATGCTTATGGATTTGTTCGACAACTGGTTAATGCCAGCGTTCGTAGCTCAGTGAGTAACGTCGTTTCTCTATAAGCGAAGTGAAGGCATTGAGGTCGGAAGTTCGACTCCCTAAAGTGCTGGAAATAATAGTAATACAGAAGGTAGCGAAATGAGCCACATTAGCTGGCCTAAGTTCTGTGCCAGTTTCTGGCACCTCATTGACTTTTTAAAACTGGTCAAGTGTTAATATATGTGAAGAAGTAAAGATAAATTGTTAATAAATTAACTGTTAATAAATTAAATGTAAAAATAAATATATCGAATTAGTACATAGTCCACTCTAATAGGCAGAGTTTATTTCCACAACAGTTTCGACGCCCACTGGCATCCTCCTCTGTATCCACCCTCGGAGGATGCCAGTGGGCGTCGAAACTGTTGTGGAAATAAACTCTGTCTATTAGAGTGGGTTTTTATTTTCATATTTTGACTTTCACGTAGAAAAAAGTGAAGTTTTTTGCATTTAGTACATAGTCATATCGGACTTCACGTCATGTGAAGTGCCAAATTTCTTATGAAGAATTCTCTTTTTGACTTTACTACGTTATACTTCAGTAAGTATTTAGAGAAAGTGTCACTTATTGCAATAACTGGAATGTTGCTTGCTTACTTTATGAGGGTTTGAACGACGGTTCAGGATCGACCTGCGGTCTACCCCTCATGTCTTGATTATTACGTCATCAATAATTCCAAAATGGTTTTAATTTGCATTTGTGTTTTGTGAGAGTTTGCGAGAGTTTTTGTGAAAGTGTTTGTGAAGGTATGAGTTTCAGATAAAAATTATCGGGTTAACATTTGATTGAACTGAGATAAAATCGATAAGTTACTGGAGGTTAGACTAATCCTTATTTCATAACCTGGATAAAATATACACTTCGTATAATTTACCATGGTTATGAAATAAAGGTTAAATTATGTAGGTTAGCTTAGGTTGGGTTATAAGCTCTAAAAAGCGTTTATAATTGTTTAAGTTAAAGGCGTCTTCTTCTTTGGTACAATGTTTGCTCTTTTCCACGCTTTGAAATTTATTTCATAATATATCACTTTAGTCTCCAAATTAACGATACACTTTCTTCATTATAAATCAGGAACTTGCCTTACCACTCCTATCGATTGGAGTGAAGTACACACATATGTTGGGAATGTACACATGTGCAACAAATATTCGTGTATTCTACGACATGCTTCGCAATAGTTCTTGTTCGCTTTGAAAAACAGAGGAAGAGCCGCGCATATGTAAAATATCCCATCATACGCGGATGAATTCGGGTCATTTATTATACAGACTTTCAGGAGAAAAACTGTACTATGTCGGGAAAGACTTTAGCATCTTTTATTACAGTGAGTAGATATATTTACTTATATACAGAGGGTTGACAAAAGTAAATAGACACCTTTTGCCTTTTCCATAGTTTTTGATTTGATAAGAAAAGTCAGTAAACAGTATGAAAATAAAAACCCACTCTAATAGACAGAGTTTATTTCCACAACAGTTTCGACGCCCACTGGCATACTCCTCGGGTGGATACAGTATCGTTTTTTGTATCCACCCGAGGAGGATGCCAGTGGGCGTCGAAACTGTCGTGGAAATAAACTCTGTTTATTAGAGTGGGTTTTTATTTTCATATTTTGACCTTCACGTAGAAAAAGGTGAAGTTTTTTGCATTCAGTAAACAGTAATACATTTATTAAATCAATATATTTAGAATGGTGATGTTTTCCCCTTTGTATTACGTAACGTTGACATACGTTCTGACATACCATTAATGATCTTTGTCATTTGTTTTCGAGGATAATTATCGCTGTGTCTATTTATTTTTGCCAACCCTCCGTATAATGACGTATAATTTAGTACTTATATATTATATTTACGTAATAAATTAGTTTATTTACGCCATGCTTCCGTTGTACAATTGTCTATAAACATGAACAGGAATGACTTACAACCTTTACAATGAAGCGATGGAGCTTTGTCCACCGAGTTGAAAGGTTTATTTTATTTTATGCAAATAATAACATACGGACGAAGTTTGAGTCATCGTGTGTTCCACGTCGGCCGATTTGAATGTACGAGAAGAAATGTTTTCACTGTAAACACTGTCGTCATCTTTCACTGTAAACACTGTCGTCATCTTTTAATTTTATCGCGTTCGTGAAATCGTCCCTTAAAATGAACGAGACTAATATATATATATATATGAAACGTCGTGATATTATTAGGGCACAAATTCCATACCGTTTCTTAATGGTATTTGCCCTGCGCGAATTCCAGCAAAGAATAAATTTTCCCAGAGTATGATTTAAAACTATGCGTAGTTTCATGCCACACACGTATGAAATGTATATTGAATGTTATATTTTTGCTTTAAATTGAGGTGTAGTTGTTAAAAAGTGAAGATGATCAGGCGAACCTGAACAAGCGGGGAGGAGGAGTATATGAAAATTCTGGACATGAAGCAATTATCACTGACCTATATACATAAACTTTAACGTTTATATATATATATATATATATATATATATATATATAATATATATATATATATATATATATATATATATATAATATATATATATATATATATTATATATATTATATATAATCACACACACACACTTTAGAATTACGATAAAAGCGTTATCACCTAGAACAAAGGGTAACTAAATTAATATATAAATAATAATAATATTAATGAGGAGTATAATAGGAATAATAGAAGGTTAAACAAGGCTAAAGTTTCAAAAATTAGGTAAAAATATGTGGAAGGAAAAGTGTTTTCTTGAAGCAAGCAATGTAGAGCAAAGGTAAGTGAAAATTGCCTATTAAGACAGAATTAAATCATGTGTTTGAAGCCGATTAATCAGTTGTTACTGCCTTTAATCTGGACCCGAAGGCGGCAAATCGACTCGCTCCAAAGGGCCAATTACTCAGGCACTGTTCGTGAGGTGCCATTAATTTTCTTCGGCAGCGACAGACATGCGTGTTCGCGGACATGAAGGTCTGTCTACATGGAAGGCAATACGTCTTCAGAGGTGTTGCGGCCGCCGCCACCGCCGCCGCTGCTGCTGCTGGTGGTGGTGCTGCTGCTGCTGCTGCTGCGCCAGACGTAAACCTGATTCCCATCCATTTCATTTCTTATTACTATGCATTAAGGGTCTTCTACTTAAGCTACAAAAAAGCTAAGAGAATTTTTATTATATTTTATTAATATTATTTTGTGAAGAAAATTGTTGGTTCACATTTAATGTTCTCAAATTTGAACCATTATCAACCTGCTTTCGAGGTCATCGCAATTTTCCCCACAAAACTTAACTATATCTGTACCAGAGTCTTTATATATATAGTTCAATGCACTGGAAAAACTTGGGTAATTGCATTTGACACTTAGCTCTGTAATGAAATTCATAAATTTATAATATAAAAATATTATGCAGACCTCGTACATATACTATATATATATATATATATACACATATATATATATATACATATATATATATATTATATATATATATATATATATATATATATATATATATATATTATATATATATATATATATATATATATATATATATATATATATATATATATATAACATTGATGTAATATACGGACTTTGCTAAAGCCTTCGATAAATGTGACCCTGGAGTCATGGCACACAAACTTAAGGATACAGGAATTACTGGAAAGCTAGGAAGGTGGATATTTAATTTCTTGACGCAAAGAACGCAAAGAAGTCGTGAGCTCTGTCCCACAAGGGACAGTATTAGCTCCCTTGCTGTTCATAATAATGATTGCAGATATTGATGCAGATATTAAGGACAGTATTGTATCATGCTTCGCAGATGACACAAAGATATGTAAGGAAATATTGAACGAAGATGACTTAAGAAAATTACAAAACGACATTGAAACATTATTCCAGTGGGCAGAAGACAACAATATGAAGCTCAACGAAGAAAAATTCCAACTTCTAAGATATGGTAGTAACAAAGCGCGACAGAAAAAAAGGTACAAAACTCCGCAAGCCAAACAGATAACACTAAATCCACAAGTCAGGGATCTTGGAGTAATAATGTCGTCGGATGCAGAATTCAGCGAGCACTATAAAATCAAAATCACAACGGCTAGAAAAATAATGGGAATCATCTGGAGGAGCTTCCGCAGCAGAAAAGCAAACATCATGCTCAAATTACGGAAGAGTCTAGTCCTACCAATAATTGAGTATTGCTCAGTACTCACAAGCCCACACAGAAAAAGAGACATTGCGAACATTGAAGCTATACAAAGGACTTTTACGTCTAAGATACAGGAAACGGAAGGTGAAGATTACTGGTATCGACTACAATCCCTGGAACTCTACTCTCTTGAAAGAAGGCGCGAGCGGTACACAATAATATACATATGGAAAATACTTGAGGGCTCTGTTCATAACCTCAGAAATGAAATAGAAACAAACTGCAATGAGAGAAGAGGCAGATTTTGTACGGTCCCAGCTGCGGTGGGACAAGGGGCCATGAAAACGAGGATGGAAAATACCCTCAGAATACCGGGCCCAAAGCTTTTCATTGTCCTTCCAAAAGAAGTGAGGAATCTCCAGCACACCGACCTGAATAACTTCAAGAACCAGCTGGACAGATTCTTGTGCAAAGTCCCTGACCAGCCATGCGTGGCTGGCTACGAGGGCAGGAGGAGATCAGACAGCAATTCCCTCCTTCACCAAGTCCCGCAAATGAGGCGGGATGCTGCAGAGGGGTCGACCGCAGGTCGATCCTCAACCTTCGTTCAAACTCAACAAAAGTAACAAAGTATATATAAATATATATATATATATATATATATATATATATATATATATATATATATATATATATACACATGGAAGTACACCTTAAGAATAGCAAAAAAAAAAAAAAAAGTTACACGTAAATATACTTTAGAACAAATATAAAGTTTCAGAATAAAAGTTAAAAAAAAAAAAAAAAAATGGATATTTTTTATAATCAAATAATTTCGATGAAAATTTCAATGAGATTTTTACCATTTCGGTCTTAAGTAATTTGAAAAAAACAAACCATTTTGAATAGTATTATGTTTTTGAGAGATAGAAGCAGCAATAATCAAGAGCAATATAATAATAATAATAATAACAATAATAATGATAATAATAATAATGATGTAAGCGATACATAAACACATTGTTAAATATTTGAATTTTATGTAATTAATTTTTCGACTGGCATTTACCTTGATTTATTTTAAATGGAAACTATAATAATTATAACATAGTCAAAAAAATAAACTACACAATTTTTTTTTTTTTTTTTTTCACCTTCGACGATACAGACAGATTTTTGGTTTAACTCTTTTTCATAAATTTTAGAGGGTTAAAAAAAAAAATCCTCTTTTTCCAAAAATAACTTGGAATCGAAAGTCGAAAGAAGTCGTATATCTTCGAGTCCATTCCATCTTCGACATTTCGCAACCGGTCTGGAATGACACCTTGTGGACTAACACCATCTGGAACGAAACTGTATATGGAGTATGGTCGCGTCGAGTGACGGAGTCGTGCTATATCATGAGGGATGAAACCTTTCGTCTGATTTATGCGTTATGCACTCCCCGTGGAAAGAACTCGTGATCGATACGCGACGTCGAGGCCTCGGGAGACTTTTCTCCGTAATCATCGTGGCTTCTGTTCAATACCGTTGCTTAAATGGTTTCTTCGGTCGCTTCGAACGAAGAGTAAAAGTTACGTAAATTATGAGTCGGAATGTACTGGAGGGGCAGTGCGCGCCCACTAAATGAACATTTGGGGGCCGTAAAACAAAAGTTGTTACGGGAATAGATAAATGATCCCTTAATATTTTTATTCATTTTCTGTGGGTTTAGTTGTTTACGTGCCTTTGAGAGAGAGAGAGAGAGAGAGAGAGAGAGAGAGAGAGGAGAGAGAGAGAGAGAGAGAGAGAGAGAGAGAGAGAGAGAGAGAAATAACTAATCATATATATATATATATATATATATATATATATATATATATATATAAGAGCAATATCAGAAGAAACTAAAATAAAACTTAATCAAATGTTTGACCAAGGAAGTTTTGCCGCTATTTTGTAAACTTTCTCTAGAAGATATGAACGCCTCATCATTGAAAAGGAAGAACGAGGATAAAGAAGGAAGTTTTAATCCTAAAATTTAAATGTAATTTGCTTATGAGGAGTGAGGTTAGGTTAAGTTAGAGACTAATGTTGATTTTGATTCAAACGTAAAATTTCTTTTGATTTTATGGTACTCGTATACAAATTCGTAAACATTTTTTTAAGTAAATTTCAGATAAGATACATAATATATGATAAATCAGTCAGGAGTGCCAGTAACTGGCACAGCGCTCAGGCCAACTAACATAACCCACTGCGCTAACTCCTAAATTATTATTTAGCAGCACTATCGAGAGTCGAATCCCCGACCTTAGTGCTTTCCCTTCGCTTTTCTTTAAATTGAAATAGAGCTATATATATATATATATATATATTTTCATTTGTTCGTTCTCCCTCCTCATCTTGCGCGGGATGTTCTCCTATACAAGCGTCGTTCTTTACGTTAATTATACTGCGTGTTCTTTGCAGTTGAAATATATATATATATATATATATATATATATATATATATATATATATATATATATATATATATATATGTGTGTGTGTTGTAAGGATTCTCACGTTCATGAAACACCATTACAGACAGAAACTTTACAAAATTTTAGAGAAAGCTAAATAAAAATGGGGTTTTTCGTTTCATTCCTCAAATCGTCTGCTATTAACTGAAGAATTAAGTGTGCCTCCGTGCAAAGGGAACCTTCAAAGATATTTTACATAGCTTCGCATTATGTAATTTTGGCTTCGTGATCCAAGAAACCTAATACGATTAAAATGAAACAATAAATTCCCCTCCTTTTCTCGTGTTAGAGAAGGGGCTGACTGGGCCGTTTTCCCCATCTCACAGACACTGATTCGTGTTGTCATTTCTATCAGCTTAAAAACCATTTGCCATAGACAATCAGACTGAAAGCTTTTCCCAGATTTTTACACATTTTTTTTTTCTGTTTGTCTCTATCTGACGTCAGAACAATTGTTATTGGTCTTTAAACGAGTACGGATGGCTACGAAAGTCTCAAATTATGGGTGAATGGTTGACACAAATATTTATTTTTTTCCTTTTTGCATATTTATTTTTCTATTTTATCTTTTGCATTTTACTGGAACTGAATTGCGCTCAATTATTTATAAAGCCTTTGCTAGTCCAGATGCCAGAGTGATTACTTCGTTTGAGGAAATTAAATACGGGAAATTTAAACAATTTGAATAGTTTTTTCATTTTGAGTGGTTCAGGAAACAATGTCCGTTAACAGGAAATTTCTGTGCAATAGTAAATATCAGATATATATATATATATATAATATTATATATACACACACTATGAGTTCTAAATATATAAAAAAAAACCGTCTTTAAACAGAGTATCTTCCAAATGATTTTATTCTTTATTTCGCCACAAAACCTTGTTACAGTACAGTTAGAATGTCATTTAACGCTTTTAATATACATTTTTGTTGTCTTTATTCCATCCTGAAACTCCATTTTTCTTAGTTTCAACTGACATAACTTATAATTGAGGAAAAGATATTGTCACGCACTCGGACTATTACGTTCCATAGTGGTTTAAAACGAGGTTATGTACCGTGTTTCATCGTAAATTTATACTAACGCAGTGAATTTGTTCAGTGTTTTACTAGCTATAAATATCGCCTTCTTTCTAATTTAAGTATACAAGGGCCTCGTAATGGGGTTTGCTTTCAAGTGTTAATTAAAAGAATAAAACCATAAATCATCGTTCTCTCTTTTAATCTATGTAAAAGGTACGGAAAGGAAATGTGGAAAGTTATCTATTGATAGGAGGATGATAGTCGCTTTCCTCTTTGCGCCCTATTTTGAAATTACGTCTGTTAAGCGTTTTAATTTGATAAAATGTAGCTTTCTGGGCCCCTTTTTCTATGATTTGCAATCCCCTAATTACCACTAAAAGCCGTTGTTAGGTGACATTTAATCAAAAGGGGGTTTACTCCCTTCCCCCATTCTAAATTCAATTCTTTTTATGACTATATATATATATATATAAATAATATAGCTTCCCTCACCCCTTTTGGGGCCTCTTTGCGAGTGACCCGTTGCCCACGTTGGGCCTTCCATCATGAAAAAGAGAAACTATACTATTTGTCATTTACTATTACTTATTCGGACTATAGTGGATTTAATTTTCCCAGAAGAATTCCTTGTTCCATGCACGGACTATGTGTACCCTAACAGTTTCTCAGAGAACCATATATATATATATACATATATATATATATATACACACTATAGCTATATTGGAGCTAATGTATTCTATTGATGTGACATTTATTCAACAAGATTAGGTTGAGTTAGGTTAGGTTAGATTAAGAGTTAAGTTATATAGGTTACGTTTGGTTCAGTAACCGTTGACCAAATGCCTGTAAATCCATAATAGCTTTTACATCAAGTTATCAACACCGTCTATTATATATATATATATATATATATATATATATATATATATATGGGATGAATTTCACAATTAAACACGTGAAATGAATGAATGATGCAATTCCACAAGGAAAAAGAAAAATTATTGGAATAATTTTCCTTTTTCCTTGTGGGTGGCATTTATATATATATATATATATATATATATATATAAAATGCAAACCCACAAGGAAAAAGGAAAATTATTCCAATAATTTTTTTTTTCCTATACTATTTTTCCTTGTGGGTGCATTTTATATATATATATATATATATATATATATATTATATATATATGTATATATATATATATATATATTGAAACCATCAAATATTAAAATTTCAAAGTACTCACTATAGCCTCAAAAACCTATAAATTATTTAAAATCAATTTATTTTACGTTCCAAGAGAACGTACATGAAAGATTCCCAAACTTCCTAAATTTACGCGAGGATCGTTCAAAATTCTCGATTGATGATAGGATGAAAAATGACCTTCCACGGTAACTAATATAAGTGGTAGGCCTATTCACGATTTTCCACCGAACTCGAAATTGTTTGCATATTATCCACAACCGAGTAGTGATGGGTTTTTCTCCCCCTTGACGGAACCACACCCACAATTCAGAGTGTATATACGATGAAGTATTTTTCCAGAAAAAAAATGTATATATATATATATATATATATATATATATATATATATATATATACACAATATATATATAATATATATATATATATATATATATATATATATATTATATATATATATATTATATATATATTGTTAAAGATGCCTGGATGCTGGCACTGTAACATAAATGTAAGTTGTATTAATTTAACTGAGAAGAATTATTCCTTTTCAAACCCCAAGTGTATATATATATATATATACACACACACACTCGTGTGTATATATATATACTGAACATACGGACACTTCCTGCGCGTGCAGTCATTGCTTGGTGCGTTCGTTCAACATGTGAACCTTTGATAAACGATGTCACGAATGATTTGTGCCTCGACAGAAGATTAATAACGAACCAGAAAATAAAACTAGTGACTTCTGAAGATAATGTATTTTTCACCTCGATCAATAAAGATTCACTTTGAAAATTTAATCAAACATTGTTTTTATTTCATTTTCAAGTTTGAAATAATTTTGAGATTTTTTATTTATTAAGAAACTTCGATAAATATTTATTTTTAAGGTTACTTTAAATGCCAGTTGTTGTTGTTGGTTAGCCGATCAGCCCACCCTGATCGAGCAAGCCGTCGCGGCGGCACGCAGGTAACCGATCGCCCTCTCAGGAGTGGACCAGAGATTCAGCGCACTAGTGATGTTGTGTTGTGTTCTATGTTGTGCTAGAGTGGTACAGTCTGTCATAATGTGTTCATTGTTCAATTGCTTGTGGTGCGTCCTGGTACAGGTGGCAGGTCTGTGGAGTTGTCTAGTCTGTGTTTATATGTCTGTAAGTTGGGGTGATGTCCACATCGGAATCGTGCTAAGTTAACTCGATCCGATCTGCTCAGGCTGATCTCTGACTTGTTAATGGGTGGCGGCTTCGCACCTAGGACCGCATTCGGACCGAGTCGTGTCAGTGCTTTGTGGGTTAGGTGTGTGTGTGTGTATGTGTTTTCTGTACTGTGTGATGTCTGTGGGGCGTGGTATGGAATGGAGTATTTGGTTATAATGTCTCTCTGGTGTTACCTTAATGGTGCGAGGTGTTGGTGCATGATTGTACATGTAGTGGCAAGGGTGTTGTGGGTTAGTTGTCGCTGCTGCCATGAATTGTGTTCCCCTCATGTCTAAATGTTGCCTAATTTTCAGTATTTTTGTTTCTGTGTGCAGGTGTTCTATTGGTGTTGTTTGAGTACATCCTGTAATGATACGACGCGCGTTGTTTTTTATTGTCTGTAGGGTGTTTATGTGTGTGTTTGAGATAATGTGTGCCCAGCATGGGCTAGCATAGTCCATAATTGAGCGAATATATTATTTGTATATGAGTGATGTTGTTTCCTGTTGGTGTCCAAAGTTTGTGCCTGTTAGTACCCTAAGCGTGTTAATGTTTTTAATGTCCTGAATGTGGTTTGCAAAAGATAATGATGTGTTGTATGTGACCCCCAAGTATTTTGGTCTTGTGAGTGTGTGGAATGTTGGTGTTGATTAGTGTAAGCTCTGGAGTTATTTAGTGTTCTTTTGTGTTGCTTGTTAGCAAGGTGATGGTTGATTTTGTGGGCGCTACTTTGAGTCTATTGTGTGTGAGCCAGTCTTGTATACTGTTTATGTATGTTTGCAGGTTATTTGTAGCGGTGTCGATGTTGTTGTGGGTGGATGTTAGAGTGATGTCATCTGCATATGATGATAAGGTAAGCTTGTATATATAAGTTGAACAGCGTTGGTGAGAGAACAGAGTCTTGAGGGACCCCGTTCGGAAAAAGCTTGTTTTTGGATGACTTGCCATTAAATGTGACATGTGAGTATCTTCCTGAAAGATAGTTGCTCAGCCACCTTTTGGTGTTATTGTGCATGTTTGTGTTAAGTATTTTGTTTATGAGAGGGAAGCGTGGGATAGCATCAAATGCTTTACTAATGTCAATTGTTGCTAATAGTGTACTTTGAGCTGGTCGTCTGGAGTTGATGCTATCCATGATGTGCTACGTGAGGTTAGTGAGTAATGTCGTGGTTGAGTGGTGAGGTCTGAATCCATGTTGAGTAGGCGATAGTGGTATGTGTGGGTTGGTGATTTGTAAGATTAGTCTTTCTGTTACTTTGGAAAGTGTGCATAGTAAAGTAATGAGTCTATAGAAAGCTGGTTCTGTTGGATTTTTGTTTGGTTTGAGTAGTGTAATAATTTTACCTTGTTTCCAAATGTTAGGAATAATACAGTGTTGGTATGAATATGTGCTGATGTTTGTGAGAGGTAGTATTTCCTGTGGGCCCAATTGTTTAAGGTGTATGTTAGATATGTTGTCTGGTCCAGTAGCCTTCGAATTCTTAATGTTTTTGATGATCTTGGTGGTCTGGTCTGTATTGAAGGGTGTAATGGTCGTGTCGAGTCTGTAGGTTTTCTTGTGTCTGGCTGTTTGTCTGTCTGCGTGTTTCTGGTTGTTTTCTCTGTTTAAGTGACTTATCTTTGCGTAGTGATTAACTAGAATGTTAGCTTGTTGTGTATATATTGGGTTATTATTTTGGCTGCGACAGATAGCCGAGTGTGAAGTGTGAATGCCGCTGTTAGACTGGGTAATGCTGTTTATAGTCTTGTATAGCCTGGATGTATCTGTGGAGTGGTTTAGTGTTGTTATGAGTTCCCTAAATGTTTCTGTTTGTTTTTCTTTAAGTTTGTTGTTTATTTCTGTGTTGAGCTGTTGTATCTGCTGTTTTATGGCCTCTGTGTGTGGTATTTGTGTGTTATGTTTGAGGTTGTTACGTTGTCTTATGAGGTGAGCTATTTCTCTAGTGTAATTTGGGTTGTATTTCCTAATGTTGCCCTTGGGTATGTATTTGTCTGTATTATTGATGATCTGATTGAATGTCTTGAGTGTTGTATTGATGTTTATGATGGGTGTGCTGTTTAATGTGGTGAATTGTTCCTCAGTCTTTATTTTGAACTGTTCCCAATCAGCTTTCTTGTAATTTCTGTAAGTGTGCCTATGGCTGTTGGGGCAGAGTGTAGAACGTGTTGTAATTATGATGGGCAGGTGGTCTGATGACAGTTGTTTTTCTGTTCTCCACTGTGTATGTGTTCCTAGTGAGGTGGAACAGAACGTTATGTCTGGGGAGGAGTTTGAGTATCCTGCTTGATGTGGTATGTGTGTATGTTCTTCTGTGTTGTTAAGAATGAAGAGGCTGTTTAGTTGTGTGGCTATGTTGGCGCCTCTGGTGTTGTTTTGGTTGTGCAGGTCCCAACTTGTGTCTTTAGCGTTGAAGTCTCCTACTACGATGACATTAGTGAGAGAGGCCAGATTGTGTAACTGTGGATTGTAATTGGCTGGCACCTGAGGTGAACTATCTGGTGGGATGTACTGTAAATGTTGATGAGTGTGGTGTTGTGTTTTGCGCGTGTTTTAATGTTAACTGCCTGTGTTTCTATCGTGTTATCTGCTTGGATTGTGTTTGTAATGTTTTGGGTGGCATCAGTGTAGCTAATGCTTTTACGTATGTAAGTGATGAGTCCACCCCCGTGACCCCCAGTACGATCTTGACGGATCGCCGTGAAGTCAGGGATGGTGGGTGTTTTGTGTGTGCGTTTTAGTTTTGTTTCTTGTTTTAGTGCGATGTGAATGTTTTGTTTGTGTACGAATTCCCTAAGCTGCATGACTTTGTTTGTGAGCCCATCTACGTTGTACTGTAATATGTTAATAGTATGCTTCTGTATGTGTCTCATGGTCCTATTGTGTCTATGCCTTTGTGTATGGTGATATGTGTAAGTTGTAGTGGGGCCTGGATTAGTCTTAATGTCGCTGGAGAGTAAGAGTAGTCCGGGGAGCACGTCCGGCACGCAATTGCACCCGTAAATGAAAAAATAGCACGCTAGTATAGGTCCGGCCCCGGGAGCCGATCGGCACTCTGACCGTGCCACGCAACAGGCCGTCGACTGCCAGTCTAGCCAACCGTAGACAGCCCGCTGCACGGAGATTTGAGGAAGTTCGGCCACCAGCGCGTTGATGTTTCGGTTTGACGTCGTCTCTTCTTCGCGTTGACGTTCCACGTTTTTTCATTGACGTTGATGCGCTGACGTGTCCCGCACTGGAGGATACAGCCACTGCTAGAAGCTTCCTCGTCAGCTGCTAACTTTTGGTTTTATTGTGTGTAGATTCAGTTATTACTGTCAATCTATTAAAAGCACATTCTCTGTTATTTTGTGTTTGTCCTTCTACAGTTTTGTGTTGCTCTCTTTGTTGGAGTTCTGAAAATGTATTGCCCGCCTGTCCGCTGAATTGCTCTAATATGGACTCTGTTTCTTATATTTCTTCTTCCTTTAATTTACACTAGAAATATGTCTAAAATCCAATACAGAAATCTTCTTGGGAAGAATTTACACATGCGAGTGCTCCTGATCTTCGTACACGCAACAGAGAATAGCAGTCGTAAATTATCTCCCGCGTTTAGGTTGATTTTTACTGTTTTTGTAATATGAATAAATATAAATCTTTAATTTATTTAATGAAATATTTCTATTCAAATAAAGATGAATGCGAGAAAAATTAAATGCCATTTGATTTGGTTGGTTGGTTTGCGTTCTTTAATCTCCTTAGTTACATCTAAGGTCATGTATCAAGAAGTACCTACGGTATTACGTAGGATCCAAATCATTGGTCGGTACATAATCTGGACGCACGGGACGGTCCCCCATCCAACTAATCTCCAGACTCAACGTCGCTTAACTTTCCAGATGAAAAGTATCCAAATCAAAACAGTTATTCTCCTTCTCCCCCCCCCCTCCCCCCCAGAAGAAAAAACCCTACAAAATCTTTACTTTTCTTGAATTCCCTTCAAAAACGTCTGACATAAATATAAAAAATTGTAAGTCAGGGATTTCGTGAAAAACTTTTTCCTATGATAAGTTCTTATCAATATTAGTTGAACATCTATTGTATGTATATTTTGAAAGATTCAAACTTCTCTACCAGTCGAATGTTAGACGGAAATATATATATATATATAAGTTTTATATATATATATATATGTTTGCAGTTAAAATGTATATAATGTTACGGCATGCGGGAGGTGCCCCCTTGGGGCATTGGTTTCTGCGCGTATGTAGAAGAATTACGGCATTTGTTCGAGTGAGGCCCGTGGTGTAATGGTTATCATATCTGACCGGCAATCGGAAGATCCCGGGTTCGATTCCAGGGTGGTTACCTCATTTTTTCATTTGTTTCGTTCTCTCTCCTCATCTTGCGCGGAATATTCTCCTATACAAGCGTCGTTCTTTACGTTAATTATACTGCGTGTTTGCAGTTAAAAAATATATATATATATATATATATATATATATATATATATATATATATATATATATATATATATATATATAATATATATATATACTGGGTGGGCCAAGAAAACTATTACCCAACTATGATAATAAAAACTCACTCTAATAAACAGAGTTTATTTCCACAACAGTTTCGATGCCCACTGGCATCCTCTTCGGGTGTCTATTAGAGTGGGTTTTTATTATCATATTTTGACCTTCACGTAGAAAAGTGAAGTTTTTTTTGCATACTTTTACTCTTTCAAACGCTGACTTTGAATCTAGATTCAACACCCCAGGAGTAGAGGTACAGGCTCACAACTGGAGGGAGGTATCAGAATATGGTGCTCAATTGAAAGGCGGTCAAAGTCAACAACTGATACTTTCAGATGACAGTCAGTTTCTCCATAAATAATTAATTTTCCTAATTTTTATACAAAATAATTAATTTATTTCCTTTTTCATTTCAGACCATCATTCTGCTATAGTTGGTGAACAAGTTATAACAATGAAATCGCTTTGGAAGATGAAGCATTGATATTGAACCTGCGGAAGGAGAAACACTGGGGTGCAAAACGAATGAAGAAAGAGTTTCCAAATAAACGATAGACGATACCTGGACTTCAATATCTCATAAAGAATATCGATATCACAGGGTCGACCAAACGAAAAGAAGGCAGTGGAAGGCCAAAAACATCACGTACTGAGGAAAATATTGACACGGTTTCATCCATGATATGCAGTCAAGAAGAACGGCCCAACACCCACAAGTCCGTTAGAGAAATTTAAAAAACTACTGGTATTTCTCGCTCTAGTGTTCGTCGTATAGTAAAAGATGATCTGGGTCTTAAATGTTTTAAAAGAGTCGAAGTTCATAAGCTCTCTGCATGAAATAAGCAAGCAAGAGTTGAAAAATGTGCTCTGTTGGATCGATTCCCAGACAGAGAAGTGTCGAAAATATGGTTCAGCGACGAGAACCTTTACGGTTGCTTCAACAATAAACACACAAAATGACCGAGTTTATGGAAGACAGGTCAAAAATCTATCAGTGTAGATCGACTTTGCATGGAACGTCTGCATTTTTCTCAAAAAGTCATGGTTTCCATCTTTATTTCAAAGTTAGGGAAGTCAGAGATTGTTTTGTGATCAAAATGCCAAAATCACTGCTGCTTATTACCAAGAAAAAATCCTTGATGCGGTAGATCAGTGGCGAGCAAGGCTGCAAGCGTGCATTGATAATGGAGGAGGGCACATTCCGCATAATCTTGGACTCAGTTAGGTAACTGTATAGAAACAGAAAGTTTTTCTACCCGTGTCTGTATAACAGCGAATTACAAAATAATGGTTACAGTTAGCAAAAATCCAACTCCACCACGAGATAGGCCATGAAATTCTATACAGGACACATATATTGATTGGACAAACAACATTGGATAAAGGTAAAATTATATTGTTCAAAATCAGGGTAATATTTTTTTTGGGCCACCCTGTTTATATATATATATATATATATATATATATATATAATTGTTTATTACGTCTGAATCAAATGGAAATTAATAATTATAATAATAATAATAATAATAATAATAATACATTTTTTATTTCCATGTGAACCAGAGAAACTAAACAGGGTAACGTTTAGATTTAGACGCAATTCTTCGGAAAATTTAGGAGAAAATATAACATTCAATAAAGTTTATTTATTTCCAGTATATCCGACAAAAGACATTCCGAGTAGGAACCGGATATAAAAAGCAGCCGTTGGTTATTTACTCACATCGAAAGAAGCTCTTCTATATTCTTACGTACCGACAATAATTCCTCGTCCAGGAATTATTCCAGCGCCACTGGAATGCCAACTCCGATCAAATAATTCTCATCACGTATTCCTGGGAATTACTCGAATTCAGATTTTGCTTTGTTAGTGTTTGTCGCACAGACTGTGTCCTATTCTATTATATATATATATATATATATATATATATAATATATATATATATATATATATATATATATTCTATTCTATATGTTCTATACGACATTTATATGCTTAATATATATTTAATAATAATAATAATAGGTTAATATATTATTCTCACACTTTCGCTACAAACGGCCTTTATTTTAAGCCAATTTAGGGTGTTAGAATGTACATTATTATACAGTGTTAGTATATATATTAGAATATTAGAAAGGAAATTTTAGTATGTTAGAAAATACTTAGTATATTAATAGGTTAGGGAAATGTTAGTATGGTAATATGTTGAATGTTAGTATGTTAGTGTGTTGGTATTTTAGAGTATGTTAGTGTGTTATCATGCAAGAGGAGAATGTTAGCGTGTTAGAATGTTATAGAATACTATACAATGTTAGTAAGTTATAATGTTAGAATGTTAGAAGGTCATATATACTATCAAAATGTTAAAGTATGTTAGAATGTTAGCATGTTAGAATGTTGTTTTCTAACAAAAAACAAAAGCGAAGCGAAGAGACTTATCAAGACGCAAAGCAAGAGATTAAAACGTTCAATTTATATCAGCGTTTTTGTGAATTTAAGTTATTTTATTTAAAAAAAATTTACTTCGTACGGGGGGATGCAGGGATGGAGATGGGGGGGGGGGGGGGGGTCAGATCATGTTTTTCAAATTCTTTTGTACTTTTTTCTCAATTTATCCTCCTTAATTTTAACCCCCTCCCCCAAAACGCGAAGATAAGATTAGTTTTTAATAACGGTTTGATTATATCGTCCTTATTTAAAACCTCTTTTTTACAAATAAAAAAAATGGGTGGTGTGGGGGTTATTTTGCACTTGTTAGCACTTTTTTATTTAAAAAAAATAATGACACCCCCTCCACCCAAATTTCTGAGAAAACTATTTTGTCAGATATATTTTTTCTTAATAAAAAAAAAAAAATTGTTTTTGTTTTGCGGTTTTTAAGAATCTCGAAATGAAAAGATATTTTTCCATTTCCAGAATTAATGTTTTTGTACATTTTATTCTTGAAGTTTAATATTTTTAGGGGATACTTTTCTTTTCACGACCGTTATTAAAATTCCAATTTCATCTTTGACCATGAATTTAACTTGTCAATCATTAACATTTCTTATAACTTTCTTTCGCCAGAGTTAATAACATTTTTTTTTATAAGTTCATTCACTTATCTTGAGAAAAAATGCTTGTAATTAACGACTATATATATATATATATATATATATATATATATATATATATATATATACACACACACACACACACATATATATACACACACACACAGTATATATATATATATATATATATATACAGTGCGTCCCAAAAAAATGCATACACACTTTAACAGCTGATAGCTCAATTGATGTTTCTTTCTTTCCAAGTTAAACCCATTAGAATTAATAATGGCAGTCAGACTAAGCTTTGAATAAAGGAAATTCATTCTAAAATGCTACTGGAAGTGTGAAAACGCAGTTGAAGTGCAAAGACAGTTTAGGAGGGAGTTTCAAACAGATCCACCAACGCGACTTACCATCACTCGAATTAGAGATAAGTTTGAAGCCGATGGAACTGTTCAGAATGTCCACAAGAAGCGTTCCGGAAGACCACGGACATCGACAAGCCCAACAAAGCAAGAAAGAGTACTGGAAACGTATCACCAAAGTCCAAGAAAATCTGTGCGGCAAGCGAGTCGTGAGGTAGGAATTTCAGAATCGTCTGTCCAACGCATTTTGAAGCGCTGTCAATGGAAAAGTTACATTCCAAGATTAGTCCATGCTATTAATGAAGATGATCCGGACCGAAGAGTGGAGTATTGCGAGTGGTACTTGGCACGATGTGGATGTGGATTGGACGAAGGGGTTTCGTAGAATACCCTCCGCGTTCACCAGACCTCACACCACTAGACTTTTTTTATGGGATACTTAAAAGACAAAGTCTACGCTATAAAACCTGCAACAGTCGCTGAATTGAGAGCAGCCATTGAACGAGAATGCACACAAATACCAAACGAAATGTTTCGTGATGTTTGCGATTCCATTGCTTCGCGTTATCAGCAGTGCCTGGACCAGAACGGACGTCAGTTTGAAAACAGGCGTTGACAAAACAATTAAATAATGTCTGTAGATTCTATTACATTTTGAAAATGAAATGTATTTTAATAAACACTGTCTTTATAAGTATTTAAAGTGTGTATACATTTTTTTGGGACGCACTCTATATGTATATATATATATATATATATATATATATATATATATATATATATATATATATATATATATATATATATATATATATATATATAAAGGTTTCCTTGAATGCTAATTAAAACGAGCTTTCTCTAATTTGGCTTAAGGATAATTTTTTTTTTTAAACTGAAAATATTTCATTAGATCTTGTTCAGATACGAGAAACCTTTGAAATTTTTTGTTAAATTCAAATTTTGGTGTTTTTTTCCTATTTATGACGTCACTGCAAGCTGAATTTCCTAATTAGTTTTGACGTAAACTTTCACTTTATGATATCCCTGCTGAATTATTTTACTAATTAATTATTAATATTATTATTATTATTATATATTTTTTCTTTTAATGCATGAAGGAGGGGCCAAGGGCTAGCGCCCGCAAAAATACTCCCTCACAGAAGAAGGAGAGAGCCGAAATCAAGGTCTCCGATGCTCTTAAAACATTGCCTTTTTTTATTAATTTTGAAAAGATTGTGTAGTGTATAAAATACATATATACGGGGCTCCAATAAACCTTAGCCCCCGCGCCCATGGCCTAAACCATTAGAAGTACAGTAAAACTAAACATATCTTACAAAAGAGAATTTAATCCTGCATTTAATGAGAAACAATTAAAACTTGGTGTTCCCACCATTGGCTTCCAAGACAGCCTGAATTCGCTTTGGGTATTGCTGCAGGTTCTTGAAACAAGAGACATTCAACCTTGTCCTTTATAACTGATCCAATGTGTTCACAGACGTTCAGGTCAGGAGAATTTCCTGGCCATTCTTCATTTCCAAAGAAATCGATCTCATGGTTCCACAACAACTATTGAGTGGCTAATGCTTTAAAGCAGGAGGCCTTATCGTGCAGAAGTGTGACCAGATCGACATCCATAATTGTTTGGGTTTCTTAGAAAAGGAATGACATGCTGGGATAGAATAATATCACGAAAATACTGTCCATCCCAACTCTGACCATTTGGCTTCAGCACCCACATGAGCTTCTTTGCAGTGAAAAAAAACACACCAACACAGTCTGGACTTTTTAATAATTCGCGATAATGTTCATTGTCATCGATTTCATCTGGTGTTGTGGCCCACACTCGATCATTTTGGTAGTTAGGCCGACGTGTTACGTAAACAAAATTCATCGGAGACAGCTAAATGCATGAAATCATCCACATCCCAATCTTCAAGATAATGGGCAAACCATATTCTGCCATCGATGTTAAGTTAAGTTTTTCTTGGCTTTGGAAGTTCATGCCAAGGCTTTAAACCTCGCCTATGACGGTACAGTCGAATGATCTAACCACTAACGATCTTTCCTCTCAACACTTCGATCTCTCTAGAAAGTTTAGCACAGCTATTTTTCCGCTTACGCGTACCGCTTTCAATGATGTCCTTTGTTTCCTGAGAGAGTGGCAAATTTGGGCGCCCAGATTTGGTTGTATCCATTTCACATTCATCCAAAGTTTTATTCCAATTTCTTTTGACGAAGTCCTCACTTCTTCGCAACTTTTTGGCAACCCATGAACGTGTTATAAAGGTGCTCCAGCATCACGAACTTCCCGAAATGTTATTGCTCGTATGTGATCTATCACACGTTGCCTCTCCGAATCACCAATTAATTGAGAAGCCATTATATTATCACTTTATCAACTAGAGTAATTTTAATACCTGCAATAAATAAAGAATTTTATATATTTTTATAATCACTAAAAACTATTTCGATATAAGTAAACATGTAAGCTGCAAATGGGGGGGGGGGCTAATGTTTTTTGGAACCCCTTATATATATATGTGTGTGTAGTGAGGAATAGTGTGAGAAGTGCGTTTGTTTGAGAGTATGCTGGACTGCCCCCCTCCCCCGCAGAGTACTTGCCTGATCGATTGGTGTCTAAAATCTCCTCCTAGTGGCTAAGATGCTGGGCTGCTGATCGGAAGATCGTAAGATCTAGTCCGGGAAAGAACTTCATAATTTCTGACCACCCGTGGTTGGTCGTGATTCGGATTCCACTTAAGCTGTAGGTCTAAGGTGGAGCAATAAACTTAACCTTCGTCAGAATGAACAATTCGGGAGGAAGCGAAACCAAGGTAACCCAGGTGTATATATTATCGATCATAAATAATACAATTATAAATTAAAGATAAGCAAACACAATTAATATTTTTTGTTTAACACGTAACGTAAGCTATAAAATGTTAGCGTCCGTAGCTCACTGGATAACATCGTTTCCCTATAACTGAAGTGAAGTTGGTCTGAGCACTGTGCCAGGTTGTGGCCCTCTCGACTAATCATTATTATTACAGAAATAAATATATAAATCTTTATACCCCTACCGGATTCGAATCGTTGTCACTGAAATATCCATCACGTAAAATTCAAAGTATTTTTCACGCTACGCCACATGGAATTCTTTCGTTTTTATATGTGAAATTTCGTGTTTATAATTTTTCCTCTAAATTACATTTTTACTAAATTTCCTCAGGCCAGAAATTTCTTATTTACATTTAAAAACTTTATATTCAGAAGAGAATAAAATGCACCTTTTTGAAACAAGCATCTAATATTGAACTTAAAAAAAAATAAAATTATTTCTTATGAAAACTGTTAATAAAAGACTTTTTTTTCATATTAAAATAATGTGCAATATTTTTTTTATTTTTTTATTTATTTTTCCCAGGATGGAAAAATGTAAATTTGCATTCGGAAATAATTTAAATAATTTTATTCTATTCCAAACTGCATTTTATTCAGGATAAATAAATAATATATGATTTGAAGCAAATAAATTAAAAAAAAAAATTTTTTTTGTCTAAAATTTCTTTATAGGAAGTAAATTAAATTACTAAAATTGTATGCAAATGCTCTTTGACCAAGAGACACTTGACACTCGAGTGTTACTGCAGATATATGTAGTTATCTGGAGCATAAAAAAGGGGTTCGATCACGAGATAAGTATAACTAATCAGTGAGGAGAGCCAGAAACTGGCTCAGCTTTCATGTCAATTAATGCAATCCACTGCTGTAACTTCTGTTATTATTATTATTATTATTATTACCAGCTCCATCGAGAGTCGAACCCCTAACCTCAATGTCTTCACTTCGTTCACAGGGAAACAGGGTTACCCATTGAGTTACAGACGATGGATATAGGATTAATATACTGCAATTACTGCATGCAAACTATCAAATATTCAGTTGGTTCATACCATCCGTTCCATATATATATATATATATATATATATATATATATATATATATTATATATATATTAATGAGAGAGTAAGCATTTGGAGTTGAGCATTGAAACTTAGAAATAGTTCTTTTATGAGCGGATAAAGTGTTCCGAACTTTGATTAAAGATATCACTTGTAATTTAAAAACTTTTTTCTGCTCTATTTCCTTTGAATCATGAAAACCATTTAGCATATATATATATATATATATATATATATATATATATATATATATATATATATGATGAATAAAACCACGAAGGAAAGGAAACACAAAAAGGTGCTCAAGCGCTTTCGTCTAATGACATCCACAGGAACACTGAAGTACATAAAATGTTACGGCCTATATATAGGTTACAGAAAGAAAAAAAAAAAAAAAAATAAATAAATGACATACATACACACAAACATATATATATATATATATATATACATACATATCTACCACACACACATATATATATATATATATATATGCAATAAACAGAGAAGTAAAAATAAAATTAAAAATTAAAGGATTAATAAAGAGGCATACAGATTTGTAAGGAAAAATATCGATTTTTAGCACAAGATCAAATGAATATAAAAATACAAATTTATACTGGAAATCTGCCGGGTTTTAATACTTTGCCTTTTATAGTCAAGTTTCGATATATATAAAAATAAAATGAAGATTAAAAGTTAATAAAGTAGCAGACTGGTATTGGAAGTGATCTGTGTTATCCATCTGCGTTTATGGAATCTTGTCTCAACAAGGCAAAACGAACTTTCTATCGTGTCAATAATAACACTCGTACTTTGTCAAAAAATATTTTAGTACTTCCATTTTCCCCGGGCTTTTTAGGCATTGCTAATGTACTTAAACTTTTGGATATTAATGTAGTATTTTCATATAACAATATTGTGAAAAATATCATAGTAAAAAATAGCCCTACCAATAATTCAGGCATTATCTATAAAATTGGGTGTAAACAATGTGATTCCTTTTACATAGGTCAGACGGGAAAGGATTTGCACACACGTATAAAACAGCATCAATATTCCGTTAGAACAGGACAGTTGTCCAGTGCTCTTTTTGTCCATTTGTCAGAGTTATCCCACTGTATTGATTGGAATAATGCTTCAGTTTTATTTCACTCTAGCAACATTGTTAATAGAAATATTCTTGAGTCTGCCATTATCCAACTTTCAAATAACTTCAACATAAGCAAAGGTCTTTTTCAACTCGATCTGTTGTTTTGAATTCCTTCAAAACAGATTTAGATAAAAAGGGTAGGACGCTAAATCTTTGGTAACCTTGTATGCTACTTTATTAACTTTTAATCTTCATTTTATTTTATATATATCGAAACTTGACTATAAAAGGCAAAGTGTTAAAACCCGGGCAGATTTCCAGTATAAATTTGTATTTTTATAATTAATTTGATCTTGTGCTAAAATCGATATTTTTCCTTACAAATCTGTATGCCTCTTTGTTAATCCTTTAATTTTTAATTTTTATTTTTACTTCTCTGTTTATTGCATATATATATATATATATATATATATATATATATATATATATATATATATATATAGATATATGTGTGTGTAATAATATATATATTATATATATATATATATTATATATATGTTTGTGTGTTTTATGTCATTTATTTATTATATTTATTTTTCTTTCTGTAACCTATATATAGGCCGTAACCTTTTATGTACTTCATGTTCCTGAGGATGTCATTAGACGAAAGCGCTTGAGCACCTTTTTGTGTTTCCTTTCCTTCGTGGTTTATTTCATCATAATTTTTTCACGTGTTACTTTCGGAAATAATTTTCATATATATATATATATATATATATATTCAGTTGGCTACATACAGGAACTAATTGAGAAGCAGACAGAAAAAGAAGGCGACGACGCTATACAAGGGATAAAGGTTACTCAAAGTACTTTCATAATTTTGCATAAAGGAAGTCGAAAACCACACGCCTATCGGACCTTTGAAAAACGAAGAACGTGCTTTATCTGATGATCTAACAGAAGTATTTGAAATATTAAGAGCTCAGTACGAATCATCTTTCAGTATTCCAAAACTGACAAACTGATATCGATAGAAACACGTTCTTTGAGAAGAACTACAAGGGGAAAGTATAACGGACTTCGACTTTACGACGGACGATATTACAAAGGCTACAGGGAAACTAAACGCACACTCAGTGGCAGGACCGAATAAATGGAATGCTACACTGATCAAAATCTGCAAGAATGCAATTGCTGAACCCCTATATTGGATATGGAGACGATTCACTAGACACGGGAGAAAATACCGACATCCTGAAGAGCGCGACATAGTCCCAATATATAAAGGAGGAATCGATCCGAGGCCAAAAACTATAGGCCAGTGTCGCTTTACATCTCTCTCACTAAATATTTGACGGAATAGTTAGACAGAAAATCTATGACTTTTTGGAAACTCAGAAAATTAAATGATAACCAACGTGGATTTCGGTCAGACAGATCATGCCTATCACACATTATGATGCACTGAAAGTAATGAAACTATAATGTAATATACACAGACTTGCTAAAGCGTTTGAAAAGTGTAACCATGGAATCATAATACATAAACTAAATATATGGAATAGAGGAAAAGTAGGGAAATGGATATATAATTTCCATAGTGGGCGCGGCGGCAAGTCGTTACAGTTCAATCAAGGAATACTCTCATCGAATCAGAGTCCTCAGCTCAGCACCACAAGGAACAGTATTAGTTCCACTACTCTTCATAATCATGCTAACAGACATAGGTGAGGACGTTACCAGAGACAGCACAGTAACATCCTTGCCGATGACACAAAGATCAGTAGGAAAATAAGAACCCTAGAGGCTATAGGATCTATACAAAGAGATATGAATAGAATCTACAAGTGGACGGAAGACAACAATATGAAGTTTAACACTGAGAAATTTCAACTGTTACGTACGGATAAAGGGAGGACCTAAAATCCATGGAATACTATATCCCAAATGGAGAGGAAATTCAGGGAAATTCTAAAGCAAAGATTTAGGAGTTGTAATGACTGATGATGCGAAATTTGAAACACAAATAAGATAGCAGTAAACAGAGCAAAGAATAACTGGGCAGATACTGAGAACCTTCAAACAAAGGGATAGGAATATAATGATTCCTCTACTAAAAACACTGATCATATCCAAAGTGGAATACTGCTCGGTCCTAACATACCATGTAAAAAAGAAGATATTAGACAGCTAGAAGGGATTCAGAGGAAGCTTCCCAGCAAGACCAATGGGTGCAAAGAACTAAATTACTGGGAAAGGTTACGCGAACTAAACCTATATTCGCTGGAAAGGAGAAAAGAGAGATACACCATTATTAAACTTGGAAATAATTGAGAAACTAGTCCCTAATCTTACTCTGAACCCTGTAACTCCCAAGCAACAGTGAAAGTAAAAAAGGAAGACCGTGTCGTGTTCCCAAATAAAACTAGACAGGGAACATCCTTAACCCTGAAAGAAAATAGTTTTGTTGTGAGGGACGAAGACTGTTTAATCAGCTGCCCAAAGATCTAAGGAACACGAGTGGTGTTGCGGTGGACATCTTCTAAAGAAGATTAGATCCTGGCCCAGAACAATCCCCGGTAAGCCGGGCGTACCTGACTATGTGAAGTGGAGAGTATAGAAACCAAATCACTACTTCCCAGGCCAAATCGAGAGGAGGGGCGACAAGCTTGACCTTCGTGAAATGAGGACATCGCATGGAACATGTGAAAGGTTGAAGGTATATATATATATATATATATTATATATATATATATATATGTATATATATATCAACGTAAAGAACGACGCTTTGTATAGGAGAATTACCCGCGCAAGATGAGAGCGAAAGAACGAAAAAATGAAAAATGAGGTACCCACCCGGGAATCGAACCCGGGATCTTCCGATTGCCGGTCAGATATGATAACCACTACACATTTTTTCATTTGTTTCGTTCTTTCGCTCTCATCTTGCGCGATAATTCTCCTATACAAAGCGTCGTTCTTTACGTTAATTATACTGCGTGTTTGCAGTTATAATGTATATATATAATATATATATATATAATATATTATATATATGATGCAATTCCACAAGGAAAAAAGAAAAATGATTCCAAGACCTTCGTGTATTCAGAAGTACACTTCGTCAGGGAATGAAAGGAGAAGGCGAGATGACAAGAATATTACAACGGGACAGAAAAACAAAAAGATTAGCACATGATTAACAAGATTGATTAGAGGCAAAATATATTTAACAGGATATTGTCAATTTTATACTTTCCCGACACCTGTTATTGAAATTATTTTTAAAATGGATAAATGCACATTCTAGAGTCTAGACTATTCCTTTCAATTTATTTTGTTTTAACGAGCAACTTTAGAACTATCCCACTTCGTGTTTAAATGAGAGAGGAGGGCGACAAGCTTGACCTTCGCGAAATGAGGAATCATCGCACGGAACCTTTGTAAGGTTGTAAGGTAAGGTGTATATGTATATATTTATTGTTTGTTTGTTTTGGGTGCTTGATTTCAACGGTGGAAAATGTTCAACACAATCCTGTCTGAAATGTAATGTTCGTGTTCAATATGGTAGTTATTTCTAACATTACTGTGAGACCATGCTGTTGAATGCGATGTGCTTTTCTTTTGCCACATCCTGTATATAGAGAGGTATATAGTTCAGGAAAAAGTTGCCAAAAAATAGATTTCAATTGAAATCTAAAAAATTAAAATTACTCTTAAAAAGAGCTGTTATCCTACTTTTTTTCTTTAGAAATTTTACTTAAAATGTGTTATATTTTATCTTAACAAAATAAAATCATAAATATGCTTTAGCCTTCTGAATAAATCAAAGTTTACACATTAAAGATAATTTATAAGTAATATGTGTCGTTTCGTTCCTCAATTCTTACCCTTTCATTCTCAGCTTCAGAACTAAAGTTTCGAGAAATCAATGCCTGTGGAGCTATACGAAAATTCTTTGCAGCACAGCACTGATTTCTCTTATCACTGGTATTTTTGAAACCAAAATTTGGTGTGTTCTTTCGCACACACCAGGGTAGCTTACTGGTAAGCGCTGTGCTCTTAATCTGAAGGTCGTAGGTTCAAATCTCGGCTCGAATTTCAGACCTTCAGCCGTTAAGTGCCTCTGGCTATTCCTTTGGGATCGCAGTTCGCATTCCACGAAAAGACATAAGTGCTTCTGGCATATGACCTTAGATGTTACGAAGGAAATTAAACAACCCCAATCATTATTATTTTCATTTCGCTACCGCCGATGTTAATATAAAAAATAACGAACTTATGTGAAAGCTTAAGTTATATCAGTGGCGACTGGCGTATAGGAGCGATGGAGCGGTCGCTCCCCTGCTTGAAACGATAAATATTAATTTAACAGATAAAAAATATATTAATTTTAAGATATTAAAATAATTTCTTGAAATATATTTTAAAATTCATGTGGCATATCATGATTCATGAGGCATTTTGAGTAAGCCTCATACAGTACATATTCTAAACTTATAGCATAGCTTCAATAGCGTACCGCTGTTTGAATACAAAATAATATTGCAGCCGAATGGAGCGATAGATTTTCGCTCAATAAAATATAAATTATATTTTTTTACTGTTGTAATGAAATATAAGTACAATCGCGAATTTTTTTTATAATAACTTTATTTTTACTAATAGTTACTTCAGTAATAATGATATAAGCCATTTATATGTATTTTATTAAATTATTACTTATTTGTAATTAACTAGAATTGTACGTCTGGCATAGCCGCCATATGTTAAACAAGTACAGTACTCTTGTGAGCGGCAGTTGGATTCGCACTACCATTGTGATTCCGTGTTGTCGTACAGTGGTAATTATTATAGTCAATTTATTATAGTCAAATTTATTCAACAATTATTTTATATTTTATTAAAATATTTTTTTATACAAATTTATGGCTTCTTTTGACATATAATACCGTACGAAGCACCATGTGATTGTTTATGTACTACAATTCTAAAAATTATAAATTTTATGAAATCGCACCCCCATACATTTATACCACGAGTCGCCACTGGTAATGAAATTATAATATAATAAAAGAGAATTTTTAAAACACTGCTCACTAAAACAGTAGTTTAAGAAACAATCAAGATCATACTAGGGGCACTCAATATATTTTGCCCCACCCTTTTTTCTTAACTAAACAATAGGCCATGGGGCTGAAATGTCTTTTGGGCCGTAAGTTTGAACTTTCTGCGATTCACACAACCGGATTTTTCCAGTTTCAACCTCCCCTCCTTCTATAAAACCGCTTTTAAACGCCCTTCTATAAAACCGATGGTTAACGCAGTTTCGAAAATGGCGTCTGACACTGATGTGCGTCGTAAACAGAGAGCTGTTATCGAGTTCGTAACTGCAAAGAAGGAAACAGTTGGAAATATTCACAAACGTCTACAAAACGTTTACGGATGCTGTTGTTGATCGAAGCACGGTTGGACGCTGGTCCAAACGTGTGAGATCATCGGAGAGAGGGAGAGCCAGCCCTCGATGATGAGCCATGCAGCGGTCGCCGGCATCGGCTGTCACATCTCAAAACTGTGCAACGTGCTAACAGCATCATTCGATCAAATCTGCGCGTCACATACAAGGGCTATCACTGGAGCGCTAGGAATTAGTGAAAGAAGTGTGAATACGATAATTCAGCAACTGGGATACTCAAAGTGTGTTCACGGTTTGTTCCTCGCCAACTGCCTGACGATCACAAAGCCCAAAGAAAAGAAATTGCTTCTGAGTCGTTGGTTCGATACGAGACAGAAGGGGATGACTTCCTTTCACGAATTGTGAATGGGGATGAGACTTGGGTACACACTTTGAACTTGAAACAAAACGCTAATCCATGGAGTGGCATCACCGCAGATTCCCCAAACAAGAAAAGTTCAATGGCTCCCTCTGCAGGAAAGGTTATGGACACCATCTTCTGGGACATGAAAGGGTGATTCTGATGGACATTATGAAGAAAGGACAAACAATCAACTCGGAGGCATATATTGCTATTCTACAGAGACTCCAGAGACGTATAAAGCGAGTTCGACCAGAGAGAAAACTGGAAGACGTCCTTCTTTGCACGATAACGCAAGACCACACAACAGTTTGCAAACAAGAGAGGCCATCACAAAAATGCGCTTGACTGTGTTACCCCACCCTTTATACAGCCCGGATCTGGCACGTTCAGACTTCCATTTGTTTGGGCCAATGAAGGATGCTATTCGTAGAGGAAAGTTTCAGAGTGAGGATGAGGTTGTTGAGGAGGTTAAGAGGTGGCTCCAGCGGAACCCAGCGGACTTTTACCAGGAAGGAATAAAGGCCCTTGTTTCGAGGTGGAGGAAAACCATAGAAAAGGATGGAGACTATGTGGAAAAATAAAAACTTGTAAAAAAGGTATGTAACTAGTGTACAAAATTTCTGGAACTTACAAGGAAACTTGCAAGAAAGAAAAAAAAAATGGGGCAAAATATATTGAGTGGCCCTCGTATATTACCCAATTTAAATTTAACTCCTTACCGGTTCTCCTCTTGGTTAGCAGCGCAGAAAGCATAAAATTACAAACTTTTCTTTAAAGTACAAAATATTCAGTATGTATTTACATTAAATGTGTCAGCTGTTTGATAAATACTGTATGAAAATGAATCTGGTAATCGAAGTTAAGAACACTGCTAAGGATTTATATTTTTCTTACATTATTATTTTTGCTGACTATCGTAATGTTATTTTTTTATGCAGAAAGGAGGGGACAAGGGCAAATGCCCGCAAAAACGCTCCCTCCTATAGAAGAAGAGAGCCAAAATCAAGGTCCAGAGTTTTGAGATGCCTGGACACTCTGCGTTTGAAAGGTTGGAGGTCAAAGACAGGGCGAAAGATGGATTGAGAAAGATTGTTTCAGAGTTTACCGGTTGAGTAGATGAAAGATTGAAAATATCGATTAACCTTTGCACAAGAGAGTTGGATAAAAACGGAATGAGAATGTGTTGAAAGTCTGGTATTGCGTGCTCTCCTTAATTAAAGGAAGGGGCATGCAGTTAGAGAGTTCAGAAGAGCAGTGTCCGTTGTAATAGCGATAGTAAAGAGAGAGTGAGGCAATATTACAGCGAAGAGAGAGAGATTGACGCCAGTCAGTAAGAGGCGGAGAATTGATGAGATGAAAAGCCTTTGATTCCACCCTCTTATATAGAGACTCTTGTATAGAGACAGAAACTGAGCCGGGGTGAATAAACTGCGGAGCCGGTAAAACACACCTAACCTCTTTGAAGATGTTTTGGAAAGAGAGTATATGTAATCTTTCCAGGAAAGATCATGAGAAAAGGAAACGCCAAGAATGTTAAGAGAAGAGGAAGGATTGAGTTGCGTACTGTAGAAAGTAAGGAGATAGTCGTGACGAATATGCATCAGAGAAAATAGTAAAATTTTAAACTACGGACAGGTTTACTGAAACACAATTATATTTGGACCCTCTTCAGTTGGTTTAAAAGAATTAAGCCCACAAAACGCGACAGTACAATGCAGCATAATGATTAAACTTAAACAGGTAAGATGGAATTACAAGCCGAAAACAATTCTGCCAAGAATTATCTTTGGGATGAAGGAAAACGGAACATGGGCCAACGAATCGGATATTCTTAACTTTATTCATTTAAATTTGTGTAAAATTGAGAAAAAGGTAGCCAAAAGTTTCAGAATAGATGGGGAACACACTGCGAATTACTCCAAAGATGAAGGACTAAAAAGTAGAGAATGAATTACATGCAGACATCTTCTGCAACATCAAAAATCCTTCATCCCACTGTTGCTATACGAAAAGAACAATAATATTTCAGTAAAGCAATTGCCCCATCGTACTTCTTGTTCATAAAAAAGAATATTTAAGTTATTTGTTGCTAGGGCAAATGTTTCGTTTTCTTATTGCTCTGTTTCGTCACATTTGATTTCAATAGTGAAAAACGTATAATAGTGCTAATAGATAATGTGGCCAGTTCTCTGCTGTAAAGAATATTTGTATCATTCACCATATAAGCTTTGGAAATGGAGGTTGAGAGTGATCGGGGGTTGGGTTTGGAGTTCGGGGCTACAGAACAAAAGTTTATTATACGTCTTATGAATTATCTTTATTTATTAAAGTAAATTTAAAAGCTACATTTTGTGTATTCCCTGAAGTGGAGATAGGGCTAAATTTTTTTTTTTCTCTCTCTCTCTCCTCTCTCTCTCTCTCTCTCTCTCTCTCTCTCTGTCTCTGTCTCTCAACAAAACACAGGCGAAGGCAATGCATATGAACAATTCTTGATCAATAGTATTTTTTTATATATTATATATTATTTTCGGCAACTTTTTTCCTGAAATGAACCATTAAAGCGTGTTCTTCAAAGCTATATATATATATAATAAAATATAAACAACTTTTTAAAAGTTTCCGGCAATTTTGGTCACCCTTGAAGCCAATTATTATTGGTCGTTATACCTTTAAAAAGAAGAAAACAAAAATGTCGTCCACCTCAGCTTGTCTGTATTAGAAATTAAGGATCTTTTCGGTTTGGCGGGCTGCTACAGATTTTTACGAAACTTAGTAAATCATTTAGTTTGCTAAACCTAACCTAACTACACCTAACCTAACCTAAACAAACTTAACCAACCTAACATCTATTAGGTAACAAAACTAATTGATTTGCTAAGTTTCGTAAAAATCTGTAGCAATCCGCCAAACCGAAAACTCGAAATTAAACTGTCTCCCTGAAAGACTCCTTTTTCATGGACTAATATAAAAATAAATTATCTTTCATCGTCTTCAGGTTGTTCCTCTTCAGATCTTTCATTTCTTATTTTTTTCCTTTCTTAATCTGTCAACAGGGAGATTTTAACCGCAATTTCTATTCAAAGAGATAAAGACGCCATTCAAAACCAAGTAAAGAATTATAAAACACATGTTTCATCCACTTTCAAAGGGTTACTTTAATTCTTACACACACACACACACCACACACACACACACGCACACGCATTCTGAAAAGAGTAGCTGTTCACTAATAAAAGGTATACGAGATCGTATGTATAAAATAATGTTGAGCGAGTGTCAGAGGTTAAAGCTTCATATTTTATAAATAAAAGCGGTTATAGGAGCAATATTGCTTTTATGTTACGAATAATAATACCTTTATTCATTCTGAGATGAAGTTCTACTCTATATTCAACATAAACATTTATACGAGCACTGAAAATACTGTTCTTTACATATATAGAACAACAAACCAATAAATTTGAAGAACAAACTAGATAATCTGTAATTGATATACTTGTACCTCAAAATATTCCGCACAAAGAGTCAGAAATTTACTGAAAACGGTAAACAGTAAACGGTAAACAGTAAAAAGAAAACTGTGGCGTAATATATTCTCTTTCTCTTTACTGTTCAGAGTTGTACGTAGGCAAAGTTCTGTTGGTTTATTAACATACAATAGATTACAGTGATATGGGCACGTGTTAATAAATAAATATATGTAAAAATAATAAATAGTCAGGAAAGCCCGAAAGTGGCACAGCGCTCAGACCAACTAATGTGTCCCATGGCTCCAAATCCTGTATTATTATTACTAGCACGCTCGTGACTCGAGCCCCGGCTTCAGTATCTTCATTTCTCTTACAGAGAAACGGTTTCACCCGCTGAGCTACGAGACATGGAAAAAATGAGTGTAGCTTTGGAGATTTGGAGTTACTACCACTAAGAACCATACGTACTTAAAAACAATTATGTACAGTTACTTTACATCACTCCGCAAAAGGAAAAGCTGTAATTTGGCTTAAAATCTTTAAGATAATATTACCAAAAAAGTATTGCAACTTTGTAAATGTTAATTTGTGCTTAACAAAAAAAATAAAATAAACTTAATTTATTACATATATACAGTATATATATATATATATATATATATATATATATATATATATATTATATATATATATAGTCATGCGGTTTGCTTCTACAAAGCTTCAATTTAATATTTAGGAGAAATCCAATGACAAGGAGGAATGTAAATGCCATGAAAAGTCTTCTTTAATGCGCAAACGTTTTCGAGCAATACGCTCATCCCCTCCCCCTCCCCAATTTTTTATAATCCCCCCTCCCCCCTCCCCAATTTTTATAATCCCCCTCCCCTAACTTTAACTCTCCAACCGCCCAACCCATAGCTTGTTTCCTGTTTGTTTTGTTTTAAATTACTCGTGCCTCGGAACCAGCATTGAAAGGTTCGTAGTGTTAATTATTCCATTGTATTAGTGTTAATTATTCCAGTGTACTAATTTCAAATTTACTATATGTAATTTAAAAATAGCTTTTAAAATTCTTGTAATTTTTATGTAAATTTTTATAACTTTGAATTTAACCCTCTTCTTTTAGTCTTTTTAAAATTTGCTTTTAATGAATAGGTTTTATAGAATTATTTTGTCTTGTTCACATTTATTTATTGATTCTAATTTCATATTGTTATTATCTAGCCTGATGATGAGCGTATTGCTCGAAACGTTGCGCATTAAAGAAGACTTTTCATGGCATTTACATTCCTCCTTGTCATTGGATTTCTCCTAAAAATTATATATATATATATATATATATATATATATATATATTACAGGGCCGGATCTAGAAGTTGCGAGGCCCTAGGCAGATCTAGAAATTGCGAGGCCCTAGGCATATATATGAAAATATGGACTTAATTATCGGTACTATACCAGCAATATTAGAATCCCGCATAGACAGAACTATGCCAGCACTTAAAGATTAAACCAAACCAAAATAATCACGCATGGAAATTGTATAAGAATATAAATAAACCATACAAATAGGTATAAATTATAATATGAATCAAGATTTGTATCGAAAATATAAGACAATGATTTCTAAGATTTATATAATATTATAGGTAATGACTTCCATAGTTAACAAACGTTTTTCATATGTGATATAAGAGATGGACATTTCATTTTTTATAATAGTGAGCGATCGACTTATCAGGCTAAATATTAATGCTTTAATATTTGGTTCAGATGCTCCTTGAATTTACAGCAATGCTTTTCTACTTTTCTTCGAGCTAAACTCTTCAATTAATTGAGAATAATGTAATGAATTTGTTATATCGTTTTCTATTGATAACATAGCTAATGATTGCAATCTCGCTTGAGACATGGGGAACGCAATATGTTTTAATAAGTTTGAGACGCGAGAAACTTCTTTCAGCCGAAGCAACAGTAACTCGGATGGTTAATACTATTCGAAGTGCAACATAAACATTAGGATAAATCTCACTTAGTTGTTTTTGCACTATATAAACAAGGGCATTTCCGAGATCTGTTTTCTCAGGTATAAACCTGCAAAGTACTTTAAGTTCTTCATAGAGTTCTAAATCATTAATATCACTTGAACAGAACGCGCAAAACGGCTTGAGCGAGGCCCCCTTTGGCGCGAGGCCCTAGGCGATCGCCTAGTTCGCCTATAGCTAAATCCGGGCCTGTATATATATATATATATATATATATATATATTATTTAGACTATTTAGTTATTTTAATTCAAAATGCATACTGTCAAATGACAGCGATTTGTCATGATATGATTGTTTGACCTCCTTGACAACACCTAAGGTCATATAACGCAGGGGACCTACAGCTTTACGTGGAATCCGAACCACGAGTCGCTACATAATCTGGGTGCGAAAGATGGTCCCCCACTCAACTACACCAACATATCCAATGTCGCTTAACTTCAATGATCGACGGGAAGCGACGTTACGACACTGGCCACGACTTATCTCGGAGAGTAACCAAAGTAACTTTGATCTTACTCACTCGTTTTAAATATTTGTCATCTAATCCACATCTATGTTTCTCATTTCATTTAAACTGTATTCCTGTAACTATAAACTGTAAAGAAAAATGTTCTACGTGTGTAACATCATAATAAATTCTATTATCGCTCTTCTTTCGTTAACTTTTAAATTTAAAAAGGGCATTGTACCCTAAAACGCTAAATATTGACATATGAATGTGGTTATATTGAGCGTAAAAATCGAGATATCAATGAGAAACATTTAATGGGCTTACATTTAATTTAAATACCGCAGTATACCATTGTCAATAAAAGAAAACGAGTTCAGGTTTTAGCTTTTTTGTATAAAATACATTATAAAATTAGGATATGTGTAAAAAGAGTGAATCAGTATTTCGAACGTAAGAAGTGTGATGTACATTGATGAACGTAAAGAGTGTAGTGTACGTTGATGAACGTAATAATGTGATGAACGTAATTAATGTGATGAACATTGATTATTTTATCCGTCTCCAGTGAAGTTATTTTCGTTTTATAGAAAAAATATACACACTAATGATGACATTTGTATTCATGTGACATTTCAAAATTAGATAGCTCCAATGATTACAATGTGTTAATTTTTGAGCAGTTTTTTCCCTCGGGAAGCAACATTGTACAATGGAGCTCCGGAAAAAGTCCGCCGAAAAGTAAAATTTCTGAAAAGCCCAATAGATTACAATGGGTTAATTTATTTGCTACGGTTTTTTGCTTCGGGAAACACACTGTGCAATAAGGTCGCGGAAAAAGGTTCGCCTAAAAGTAAAATTTCTGAAAGCATAAAAAAATTACTGATTGGTAATAGTTGATATTTTCTTTAGATATTTTTATCGGTTTTGATGACAATAATGAAATTTAAAAATTAGTCACTACTAATTAATTAGTGGTGGTGGAATCTGATCGGTGAGGTTCTGGTCCACTTCGACATCGGGGAGAGTTGAGCCGGCCACTTACCTTGTTTCTGCTCTGGCTCAGGTGATCCTTGGGATATACCCACACACAGTGGGAAAATGAACTTCCTGAATGTTACCTGGATTTTTTAGAAATCTTATATTTCTTGGCGAACTTTTTTCCAAAACTTCTTCAGCAAGTATATTTTTTCTACCCTTAAGTAAAATCGTGGTGTAAATCAGTGTA
>JAJOZX010007152.1:45000-230057 GCA_023014485.1 Bathynomus jamesi
GCTAATGTACTTAAACTTTTGGATATCAGTGTAGTTTTTTCATATAACAATATTGTGAAAAACATCATAGTAAAAAATAGCCCTACCAATAATTTAGGCATTATCTATAAAATTGGGTGTAAGCAATGTGATTCCTTTTACATAGGTCAGACGGGAAAGGATTTGCAAACGCGTGTAAAACAGCATCATATTCCGTTAGAACGGGACAGTTGTCCAGTGCCCTTTTTGTCCATTTGTCAGAGTTATCCCATTGTATTGATTGGAATAATGTTTCAGTTTTGTTTCACTCTAGCAACATTGTTAATAGAATATTCTTGAGTCGGCTATAATTCAACTTACAAATACCTTAACATGAGTAAAGGTCTGTTTCAACTTGATCCCGTTGCTCTGAATTCCTTCAGAATGGATTTAAACAAAAAGGGCAGGTTGTTAAATCTTTGGTAAAAAATTTGTTTTTGTCTGTTGTTTCCCTTACAATTTTATTTTTCAATTTTTTGCTGTATGAGTGTATGTGTATGTATGTATGTGTATGTGCGTATGTGTGTGGTCATTGCAGTTAAATGTGTTTGTATGTATATGTGTGTATATGTATGTATGTATGTGTGTATATGTATGTATGTATGTATGTATGCAGTTAAATATATATATATATATATGTATATGTGTATGTACCTTACCTTACCTTACAACCTCACAAGGTTCTGCGGGATGATTTCTCATTTCGTGAAGGTCAAGCTTGTATATATATATTATATATATGTGGTGTGTGTGTGTGTTGTGTTTGTATATATGTGTGTATATGTATATATATATTTGGGTATGCGGGTATATATGTGTACGTGTATTATTTGTAATTTTTTCAAGTTATATTTATTTTTATTTCTTTATTCTTTTGCGACCTACCGTTTTCTCAGACAATAATTATAAAAACAAATTTGGTAATTTTTTTTCCCTTATGCATATATATATATATATATATATATATTCTGTATATATTGCGTTTATATTTCGTATATATACCGTAAATATGTTGTATATATTTTTATTGTTCTTTATATATCATCTAGGGATCATTTTGTTTTCCAATTTATATTTATTTGTACTTTTTATTCGTTTGTGACTATAATATGCATATGTGGTAATTTTTCCCTTATAAATTGGTGTGCCTCTCTTAAAATTTATCTTTCAATTTTTATTTTTTAATAATGTGACATATATATCAATTTGGCAGCATCTATTAAATCGATTGTAAATCCTCCCTCTTGAGCTTGAATTGGTAGACTCCACTTACAATATTTATATTTATTTTTATTTCTTTATTCTTTTGTGACCTGTTCCATAAAAAAGCCATTTGAATTTATATGGAAGGTCGGCCAAAGTGCTAAAAGTGTCTTTATATATATATATATATATATAATATGTATGTGTATATATATGTATATATATATATATATGTGTATGTATATGTATTTATGGGTTTTTTTATTTGCCTGTTTATTTCTTTATGATTATTTAGGCTGTGACATATATATCACTAAGGCACTATTTTGTAATTAATTTTTTCTCAATTTATATTTATATTTATTTTTATTTCTTTATTCTTCTGTGACCATATAAATGTTGGCTCCTCCCACAATTTTTTTCTATGCTTACTATATATATGTATATATTTATATATATATATATATATGTATATATATATATATGTATATATATGTGAATGTGTATGTATGTATGTTTATTTTTGTAACCTATATATTGCCTTGATCTGTCCTTTCACTCCAGTGTTCCTGAGGATGTCATTAGACGAAAGCGCTTGAGCACCCCTTTGTGTTTTCTTTTCCTTCGTGTTTTATTCATCATATATATATATATATATGCTGTATATAATATATTTTTTTTTAAGCGAAGGGTTATTATTTACTTAACGTTATTATATATATATAATTATATATATATATTATATATATATATATATATATATATATAAAAGGTATATTGGTACATAGCGAGCATAATTACCAATATCTTGTTCCGATTATGGTTCATCGAAGCGATATTTTTTTTCCTGCTGATACGTTTTTTCCAATGGCTGGTATAAGCCACCCCTCTCTACACCCCTATCACCCTTCCCCCATATAGATGAGTACAGCAGTCTCATATAAAGATCGAAAGAGCTTTATAAAATGTTCTCTACGCTCCATTAATTTCTTTTTTTATCGCAAGAGTTAAAATCTAATCAAGGACCATCAGAAAATTAAAATAATCCACGTCCGTCTGTCGTGTTGGAGAAAGTTCTCGACTTTTAAATTCTCCTCTTTGAAGAAGCAAATCAAAGAAGTTTTCTTCAATTTTCTTAAGGAATAGAAAGCGGGTTTTTATATAAAGTTAAAAGTTGAAGAAGTGCGCGATACGAAAAGGAGCTCAAAAAAAAAAAAAAGCCCCCCAAAAAAGATATTGGAGAGACATAATGTGAGAATTATTAAAAAGAAAAATAAGTTTTAGATTTATATATATGTAAAATGATAATTAACATTTTTTTGTGTTAAAAGAAACGATAAATATCAGAGATTATTTACGGATTGTATATATATATATATATATATATATGATGAATAAAACCACGAAGGAAAGGAAACACAAAAAGGTGCTCAAGCGCTTTCGTCTAATGACATCCTCAGGAACACTGAAGTACATAAAAGGTTACGGCCTATATATAGGTTACAGAAAGAAAAAATAAAAAAATAAATAACATACATACACACAAAAATATATATTATATACATACATATCTACACACATACATATATATATATATATATATATGCAATAAACGGAGAAGTAAAAATAAAAATTAAAAATTAAAAATTAGAGGATTAACAAAGAGGCATACAGATTTGTAAGGAAAAATATCGATTTTTAGCACAGATCAAATGAATTATAAAAATACAAATTTATACTGGAAATCTGCCCGGGTTTTAACACTTTGCCTTTTGAGTCAAGTTTCGATATATATAAAAATAAAATGAAGATTAAAAGTTAATAAAGTAGCATACAAGTTTACCAAAGATTTAGCGTCCTAGCCTTTTTTATCTAAATTTGTTTTGAAGGAATTCAAAACAACAGGATCGAGTTGAAAAAGACCTTTGCTTATGTTGAAGTTAATTGAAAGTTGGATAATGGCAGACTCAAGAATATTTCTATTAACAATGTTGCTAGAATGAAATAAAACTGAAGCATTATTCCAATCAATACAGTGGGATAACTCTGACAAATGGACAAAAAGAGCACTGGACAACTGTCCTGTTCTAACGGAATATTGATGCTGTTTTATACGTGTGTGCAAATCCTTTCCCGTCTGACCTATGTAAAAGGAATCACATTGTTTACACCCAATTTTATAGATAATGCCTGAATTATTGGTAGGGCTATTTTTTACTATGATATTTTTCACAATATTGTTATATTAATATTGTGAAAAATATCATAGTAAAAAATAGCCCTACCAATAATTCAGGCATTATCTATAAAATTGGGTGTAAACAATGTGATTCCTTTTACATAGGTCAGACGGGAAAGGATTTGCACACACGTATAAAAAGCATCAATATTCCGTTAGAACAGGACAGTTGTCCAGTGCTCTTTTTGTCCATTTGTCAGAGTTATCCCACTGTATTGATTGGAATAATGCTTCAGTTTTATTTCATTCTAGCAACATTGTTAATAGAAATATTCTTGAGTCTGCCATTATCCAACTTTCAAATAACTTCAACATAAGCAAAGGTCTTTTTCAACTCGATCCTGTTGTTTTGAATTCCTTCAAAACAAATTTAGATAAAAAGGGTAGGACGCTAAATCTTTGGTAAACTTGTATGCTACTTTATTAACTTTTAATCTTCATTTATTTTTCTATATATCGAAACTTGACTCTAAAAGGCAAAGTTAAAACCCGGGCAGATTTCCAGTATAAATTTGTATTTTATAATTCATTTGATCTTGTGCTAAAAATCGATATTTTTCCTTACAAATCTGTATGCCTCTTTGTTAATCCTCTAATTTTTAATTTTTATTTTTACTTCTCCGTTTATTGCATATATATATATATATATACTGTATATATATATATATATATATATATATGTATGTGTGTAGATATGTATGTGTATATATATTAGTGATGTAGGTCACATCCGCATCCGCATCCGCATCCGCGGAACATCCGCACATTTTCTCGCATCCGCATCCGCACCCGCATCCGCACTTTGGACTGCGGATGTCGTGCGGATGTGGACCGTTGAGATAAAATGTCATTAATAAGCGGAAATTATCAAATTCTACTATATTAATAGAACTAGTTCATTGTGCGCAAAAGTGATGCAAGCGACAAGACGAGAGGCTGTTCTTGTATGAAGTTACTCTCTTGCAACCTACTTAGATCCACGTTACAAAGCTAAGTTATTTTCACCTAGTACATTAGAACGAGTTAAATCATCACTTGGCAAAGCAGTTGAAGAGCTTCAATCTCTTGAATCTGTCGCTTCGCCACCCACCAAAAGAATAAAAGTTTCAGTGACAGAACCAACACCTTCAACAAGCAAATCTATCACAGAATCTGTCTCTCAGTTTCTTGAGTCAAGCAGCAATGACGAGACCTACGCGATGTCAAAAGATGTAGTAAAAATGATCGAGAGCTATCACCAAGAAAAACGCCTGGCTGCATGTGACAATCCTATTAGTTGGTGGAAAAATACGCAGAATATCTATCCATACTTGAGTAAACTTGCAAGGAAACATTTAGCCTGTCCTCCAACAAACGTACCAAGCGAGAGATTATTTAGCAGTGCTGGATTAATATATGATGAAAAGAGAAACAGACTGGCAGCAGAAAAGGCAGAAAAATTAATGTTCCTTAAGCATAACCTTCCTATAATTAAGTTTGAACATTAAACGATGAACATCTTAGTTTACTTTATTTTAATTACTCATTTATAAATATGCCTAATAAAACTTTAAACTTAATATAAATAGTTATCAAGCTAATTAAAGATCTCTTTCTATAAGGGTGGAGGTTGGGGAAAGAGGTCGGTGGGGTGCATTTGAGTTGGGTTCACGTCCCGCATCCTGGTAACACAATTATGGTTTCTAATTGTGGCTGAAACTCAACAAAATATAACGAATTTATTTGCAGACGAATTCACTAATTGATTTCTATATTAGTTAGATGCTTGATATTATTTTATATGTTCAGAGAAAAGTACAGCAATTATTGTACAATTAATCAATTATACTACATTATAGCTACAGCTCTCTCTATATAATAACTTATTATATACGTTAAACACAACAAATCTCGAATATATCCTAAAAAATAACGAAAATGTAGACATCCGCATCCGCATCCGCGGATGTTGAAATCAAACATCCTCATCCGCATCCGCATCCGCGGATGTGAAAAAATGACATCCGCTACATCACTAATATATATATATTATGTTTGTGTGTATGTATGTTATTTATTTATTTATTTTTTTTCTTTCTGTAACCTATATATAGGCCGTAACCTTTTATGTACTTCAGTGTTCCTGAGGATGTCATTAGACGAAAGCGCTTGAGCACCTTTTTGTGTTTCCTTTCCTTCGTGGTTTTATTCATCATAAATATTTTTCACGTGTTACTTTCGTGAAATAATTTTCATATATATATATATATATATATATATATATATATATATATATATATGTGTGTGTGTGTGTGTGTGTGTGTGTGTGTGTGTGATACGCCTCTCCCCGAGTTCGGGCAAAGTCAGGATGTTACTCGAGAGAGGGTATTACTTAAGCACTCCTGGATGCAGAAATAGTTCACTCTTCGTATTCCCACAATCGCGGAGTACTGTGTGGGCCCGTGATTTTCTTTTTCCGTTATCAATGTCCAAACAGTAGAAAATAAACACAACGGCTTACCGATTTTTAATTTGAATTTAGGCGAGATAAATTTAACTGGTTAGAGTGAATCAAATGTTTCTTTTACACAGAACAGAGAGTTACTTCTTCATTGTAAGATATTAAATAAGCCAGAGACCCCTCTAAGACACCCTCTGAGTTTCCAAGCTTGTATCTTCCAATTTCCAAAAGCAATTCCCGTTAACGGACTGAAAACCGCCATTTCAGCCCGGAGGCCCGTCTCCTCGGAATCTGCCTTAAGGGCGCTGATCCCCTTCTTATATAGTCAAAGGAACGGAATCTGGCTACGCCACCACGCAAGTGGTTGACGTCACCTGAGAACGTTGTAGACCCGAGCGTCTCACAATCTGTTTTTCCCAAGTGAAATCAAAGAAACCGTTCAGGGGGCGGCTTTAATTCGATTATAAATTAAACTATAACATGTATAACATACATATATATATATATATACACACACACACATATATATATATAAATATATATATATATATATGTGTGTGTGTGTGTGTGTATATATATAGATATGTATGTTATACACTATATAATAATTATCGATGCAATCAGTATAAGTGGAAATATGAAGAGTCAAACATCTTTTTATATAGAGCACCATTCCCATCATATGCCCATTTCAGGGCACGAACAGCTCGAAGCAGCAATGCCAAACAAATAGGGGGTCAAAGTACTAATGAGGCTTTCGCACGTGGTTCATCACCACTGAAAGCAACAATGCTCTGTATTAGTCTAGTCCAAAGAACAGTCATATCTGTATTCAATTGATTGCAATTTTCGTTAGTTTGCGTTGCAGACATCCCCATTTATTATCAGTCCTGGTGCATAATTCTTCAGGACCAAGATGCCCCGTAATTTGCGTTTCCTCCTCAGGGTAGTACAGATTTACCTGTATTAGTCACAGTCACATTCGTGACACCTTAGGCTTACTCTACTGAAACTGAACCAAATACCACAAGTTTTCGCAATGGCAAACATACCTGTATACAGGCCTGTATTTCGTTTTGGATAATATTTTTTTATATATATCTGTAGACTCAACACGGAAATAATGTAGGGAATAGAATAGAATTTAAAGTAGACTACCTCTCAAGGCAGAATAACCTCCCGATATAAACAAACCCAGAATAAAATTCGGAAAAGTTTTAATACCTCACTTTTTCTTTGTTTTGCAGTTACGTATTCAATATTTCTCCACTATACCTCCTTATAATCCAATTTAGTCTTTCCGTCCTTATTTCTCGAAGTACCATTGAGTTTTTCCCACTACTATTCTTGTTATTACTGTTACTATCATAAACATTATTTTTATCCTTACTATCATTACCACCACTGTTAGTATTATTACTATTATTAATATTAGTTATTGTTCTTTTATTATTAAGTCTAGACATAATACCCTTGTTGTTCTCACTCAAGTTCGCTTTCAACTGTTTGATTTTTATTTCTTTCAACTGTTTTAATTTTGACTATTGTCTATTTCCGAAACTTTATGGTCCCATTATCTATCCACCAACTATATACTTCGTGATTTTCCCGGCTCGTATTTCTCTTCGCGATTGCACTTTCGTATCTTATCACAAAACTGTTTATTATGCCTGAAACTATTTTATATAATATAGTCTTATACCATTGTTCGCCTATCTATTTTTAATTGCCCCATGATTTGGTGTATACACACACACACACACATATATATATATATATATATATATATATATATTATATATATATATATATATATATACATATACATATACACAGTATATCTATATGTTAACCCCTCCGTCTATGGCCTTGGGCGGTTCGAAGTTGACGGGGGTTCTGGTTAGGTGGCAGCAACGGATTTCTTACTCTGGAGTATCTGGTACCGTATAGGAAATCGCAGAAGTTTCTCTTATACTACTCTCCGATTTCTTCTTGTAGTGGATCAGAGGATTCTGTGGAGCTTACTAAATTCTGTGAAGGTTCCCCGAGTCTTCTTGTAACGTATCGAAAATTATTTTTCTCTATTTAAGACTCAATTCTCTGAAGAGAGCAAGGCTCGAAGGAGAAGACAAAGATATCTCTTACTGTAGTTTACTGCTAAAATATTAGATCAGACAAATCAGAATAATAATTTGAAAAATTGTTTGACTATTTATACTGAACTTTTGGTGACATCATCATTATTTAATGTTGACCTCTTTTGTTTTTTATTATCAATAGGCTGAATTATTTTGCAAAATATTTGAAGATAAGGTAAATATTTCAGGTGTAGCAATGTCTAAACAGATAAGCAAGATATATGAAGATGAAGGAAGCCATAGTTTTATTTTAAACCGCATATTGATAGACCTGATGTTATCATGATCTGCCGAGTTAACTAAAAATGGAAATTGAAATATGTATTTTTTATGAATTACAATTAAATATGCATATGAGCAAAAATTAAATGCCTAAAATTTAAAATTAAGTGTTAAGCAAGACATGACTTCATCTTTTACAACTAAGAGAGAATTTATAAAGAAAATGAACATTGCAGAATTTAACAAGATTACATTATGAAGCTAAATCTAAAAAAAATGATAAAGTAAATTAAAAAGAAATAATTCACCAATTATTCAGCAAAAATAAAATAGAAAGAAAATAAAAATTTATCCAAACTCGTGTCAGCGTTATGTGAATTTGGACTCTATATGTAAAAATGAATATAAGAATATAAATATATAAAAACATAAATATATAAGAATATATGGATTACATGAATATAATGAATATAAGGATTATATGATTATAAAAAATTATATGAATATAAGAATCATATGAATATAAGAATCATATGAGTATAAGAATCATATGAGTATAAGAATCATAATATAAGATTATATGAATATAAGAATTATATGAATAAGAATTATATGAATATATGAATATAGGAATTATTCATTGTTCATTTTCACACACACACACACACACACACACACACACATAATTATATATTATATATATGTGTGTGTCAGAATGGTCCCCTGAGAAACTTTTGTTACAAACAGACCGTGCATGGAACAAGGAACTCTTCTGGTAAATTAAATCCACTATATGGTAGTCCTCTACTTACGGACATTCGAGTTACGAACTTTCAGAGATACGAACATTCTGGCGTAAGTCCATTTATTGTTCAGTCGCAATTTCAAACTTCAAGTACAAGATATTTTGGATATTTTTCAAGCCTTTGTGACTCCCAAGATGTCTCTTAAGCGCAAGAGTGGTGACTGTGGAGTTAGTGGTGGTAGCAGTAGTAAGAATTTGACAATACATACTGTACATAACAAATTTTCTGGGATTTACAAGAGTAAATTTGGACTTACGAACAAAGTCCAGGAAGGTAACCTGTTCGTAAGTAGAGGACTGCCTGTAGTTCGAATAATGGTAAATGACAGAATGATGGAAGGCCCATATATATATTATATATATATATACCTTTCAAATGTTCCGTGTGATGATTCCTCATTTCATGAAGGTCAAGCTTGCTGCCTCTCCTCTTGAGTTGCCGTGGTGAAGGCCTTGGTTTCTTGTGCTCTCCACCTTACATAGACAGGTACGCACGGCTCATCTGGAATATATATATATATATAACGTTAATTATACTGCGTGTTCTTTGCAGTTGAAATGTGTGTATATATATTATATATATTATATATATATATACACCTTTCATTTCAACCTTTCAAATGTTCTGTGCGATGATTCCTCATTTGACAAAGGTCAAGCTTGTCGCCCATCCTCTCGAGTTGGCCTGGTGAAGTAGTGAGTTTGGTTGGTGATGATTCCTCATTTCACGAAGGTCAAGCTTGCTGCCTCTCCTCTTGAGTTGCCGTGGTGAAGGCCTTGGTTTCTTGTGCTCTCCACCTTACATAGACAGGTACGCACGGCTCATCTGGAATATATATATATATAACGTTAATTATACTGCGTGTTCTTTGCAGTTGAAATGTGTATATATATATATATATATATATATATATATATATATATATATATATATATATATACACACCTTATGAACCTTATGTTGTTTCGTGTGTTGGTCTCTCTTCACACGGAGGTCAAGCTGGTGGCCTCGCCTCTAGGTCTGGCCTGGTGGAGGAGCGAGTTACTTTCTTGCGCTCTCCACCGTACATAGCCAGGCACGCCCGGTCATCTGGTACTGTCCTGAGCCAGGCATCCAGTCTTTTCTTGAAGACTTCAACTTTGAGACCCGTTACGTTTCTGAGGTCCTTAGGAAGCTGGTTTGAAAAGTCTTGGCCCCCTGACAACCAAGCTATTTTCCTTCAGGGTTGAGGAGGTCCCTTGTCGTGGTTTTAATTTGGGAACACTACACATTCTGCCTTTCCTATTTTCCAGTGTTGTTTGAATGGTAATTGGGTTTAGTTTTAGGTTTGGTACCAGTTTTTCGATCATTTTCCATATGTAGATTATGATGTACCTCTCTCTTCTTCTTTCCAGTGAGTACAGATTTAGTTTACGTAGTCTTTCCCAGTAGTTGAGTTCTTTGCAGCCATCAATCTTGGCTGTGAAATGCCTTTGCGTTTCTTCTAGTTTATTAGTTTCTTCCTTTTTATATGGGGACGTCAAAACTGAGCAGTATTCAAGTTTTGGTATAATCAGTGTTTTTAGCAGGGGAATCATTACTGTCCTGTCCCTTCTCTTGAACGTTCTTAGAACCTGTCCGGCGACTCTTTTGCTTTATTTATCGCTATCTGATTTTGTGTTTCGATTTCGCATCATCTGTCATTATTATCCCGAGATCAATCGCTTTCATGCTTCTCTGAATTTCCTGTCTATCTGGAGCATAATATGCAGTCTGTTTAAGTTCTTCTTTCTACCATATCTCAAGAGCTGAAATTTCTCGGCGTTGAATGACATGTTGTTGTCTTCTGACCATTTGTATATTTTGTTCGTGTCCCTCTGCAAGGCCTCCACGTCATGTACATCGCTGATTTTTCTGCTGATCTTTGTATCGTCTGCAAAAGGATGTTACTATACTATTGCTGTTTACTCCGCTGTCTATGTCTGTTAGCATGATAATGAACAGGAGTGGGGCCAGTACTGTCCCTTGTGGTACTGAGCTGCGTACTTCCGATTCTGATGATGATATACCTTGAATTTGACGACCTGCAGACGATCACTAAGGAAGTTGTAGATCCATTTTCCCACTTTGCCTGTTATTCCCATGTCTTTAATTTTATGTCCTATTATACCATGGTCACATTTATCGAAAGCTTTAGCAAAATCTGTGTATATAACATCGTAGTTGTCATTGCCTTCCAATGCATCTAGGATATTGTTGTAGTGCTCTATTAGTTTGTGATAGGCATGATCTACCTGATCGGAATCCATGCTGATTTTCGTTGAATCTTTCCCGTGTCTCCAGGAAATCATAAATTTTCTGTCTAACTATTCTTTCAAATACTTTGGTGAGGTCGGACGTCAATGACACTGGTCTATAGTTCTTTGCTTGAGATCTGTCCCCTCCTTTATATATAGGGACAATGTTTGCTCTTTTCAGATGCTCGGTATTTCCCCAGTGTCTAGGGATCTTCTCCATATCCAGTATAAAGGTGTAGCTATTTCATTTTTACAGTTTTTAATCAATAATGCGTTCCAATTGTCCGGACCTGCAGCTGAATTTCATTTGTTCTATAGCTCTCGCTACATCTTCTGGTGTAAACTCAAAGTCTGTTATATACTCTCCTTGCAATTCCTCTTCAAAGAATGCATTTATGTCAGGTATCGCTTGTCACTTTTTGGGGTACTGAAAACTGATTCATATTGAGCTCTCAATGTATCAGATATTTCCTTTGGATCGTCGGTTAGTTCATTATTTCCGTTCTTAAGGGCCCAATAGCGGCGCGTTTTGTTTTCCTTTTTGCATAGCTATAGAAGTATTTTGGATTTTCCTTTATTGCTTCTACCGCCTTTTCCTCTTCCCTCTCTGTATGGTCCTTAATCAGGGCTTGTATTTCCCTATCGATACCCTCCAGTTTTTCTTTTATTATTTTCCTGCCATTATCTCCGCAGTTTCCTAACTTCGCCTCCACTCTCTTTCTTTTGCGGAATAGTCTTCTCTTTTGCCTTTCTAGCCAGCTCCTCTTTCCTTTTGGCTGTGATTTCGGGGCATATTTTTTCTAAAATTCTCAGCGTTTTTCTTCCAAAGTTGTTAGCATTTCTTCCGTTGTTTTATTCTCGAAAATTGTTCTCCATTCTATTTGGGCCATGGCGATCTGATTGCTTCCCAATTTATAGTCTTCGAGTTTAAGTTAAAGGCCCGAATTTACTTCTTTCCACAATATGTGTATTGTCTTCTAATGCTGCCATCATATTTGTTGATATCTCGATTAAGTTGTGGTCTGAGATAATGGTTGGGGTTATTTTTATATCAGCAATCAAGTTCGTGTTATTCGTGAATACCAGATCCAGGCAGTTATTTTTTCTGGTATTTTCTGTTATCTCCTGTGTCAGCATAAACTCGTTTGTGAGAGCCATCAACATTTTTGCTTGTTCCTGATCTTCTCTTGTGCCCCCCTTGTCCTGGTGAATATATATATTCCTATTCACCTATATATATATATATATATATATATATATATTATACACCTTTCATTTCAACCTTTCAAATGTTCTGTGCGATGATTCCTCATTTGACAAAGGTCAAGCTTGTCGCCCATCCTCTCGAGTTGGCCTGGTGAAGTAGTGAGTTGGTTTCTTGTACTCTCCACCTCACATAGCCAGGTACGCCCGGCTCATCGGGGATTGTTATGAGCCAGGCGTCTAATCTTCTTTTGAAGATGTTCACCACAATACCACTCGTGTTCCTTAGGTCTTTGGGCAGCTGATTAAACAGTTTTGGTTCTCTCGCAACGACACAGTCTTCCTTTTCTACTTTCCACTGTTCACTGTTGTTTGGGGAGTTACAGGGTTCAGAGTAAGATTAGGGACTAGTTTCTCAATTATTTTCCAAGTGTAAATAAATAATGGTGTATCTCTCTCTTCTCCTTTCCAGTAAATATAGGTTTAATTCGCCTAACCTTTCCCAGTAATTTAGGTCTTTGCACCCGTTGATTTTGGCTGTGAAGCTTCTCTGAATCCCTTCTAGTTGTCTAATGTCCTCTTTTTTATATGGGAATGTTAGGACCGAGCAGTATTCCAATTTGGGTATGATCAGGGTTTTTAGAAGAGGAATCATTATATTCCTATCCCTTTGTTTAAAGGTTCCCAATATCTGCCCAGTTATTCTCTTTGCTCTGTTACTGCTATCTTATTTTGTGTTTCAAATTTCGCATCATCAGTCAGTCATTACAACCCCTAAATCTTTTGCTTTGGAATTTCTCTGAATTTCCTGTCCATTTGGGGTATAATATTCCACGGATTTTAGGTCTTCTCTTTTTCTGTACTGTAACAGCTGAAATTTCTTAGTGTTAAACTTCATATTGTTGTCTTCCACCCACTTGTAGATTCTGTTCATGTCTCTTTGTAGAGATCCTATATCTTCTGGGTTTCTTATTTTTCTACTGATCTTTGTCATCGGCAAAGGATGTTACTGTGCGCTCTCTGGTAACGTCGTCATCTATATCAGTTAGCATGATTATGAAGAGTAGTGGAGCTACTGGTACTTGTGGTACTGAGCTGAGGATCTCTGATTCTGATGAAGATATTCCTTGTACTGTAACGACTTGCCGTCGCTCACTAAAGAAATTATATACCCATTTCCCTACTTTTCCTGTTATTCCCATATATTTCAGTTGATGTATTTTATATATATATAATCGTGTGTGTGTGTGTGTGTGTGTGTGTGTTTATGCTATGTGTTTCATGTGTGTGCACTTTACACGGTAAAGAATTAATCGCATAAATGTAAATCTGTGCTTATTATACGCATCAATGCTGAGCACATTCGTTTGACCTCTCATTCGAAATCGAATCTGAATCCAGCGATCTAAAAATTCTCGATTTCGAATCCTATATATTTTTTTCGAATCCGAATCCGAATCCAAATCCACGACAGAAGGTCAATGTTGCGTTCTTTCAATGCTTTGAATATAATAATGGAAATAAACGTAGCATCAGAATGCGCACGGTGTATGAGAGAATGAGGTAAAGACCAGGATTATACAGGGTGATCCAAATATGCAAAAGAAAACTGCTAAAATTATTTTTGGGAATACTTTTTTGAATCACCCCCGTTATTTTGGGAATGTTAAACCTTTTAGTGCGAGATAATAACATTAAATAGGGTCTATGCCTAATTTAGGGTTAAGTCTGAAATAATATTTGGAAAACACTTAGACTCTCCTGGACGACAAATGATAAATCTGAAGCAGCTCGTCGAAAAGGTTTGCTGCCTTGTTTGTCTGTACTCAGAAATCCATCTATTCTTATTTGTGTCTGATTATAATAACAACAGTTAAAATTGTGAAAAGAAGTTACTTCATATATCATTTATACATTCAAGAGCCTGCAAACCTAACCTAACCTAACCTAACCCATGAATGTAGTTATTATCCATAGATCAATATATTAGTGACGATCTAGCTATTGAATAGCATCAACTCCGTTCGTGTATTCTCCTGCTAGCTTATGAATGCTCTGTGAGACCAGGCGTGGAGTGCGTAATTTTATGCATGCTTATAGAGAGAAAAAATTTGCAAATACATCATATATCCCCCTCCTCCCCCTCCTCCCCCTCCCACACACACTAAAAAAAAAGCATACGAAATTGATGTCAATCTATCAAACATGAAATCATGATCATAAATACGTCCAAAAAGCTAGCGAACTTTTTTCTCTTTCTTTATCATTTTAGGTATTTTCCGGGGGAGTGGGGGTTTCACCACGCATTTTTTTACGTTATTTATACAGAATAAATGTGATGGGTTTATAAATGAATAAAAAGGATGCCAAATTTGGGTTTCCTTCCCGAAAAAAAACCTAATCCCGGACGTTTAACATGACGTATGAAGTAATTTTCCGTTTTAACTGTTTTGTGCATATATATATATATATATATATATATATATATATAATTCATTCATTTCACGTGTTTAATTGTGAAATTCACCCCATATATATATATACATATATACACACACAGTGTATATGTATATATATATATATATATATATATATATATATATATATATATATATATATATACTGTGTAATTAATATGTAAATGAGTCTTTAACCAACTTTTACCAACTTGCCACAATGGTAGAAACGAGTTGGATTAATCATTTGTAGCAAATCTAATGGAAAAATACTTGCCAAACCTTTTTTTTAAATAGCTTATTTTTGAACCACCCTGGGAAAAAATGTCTGTATATATATATATATATATATATATATATATATATATATATATATATAGGGTGTTCACAAAAGAATCATACAAATTTGCTTTTCAAATTAAATTTGTACGATTCTTTTATGGGCACCTTGTATACCGTATATATGGGGCGATTCAAAAGTCCTGTCCCAAAAATAACTATACAAGAAATACCTTTCAGACAGGACTTATGAATCGCCATATATATATATATATATATATATATATCAGTGGCGACTCCAGCTCTTCAAGACTACTCGGGCTCTTTTTAAATTTTCAAGTCTACATATGAGCCGACATTTAAATGCATGACAATAACCTAAGATTATCAATAAAATAAATAAATACATACCTCGGTAAAAAAAATTCTTTGAATTTTATTTACTTGAACATAAAGTCCAAGCGTCTTGGTTTTAAAGCAAATTCCTTTAATATTCGGTCATGTAATTCCTTTTTGCTTTCTAAATCAATAAGTATTTCTTTTTCAATTGAAATCCTAGCCAGGGGCGAGAGCCGTTCTTGAGCCATTCTGTTTCTTAAATATGATCTAATTCGATCAAGAACAGAGAAACTTCTTTCATTTGAAACAGAAGTTACAGGTATGGTAAGAAGGAGTTGAATCAGCTTTGTGGTTTCCGACATCGCAGAGAATAATCCTAGTTCGTGAAAGACTTCTAAAATTTAATTTGCAGATTTGCATTTTCTAAAGTCACTGTCACGATAAAGATATTTCAATTCGTTAACTAAGGATTTGGAGTCAATTACATTTGGATATTTAGTTTGTAAAGCATTGAGAATACTTATACTATTAAAAATAAATCAGATTATTTAAGAAAAGCGAACAACCCCACATTGCGGCAAAAACTAAACTGCACCGCCTTCAAGGCAGTTGAAGGCACGCTTATCGAAAAGTAAAAAGTTACCATGTATCGCCAGAATTAAAAATTGTGCCTCTACAAGGCCGAAGGATATAAGCCCAAGTTGAAATGTTTTTTCTTTATAAAAAAAATTAATAGGAGGAAAAACGTATTTTATTTAATGCGAATTAGAAGAAGGACTATTATGTAACCGTATGCAAGCAAATAATTATTCATTAAAAGAACTTTAAATATACGATATTACTTATACTTTCTCGGGCGTAATGTCTTGCGCCCGAGTAAAGGATCTTGAAAAATTACACGAAAACTTAATGTGTCAATATAGTTTTTTTATAGATAGTAAGGGTATCTAAATGCGCTCAAAATTTGCTTGCGTGACGAAGGTTAAACAGAAAAATAGTAACATACTACCAGCCAAAAACCATTTTTACAATTTGTATTTAAAACTTTTTTTTAGACTTAAATCTATAAATACACAATTTTATCTCTCATGCTTCTCCTTGCCACTTGCCTCTCGGGCTCAGCCCGAGAAGCCCGAGTGCAGGAATCGCCACTGATATATATATATATATATATATATATATATATATATATATATATATATATATATATATATAACAATAGAGACGCCTTCAGATACTTTCGCGATTTCCACTTGACAATAAGCCCACCGTTACATCGACACAACCTCGACCAAGATAATGTCACATCGCGAGACTAACTCAAGGCATTCCCTCTTCCCTGAACGTCACACCTTACGCCTCTTGCCTCGAAGACTTTCTGTTTGCCTTCTGAGAAATAACATTCAAGATGAGGACTGCGTTTAACCTCGTTAGAACGGACTCCCGGGCACGACGCCTCAATCGCATCTCGACCAGGAGTCTGGGACCAATGTTCCCTCTAATTTTTTTTAGTCCGTGTGCGCAAGAAATTTTCGTTGTGCGTACATTTAGATTCATGGTGAAAAATTGTGCCAACTTTTCTGAGCGCTATTATCTTCAAAATGAAATATATATAAATATTAAATACTTAAATATTATTTCCATAAGGTGGTAGCTTGATCTTTAAGAAAGGCGATAAAGGTGCGGCGGTAAATTATAGGCCAATCAGTTTAACGTCTGTTGTAGGTAAGCTACTGGAATCAATAATTAGGGATCGTATAGTCGAACACTTAGAAGTGCATAATCTGGTCAGAAATACGCAGCACGGTTTTAGGCGAAACAAATCTTGCTTAACTAATCTTTAGAATTTTTCCAAAGCGTGGTTAACGTTTACGATAGACATCGGGCGGTTGATGTAGTGTATTTAGATTTTCAAAAAGCGTTTGACACCGTGCCGCACAAAAGACTGATTGAAAAAACTAAGGCTCATGGAATCAGGGGTGTAGTAATAAATTGGCTAGAAGAATGGTTGCGAGGAAGGAAACAGAGGGTGGTCGTTGATGGAGCGGAGTCGTGTTGGGCTAATGTAGCGAGTGGCGTTCCTCAGGGTTCTGTATTGGGCCCCTTGCTTTTTCTTATATATATTAACGATTTAGATGTCGGCCTAGTCAGTACATTTTCAAAGTTTGCGGATGACACGAAGCTGGGTGGTAGGGCGATTAATGACGAAGATAGAGGTAAAATTCAGGAAGATCTGAATAAAATCGTTGATTGGTCAGTCACATGGCAAATGAGATTTAACGTGGATAAGTGCAAAATTATGCATATAGGTTCGCGTAACGGTAATTTTGCGTATAGTATGTCAGGGAAAGATTTAACAAGCGTAGAGCAGGAAAAAGATTTAGGAGTTATAGTCACTGGTGATTTAAAAGTAGCGAAACAAAGTACAGCGGCGGTCAATAAGGCGAACAAAGTGTTAGGTTTTATAGCTCGAAATTTTGAGTACAAATCGCGCGATATTATAGTTCCTCTTTATAAATCATTAGTTAGACCCCATTTGGAGTACGCGGTCCAATTTTGGAATCCGCATATGCGCAAAGATATAGACAAAATCGAAAGAGTTCAAAGACGAGCAACTAAGATGATTCCGTCTCTTAGGTCAAAGTCGTACGAGGATAGCTTAAAGAGTTAAAATTGACTACACTCGAGACTAGGAGGTTAAGGGGTGATCTAATCCAGGTTTTCAAAATTATGAATGGGTTCGATAACGTAGATAGAGATAGCTTTTCGAAATATCTCAATATAATAAGACTAGAAATAACGGGTGTAAGTTGACAAGTAGAAGGTTCGAGACAGCAGTTGCGAAAAACTTTTTTACGCATAGAATAGTAAATAGCTGGAATAGTTTGCCGGTAGAAGTAATTAGTAGCACGTCTATAACATGTTTAAATCGATTGGACGCGCATGTTGATAGAAAGGGTATAGTTTAAGGTAGTAAAATTAAGGCTTTGTGGGATAGATCCCACAGCTCAACACAAGTGTTGTGGGATATAGGGAGGCAGCGTCTTGGGTTAGGGGATACTCTCTGTCCTTACACACCCCATTTAAAGAGATTCCTCTGCCGAGCGGTGCCCCCCATAGTACTGTGAGGTATTGAAAAACTCATGATCTTCACTTGCCCCACAAACACCTTTAAATGGGAGACCCATAATGGGTGCACACACATTTCTACATTACTGTACAGTCTTTACAGCCACACCTACACTTTTCCTCGTATGTGTATACACAATACACGATTACGAACACAGTTAGGTAGACCAGCCATGAGTGGATCCTAGGGTCTTTGTTGGTCTGAAACATTATAACATTATAACATTACGGTACTATTAAATGGATATTAAAAAACTGTTTACGATATTATATATTCTTAAAAAAGAAAACATTTTATCCATTCTAAAAATATGAATAAAATAAAAATAGTAAAATAAAATTCAACAAAATAAAGAAATAAAATAAAAATAACATTAATTGAAAATGACTATTTTAGTTATCATTTCTCAAAACAATTTTTAGCATTTAGCAATTTAAAATAGACTATCAAGATTAATACATGATTTTGTCCATTCACAAAATAGGAATAAAATAAAAAATAATTTTATTTTTATGAATTATGAGATAATTACTATTCGTTTTTATGCAAAAATAAGAAAGAGAAGGTTTATATTCAATGCGTTAATGTATAAAAGAAAAAAATGCAAATACATAGAGTAAAAAAAATCCGTATTGCGTAATTGCGCGGACGTCGGCGAAGTCGGGCGGAAGGGGTTAATACTTAAAAGAGCGACTATAGAGTATGTTGATGCAAATGGTCAGACCTTGTGTGACGGTACATTTTTGAAATTACTTCATTTACTGTATTGACTCATGATACGCTTGAGCCTGTGCGCATTTTATTTTGCTGTGTGCTCGGGTTTCACAACGCGTGTGCACGCGCACACGCGCACACCTTAGAGGGAACATTGTCCGGGACGCTACTCCTTAGTCGATCTGGCACCTTGCATCATGCCACAAGCAATCGAAGAACGCCCACCACGGGCGCGCGCGTTATTTCATTAACTACTGTTCATTCTGTTCCTGTTTGCTATTAACCGTAACGTCATTCACTGCACAACATTAGTCAAGCGTTGATGTCACTTTAACCATTCATCGTTTTGTTTAATAAACGAAAACCTCAGTGGCACGTGAGAGCTCATCATGTAACAACGTTGTAACAGGCCCCATTGCCCTCCAACATTATATAAAGGCGTTCATTTCCTCGCACGTTATTATAATAAAGTCATTATTCAAGTGCACATTTATACATTTCAACTGAACTTGCATTCAAACAACTGCAACTTTTATATGTTTCACTTATATCATTTATTTTGTTTAATAAAGGAAGAAAACTCTACTATTTTCCTAATTAATAACATTACTTGATCTGAAAAGATCTGGTAACCCTAGCCTCAAGCAACCAATCATTAACAACTGAACCTAATTAACATTATTATTATTACTGCCAACACTGACAACGATAAAATGGTGACTACAAATTCTTCCAACACACACACACATACACATATGTGTGTATGTGTGTGTGTGTGTGTGTGCTACAATATCCTATTGTGAAGAATACATTTAAATAAATTTAAGCGTTAATACTATTATTTCAAACAAAAACCGCAACAAATGAAGGAAGCATTTAAAAGGGGGGAAACCCCCCCCCCTTAATTTATATGCATTTACAATTTGAACCGTGAAATTAAATTCGAAGAACGCAATGATACAATTAATTATTTATTTAGACATTTCTTCCTACTAAAACAAAGCAAAAGCGTCCAATTCAGTCTTTTATACGTCTTCATACGAATCAATCTCAGCTTTACTGAAAAATGAGAAAAATATCACGCATACAATTGGAGCCTTTGTTTTTAATAGTTTTTTTTTAAGGGTATTTGAAGTTCATTGTTTAATATTTATGGTTTTTTTCAAATTGGAATTTTAATTTTTAACGAATAATGTCATCTGAACTTAATTGAATCTCTAGTTAATATTTTAGTATTGGTTTTGCTGAAGAGTGTGTGAAAACCTTTATTTGAAATACGTACGTTTTATGAACGACAGTCTATTAGGGAGGTAATTTAAATTTAATAAAGAAATAATGGAATTCCTTTTTCTTTCAAAAAAGTGGATTCACACATTTCATTTGATCCGAAATTCTAATTTAAAAGTAATGTATATAAGACTATGTTTCAATTATGTAAAACTAACCAGTAATTAGGCTGACCATACGTACCGTTTTGAACGGGACAGTACCGTTTTGTATGGGTTTTTGTATGGGTTCTGTCACTGAAGAATAATTGTAAGCTCAATATGTTTATGTACTTACTTTTTCATGAATACAGAATATTACATAACCCCGGTCCCTTTTTTGCCATCCCAATGTCCCGTTTTTGTCTCAAGGAAATATGGTCAGCCTACCAGTAATTCATGTTTTGTTGATATCAAATAATATATGTGGGGAAATTGAGGTGGAACCCGATGAACTAAAAATATTTCCATTGGATATTAATTACACGCAATTTACACAACTCGAACAGACTAAAAAATTAATACTTTTTTTTTAATTGCGTTTATCCATAATTTCACGAAAGATAATCCTAAATGCTTAACAATACGAATGGATCCTGCATTAAACTCCTAACACACACACACACACACACACACACATATATATATCTTATACGCACTTGACGGTATCATTTGTTACCATTAAAACCACGCTCACAACTACACCCACAGTGCTAATCTCTTAGACCTGATTGGTTATATTAAATCCGAAAGAGTTGTACTACATGCACTTGAAAGCGAGAAAATAGTCTTTTTTTATTTTTTTTTACTGAAAATTGTGAGAATAATGTTCGAATATTTGATGAGATACAAAATTTAACAAAATTCAGATATCGGATTTTCAAAAACATTTGTCTCGTTGCTTTGGGTCTGAAAGAGCTATATCGCAAAATTTAGAATGAAAAAATATATTCTTAAAATAATTTATCAAACTCTCGGAAAGTGTTGGATGAGTGGTGGGGGGTGGAGAGACCACATTTTGAGATGAAAATAAAGTAATAATGCATATTGTATTTATGACATCCGAAAGAATTACATACAAACTCTTATTTATGTCCCGTGGTATGTCCAACTGACCAAATGGAAGTTCTCTCAGGTGGAATTGGCTATGTTTAAATATTTCTCTTACTGTTTAGAGTGGACTATAATAAACTCACACTGAAAATGTAACATATCGACCCTAAAAAGTTATCGTTTGAGCAAATTTTGAACTTGTAACCTTCTTGAACAGGTATATATATACAGGGTGTCCCATAAGTCCGGCATCATAGGAAAAATAATAAAAAAAAGGCAAAACAAAAGCTTTTATTTACAGAACTTGCTCAATATGTCCACCATTGTTTTCAATACACAAATTCAGACGTGATACCCAGCCAGCACGCACACGGTGAATGATGTCAGGAGTAATGGTGTTACATGCCCCAATAATGCGCTGCCGCAAATGTTCAACACTCCTAATTTTCTCTGCGTATACCAGCGCTTTCAAGTGGCCCCAGCAGTGGCGGCTCGTGACTAAAAATTCTAGGGGTGCTGTCTCTAAGAATGGGTAGAAATAATTACTGAAATAAAAGGATGAGCTCTGAGCAATGAATAAAAGTTTCAAAAGTTATTGAAAAAGTTATTCAGTGAGCTCATCCTTGATTATTTCAATTGTAAATAAAAAATTTAGGGGTACTGCAGTTCCGCAGTGCCTACCGACGGGCCGCCACTGGGCCCCAGAGATGAAAATCTAGTGGCGTGAGATCCGGGCTTCTAGCTGGCCATTCCACAGGCCCTCGACGTCCTATCCAATGACCGGGGAATTGTTGGTACAGGTATTCCCTTACTTGGGTGCTGTAATGTGCAGGAGCGCCGTCTTGCTGGAACCATGTTGGGAAATTTCCTTCTTCGTTCAAGACACTGGAAATGCTTCTTCCTTGAGCATACGTAGGTAGGTGCCTTCAGTGACATGTTCATCGAAAAAGAGGGGGCCTATGATGCGATCCTTCCAAATGCCACACCATACCATCACCCGAGATGCACCTTGTTCCTTTGAAGAGGTATACCAGTGAGGGTTGTTTTGAGACCAGTAGCGGGTGTTCTGTCGATTTACCTCACCATTTCCATAAAAAACAACCTCGTCACTGAGCAGAATCGTGGACGGGAAATTGGCATCCCGAGCATAAGAAAAATATGAATTATGATTTGTAGAAATAGAAAAATATGAATTTCTCCTATGATGCCGGACTTATGGGACACCCTGTATATATATATATATGATAAGCTTTATTGGCAGGCTATAGTTAGGTATATATATATATACACACACACACACACACACAAACACAGTATGTATATATATATATATATATATATATATATACACACACAAACACAGTATATATATATATATATATATATATATATATATATATATATATATATATATATATATATATATGATACACACAGACTGTACATGGAACAAGGAACTCTTCTGGGAAAATTAAATCCACTATAGTCCGAATAAGTAATGATAAATGACAAACACTATAATTTTTTTTTTCATGATGTTAGCCTAACGTGGGCATCGGGTTACTCGCAAAGAGGCCCCAAAAATATAGCTTCCCTCACCAGCTATCTGCAAAGCAGATAGGATCCAGCTTTGGGACAGGATCCTGTCCCTTCTATCATCAGTATTATACAAACACACCAAAGAAAAATGATATTGCAAAGGAGCACCTGACAAAAGAACACAGATACAGAAGGACACTTATGAGAAGAGAACAAAGCTATCTAAACAACTGACAAAGCAAATAAGTGATACAAAACGTAGTAACATCAAAACTACCGTTGTTCGAACTTAAAATAAAGGAGTCAACTGTAAGAGAGAATATTGATAATGAACACAAAGCTATTGGCACCATAAAAGAAAATGGCAAATTCTTCTTTAACTATGCTAAACGAAAAACAGTAATCAAAACAAGTATTGGCCCATTGCTTGCTAAATATGGAATGACTCTTACTTCTAATACACAGGAAATGGCTAACATGCTACAATCTCAATATGCTTTAAGCTGAAGTACCCCTGTAGTAGCTATGAAAATAAAAACTACAACCTTTTTCGATAAAGAAAAAAGTGACCAAGACAAACCATGATTGGAAGATATACAAATAACTACTGGAGATATACAACAAGCAATAGCGGAGCTACCAGGGAGTTCAGCCCCTGGACGAGATGGAATTGGAGCCAAGATACTTAAGAAATGCAAACATACTTTGTCTCTGACACTAGACACCAGTAGAATACCACCAATTATAAAACAAGCAAATATTGCCCCAATCTACAAAGGTGGCAAAAGAAAGGAAGCCAAGAACTATAGACCCACATCCTCAACTTCCCATATTATCAAAATATTTGAGTCTTGAAAAGTCACATTATCAATTTTATAGAAAACGAACACCTCTTAGAATACTTTCAACATGGTTTCAGACAACCTGTCTTACTGAACTTATAAACTATTGCAACCCAGTTCTACAATATTTGGAAGAAAACCACAATGTTGATGTCATTTATCTAGACTTTGCAAAAGCTTTTGACAAGGTTGACCATGGAATACTATTCCATAAACTAACAGAACTTTGAACTTGTGGAAAAATAGGAAAATGGAGAAAACAAATAACAGTTTTCTGATAGAAAACAAATAACAGTTGTAAATGGAACAAAATCTATAGAAAAAAGTTATTAGCGGAGTGTCCCAAGGTACAGTATTGAGACCAATACAATTCATTATAATGCTAAACAATATAAACTGTAACCTAGGAAGCTCTCTCCCATCATTTGCAGATGATACCAGAGTACTAAGCCCAATTACATTACAGAAAAAGAAGACTATAGAACTACAAAAAGATCTACAAACTATATATGCATGGGCAGCTGCAAACAATATGGCCTCAATGAAGACAGATTTGAACTAATTAAGTATGGACCAAATAAATGCCTAAAAGAACAGTTCAACTACACTGGACCCACAGGAAAAGATATTGTAAGAACTGATCATGTAAAGGACCTAGGAGTCATATTATCTGAAGATGCAACATTCAACAGGCATTGACAAAATAACATCTTGCAAACAACTAAGAGGATATATACTGAGGACATTCAGAACTAGAGACAATAAGACCATGCTTACCTTGTGGATATCACTTGTTCCTCCACGCATTGACTACTGCTCTCGGTTATGGCTCTCCCACAAATAGAATGAATTGCAAAAAAATGAGGGCCTACAAAGCACCTTCACTTCATACATTAAACAACTTGATGAGCAACAGATGGGTAAAAATAACTTAAACTACTGGTATTGGTAGGGCCGCCGACAGCTGCCACGGGCCCCGGGGAAGGATTGGTATATGGGCCCCCATGTTTACTCAGTATTTTATTATGAATGTTTTTTGTGTACATAACAAGCAAACTGATTATATGCCCAAATCACTATTCAAAACATACAGTATGAATAAACAACTCGGAAGAAAATGACCATTTTATTTTTCGAATCAATTATATTAATTCTATCACCATACAATTTACAAATGCAGTACCAGTCCATACAGGCAAGACAATTGTTTACTGCAAGACTTTCATAATTAGAAGTGTACTTTCTTTGCCTTCTCTCTAGCAAAGTGGTAAATGATTCTGATGAAATTTAAAGTACGGGCTAACTGGCTTTCAATTACAATGGTTCCCAGATCTGTCAGTCAGTCTTGGGCATTTCAGTTTGACTATGATAATATCTATAAAATGTATGTTCATTAATTATATTTCCTCTCTGTTATTTAATCAATTGCTTTATTAATATTTTTAGATTTTATCCCCCCTCTTTCCGGGCCCCCTAGAGGTCCAGGCCCCGGGGATTTATCCCGGCTTCCCCGCCCTCTCGGCAGACCTGAGTATAGGCTCAGAGACATTGGCCTTTATTCCATAGAAAGGAGGTTTGAGAGATACATTCTCATCTACAGCTGGGAAATACTAGAAGGGCTTCTAGTCGCCCCCAATACCGAACCAACTGTACCCACCTCGACAAGAACTGGCAGAATGTGCCAAAAACATCACCTCCCACCAAAGAGCCTCAAAAAGATTCACTCTTCAATATAATAATATCTCTAGGTAGGGTTCTCGTCTGTTTAACTCCTTGCCTCAGTACCTTAGATGTATAAGTGCAGTCCCAGTACAGTGGATACTTTTAAAGAACATCTGGACATGTTTTTAGCCAACATGCTCGACCAACCCAGAGTGCCAGGATATTCAAAAATTCAATAGTGGATCAAATCCTATGGCATGAGCATGAGAAAAGAAGGGTGGCGACTGGCGACTACGTCGTGGCCCCGCCTCGGGTGGCGTTGAGCGGACTTTGTGGGAACAGCGCACCCTTAAGGCAGAAGCACTTCAAAGTCAAAGTAAGACGCAGCTCAGAAAAAACTCAGAAATGTGTGCAAATGTGTCCAATACTTGTGAGAAATATGCATCCGTATGAATTAGCTCACGTATATTGACATTATTCCACATCGACCTTAAAAATATTTGAGATTTCGAGTGAATCTGAAAAAAGTGTTTAATATTTTAAATGAAAATGAGTAACCTACACATACATTTCAGATTTTCAATGAAAATTACCTACCTAACTGGACCTAACCTAATCTAGCGTGACCTAACTTGGCAAAGCATAATGTAACCGAATCTATAACCGAACCGAATCTAACTTGACATAAGGCCGATCTTTTTCGACATTATATAATGAATTCGGGTTCGTGGCCCGGTGTAGCAGGGTTAAGGATGTTCCATGTCTCGCCTTTAATTTGGGGATACGACACAGTCTACCGTTTCTACCTTCCACCGTTGTTTGGGGAGTTATAGGGTTCAGAGTAAGATTAGGGACTAGTTTCTCCATTATTTTCCAAGTGTAAATAATGGTGTATCTCTCTCTTCTCCTTTCCAGTGAATATAGGTCTAGTTCGCGTAACCTTTCCCAGTAATTTAGTTCTTTGCACCCATTGATCTTGGCTGTGAAGCTTCTCTGGATCTCTTCCAGCTGTCTAATGTCTTCTTTTTTATATGGAGATGTTAGGACCGAGCAGTATTCCAATTTGGGTATGATCAGGGTTTTCAGTAGAGGAATCATTACATTCCTATCCCTTCGAACTTTAAAGGTTCTCAATATCTGTCCCGTTATTCTCTTTGCTCTGTTTACTGTTATCTTATTTTGTGTTTCAAATTTTGCATCACCTGTTATTACAACCCCTAAATCTTTTGCTCTAGAATTTCTCTGAATTTCCTGCCCATTTGGAGTATAATATTCCATGGATTTTAGGTCTTCTCTTTTTCCGTACCGTAACAGCTGAAATTTCTCGGTGTTAAACTTCATATTGTTGTCATCCGTTCACTTGTAGATTCTGTTTATGTCGGTTTGTAGAGATCCTATATCTTCTGGGTTTCTTATTTTTCTACTGATCTTTGTGTCATCCGCAAAGGATGTTGCTGTGCTGTCTCTGGTAACGTCCTCATCTATGTCAGTTAGCACGATTATGAAGAGTAGTGGAGCTAATACTGTTCCTTGTGGTACTGAGCTGAGGACCTCTGATTCTGATGAAGATACTCCTTGTACTGTAACGACTTGCCGCCGCTCACTAAGGAAATATATCCATTTCCCTACGTTTCCTGTTATTCCCATATATTTCAGTTTATGTATTATGATTCCATGGTCACACTTGTCGAACGCTTTAGCAAAGTTTGTGTATAGTACATCATAGTTTTCATTACTTTCAAGTGAATCAATAATGTTGTTGTAGTGTTCCATTAGTTGTGATAGGCATGATCTGCCTGACCGAAACCCGTGTTGGTTATCATTGAATTTTTTCTGAGTTTCCAAAAAGTCATAGATTTTCTGTCTAACTATTTTTTCAAATATTTTAGTGAGATGAGGTAAGCGACACCGGCCTATAGTTTTTGGCCTCGGATCGATCTCCTCCTTTATATATTGGGACTATGTTTGCGCTCTTCAGGATGCCCGGTATTTCTCCCGTGTCTAGTGATCGTCTCCATATCCAGTATAGGGGTTCAGCGATTGCATTCTTGCAGTTTTTGATCAGTGTGGCATTCCATTTATCCGGTCCTGCTGCTGAGTGTGTTTTTAGTTTCCCTATGGCTTGTGTAATATCATCCGTCGTAAAGTCGAAATCCGTTATACTTTCCCCTTGTGGTTCTTCTTCAAAGAACGTGTTTCTATCGTATATCAAATTGTCAGTTTTTGGGATACTGAAAGATGATTCGGACTGAACTCTTACTATTTCAGATACTTCTGTTAGATCATCAGATAAAGCACTGTTCTCGTTTTTCAAAGGTCCGATAGTCGCATGGTTTTTCGACTTTCTTTTTTCGAAATTATAGAAGTACTTTGAGTTAGCCTTTATCGCTTTTACAGCGTCGTCTTCTTCTTTTTCTGTATGCTTCTCGATTAGTTCCTCTATGACGACATCGATACTTTGCAGTTTATCATTTAATCTTTTTCGGGTGTTATCTTTACAATTACTTAATTTTGCAGTCACTCATTTTCTCTTTCGAAACAATGTCCTCTTTTGTCTCTCGAACCTGATTCTCTTTCCTCTTTTTTGTATCTTTGGGATATGTTTTTCCACAATTTCTAACGTCTTCTCCTCTAACGTCATTAGCATCTCCTCCATTGTCTTGGCCTCGAAAATGGTTTTCCTATCTATTACTTCCATGCTGGATGTAACATCTTTCCAGTTTATAGCTTTGGAGTGAAAATTAAAAATTTCGAATTTGCTTCTTTCTGTTGTGCGTGTTCTTTCCTTTCCTGTTTTGCCTTTATATTAGTTGTTATTTCAATGATGTTGTGGTCCGATATCATAGTTGGGGATATTTCTACCTTGTAAATTAGATTACTGTTGTTTGTGAATAACAAATCTAGGCAGTTGTTTTTTCTTGTGTTTTCTGTTATTTCTTGCGTTAACATAAATTCATCAGCTAGGGCAAGTAGCATTTTAACCTGCTCCTGGTCTTCTCGTGTGCCCCCCTTGTCCTGGTGTATACATATATTTTTCCTATCCTTTTATATTTCATGAATGAGAAATTAAAATCACCACAGAGAAAAATACTTGGGGGTTGGAGAGTGTAGATCTTTTACCAAGTTTCTTACCTCTGTAATGGAATCTGAAAATTTTGAGGTTGGCGTGTTTGGAGGTCTGTACATTACAATTAGTACCATATTTAATTTTTCAATTTTTGCTGCTACACATTCTACGTAGCTGTTTGAGGTACTTATAGCCATTTCTGCTATGTGCCTTTCGCGTGTGTAAATAGCACATCCTCCTTTACGTCTCACTGTTCTGTCGGCTCGGAGGATGTTATAGTTGTCAATTTGTATTTCTTTTTTGTCAATACAGGACTCACAATTTTCAGTGAAGAATGGAAAGTCTGCTCCGGCTTCTTGCATGAGTCCTTCCAGGTATAAAACTTTGTTCGTGGAATGGTTTGATTTAAGGCCCTGAATGTTGGCTAGGATTATTTTTATTTTTCTCTTTCTATTTCGCATACAGGTGGTTCCGATTTGTTTTCCAATGTGGGTGCCGGTTTCGTTGCCTTGTGGTCTTCCGAGAATTTACGCATGAGGTGCCTTTGTTCGTACCTTCTGTCCGACTCTCGGATTCCTATATTTGTCAGCTGGTTTTGTAATTGCTGAATAGTATTTAGCAGCTGAAATGTGTTGGCTGCGTCTAAAAAATTGGCACTCTTCTTTGATATTCGTTTTTTCTGTTCACTCGTTGCGTTCCTTTGAGGGTGGTGGTACCGGCATTTGTTCCCGTATTTGCAACTCCCATATCAAGCATAAGTGTTGCAGTCCGTAAGATGGTGGAACTTGCATTTCTTATCAAATTTGCAGTATCCACTTGTGTAATGCGTGTTGCATAATGTGGGATGTGCGTATATGTATTGCCCATCCCGATATCTGCAGTTCCCTTTCGCGTAGTATTTAAATACGATATTTTCTACGCTTCTACTTTTGTTTTCTTATTATTTTGAAAGTTCTTAATTTTGGCGTTATCATTATTTTTGTTTGGCTGTTTATTTTCTACGTTTTTAGTTATTATCTTTTTATCATTTCGTTTGACTACTTCGCAACTTTTACTTATTTCTTTTCTTTCATCTATGTCTTCCTTCCGTATTATATTGTTTATATTGTTATTCGCTATTAAATTGTTGTTCGTTATTATGCCGTTATTCGTTATTTCGTCTTCTCTCTCATCCACCCGGTTTTTCGTTGGGACCATTCCGGACCCTTGTGTCCCCATTATTTCATTCTTTTCTGTAACTTTCGAGTCTGCTATCTCCATTTCTTTAAAGACCGCGAAAGAATTTACGGTTTGTGTACATGCGCCACATAGAAATTTGATCCCCACGACGTGTTTCGCGTTTGAGACAAGAGTTATTTCCCTATCATTCCAATTCATGCAGATAAATTCATTCAGTCGTTGACAGAAATCACATCTAATCGCTAAGTTTTCCGTTGTTACCAGATTGCACAAATTACAAATTAAATGAGAATTTGGACCCATAGCCATGCTATTCCTTAATTAGCGTTAAAATAAATACCCACACAAATTCTTTATTTATTTATTTTTATTTCTACTTCTTTCCTTTCGATGGTCGAGGGTATTTCGAGGGTTTTCTGACCTTTGCGTTTTATGACCTTTTTCCTGCCTTGTTTCAAACTTTCTTGAATGCCAATCGTATTTCGTTTTGAATATATACGTTAAAACTGGTGATAAATTATGTAAACTGTATTGCACTTTCTTAATTTTAAGGAATTTCACTTTATAATCTATATGCACGGATTCACTGATACTTTATACACTTTCGGGTGTAAACAGAATAAACTGCCGAGTAGATTATTCCCTTCTAATTTGGGTGTTAACTAGAGAGAGCAAGACAGCACGTCCATTCGCCACAGGGTACAAGCAACTATCCATCTATATATATAATTATATATATAATATATATATATAATAATATTATAATATATATATATATCATACTTCACCAGGCCAACTCGAGAGGAGGGGTGACAAGCTTGACCTTCGTGAAATGAGGAATCATCGCGCGGAATTACCGATTACAACACGAGAACTAAAAAAATATATAAATAACTTTACTGATGGGCGCCTGGTAGCTCTCTGGTTACGGTGGTGGATTCTGAGAGGTGGGGCCCTGGTTTTGACGTTTCATGTAATTAAAGGTTCTTAACATTGTCGTATTAAGTTCCCTTTCTGTAGAATCAAAATGAGAGCCAGTATGTTCTCGGTTAGTGTCTATGCGGTCCCCAGTTTGCAACCTAATTCTGAGGGAAACCTTTCTTTAACTTATTTTGACATTAATACAGAAGTAAACAGCTTAAGATTTTATATCATACAGAAGTTTAGCGCTTTCAGTGAAGTGTAATAGTTTGCCATTTTCAAGAGTTACATCGGGACCACGTACGTTAGAATACCGCTTCCAGTTAAATCAACGAAGTTAAACGACGTTGGGTCTGTTCAGTAGTTACATGGGTGACCCTCCTCCGCGTTCAGGTGATGTAGCGACCCATAGTTTGGATTCCACGTAAAGCTGTAAGTCGTCTCCAGCACCAGCTTTGGCGTTACGAAGAAGGTTAATCAAATCATAACATTATTCTAATTACCTTTTTTTCAAACTTTCTTATACCAAAAACGAAAATATTTATATAAAATCTCATAAAGTAGACGTTGACAGACATGGAATAGGGAACATGTCTTCCGACATATAATCAAAATATATTTTTTATTTATTTAATATATGTTCGGAGAATAAATAAAATTTTAGTCTGAAACGGTTTAATGTCAAATAGTCGTTTGACAGGAAGTGCCTGCATGTCTGTCTGGCACTGATAACGAGCCTATCTCTTTCCAGTCTTAGTGCCAAATGAAGCCTAAAATGTAAGGAGAGAAACCGGATTCTGATTGGGTCTCCTCCGTATAAGGAGCGTTGCAATTTCATGCCAAATTTGCACTTGTCTTTTCCCAGCAACGCTCCTTGCGAGTCTCGAAATGGAATTTTGGTCTATTGTCACATTCCCAAAAATCTATTCACTTATTCTTATTTCGCCGTTTAACGAAAGTTTATTGGAAATTTTAAAACGCATACGAAAACTACTGGGGTGCCTTGATTGAAAATTATACGTTAAAAGGAAAAAAAAGTTGTTTTTTGTTTCCAGACGATCCTAAACCCCACTGAGACAAAGAAAGCGTAAGAGGATTACCTTTTAAGCCAATTTGATTAATGAACTTGCTTCACGTAAAGCAATTATGCTCAAGAGGGTAAGAAGGATTAACTAAAATGGGCACATTATTATAACTTTCGTTTGAACTTCTATAATATGAACGGTCCGTAAAAATATTTCGAGATTTAACCAGACGGTAATTAATTAAAATGAAGTTAAAATCCAGATTATAAAAAATTATTATTATTTTTATGCTTTTCTTATTTTAAATAGAAGCAAACAAGTGAGTTCATTGATTTAAGCCTCTCTTACATGCCTCTCTTACATGCCTCTCTCTCTCATGTACTGTATACACCGGGTGTCCCATTCGAAATGAAACAACTTTGAAACTCTGTAATTTTTAAAGTATTAATGTGAGAATGTTGAAACTTTGTCAGTTACTACACCATATGCATAAGTTTCTGTCATAATGTTTCTTTGTTTGTTCCAGATTGAATTATGTTTACCCCACAAGAAAAAGCGAAATGTGTGTTATGGATGGCTGAGTTGAAGTCCCCTACTCTGGTGCAACGGCGATTCCGTACAACCTTTCACAAGGAACCACCCACCAGAAGAGACCTATATGCATGGACCAAGAAATATGAGGAGACTGGCAGTGTTCTAAAGGAACACACCGGAGGGCGAACAAGATCGGAAGATGATGTTGAACGAATACGCGGCGCCTTTGGTAGTAGCCCGAGAAAGTCCATCCGTCGTGCCAGTGTCGAACTGCAGATTCCTCGTTCAACTGTGCATAGGGTCGTGCGCAAGCGGCTGCAGCTCTATCCATATAAGCCTCAAATTGTTCAGCATATAACATGGGAAGATCTTAACAAAATGAAACATTATGCTATGCACAATGTATCTAATGTATCTAATGTATCTAAATGTTATAATTCACATATATCATATGAAAATTTATGACATTGACTATTCAATGTGTGAATATTACATTGTTTGCTTCATTTAATAAAACATTATAAGGTTTCAAAGTTGTTTCATTTCGAATGGGACACCCGGTATATAAAATAGTGCGGATAGCGCTGAGGGTTTGACCCGAACTGATCGCTCCTGCAGTGCTTGACCGACGACGATGGGCAATCTAGCCGACATCTCTTCATAGTTTAAAGAGTCGGTTTTAACACAGTTTTTAAATCACCTATTTGCTCCGCAGTGTTATTTATAAACAGTTCTGGGTTCATGTAAGATGGTGGCTTACCTCGCCAAGGAATCTTATTGGCCCGGAGTTTAATCAATGTTTTAATGATGTCGATATATATATATATATATATATATATATACACACACACACACAAACACACACCACTATTTTTCAATTTTTGCAAGTGAAAAGAGCCAGCGTCCGTATAGTTCAGTGAGCGTAACATCGTTTACCTACAAGCTAAGTCTTCATTTAAGTCTGGGTTTCGATTTCCGCTGATGCTAGTAATAATATTGAAGGAGTTAGAGCAATGGGCCACATTCGATGGCCTGAGCTCTATGCCATTTTCTGGCCCTTCTGAATGATTACTATTATTGCAGCGAGATGTAATACATATAATATATTATGCATATATAAAATATAATATATATAAATAATATATATATATATATAATTATTATATATATACACGAGAGTAATTCAATAAGTACCCGCACTTTTTATTTTCACAATTTTATTTTCAGATCTGATAGATTATAAACACATCACTTCTCAACTCAACATAGACTCCCTGTTTCTCAATACACTTAGCCCAGCGATCTACAAGCTTCCTAATGCCATCACAAAAGAATGTTTTTGGCTGTGTGCGTAGCCAGTCATGCACCGCCTCCTTCAGGTCATCATCGCCTTGGAATCGCTGACCTCTCAAAGCGTCTTTTAGTGGTCCAAACAGGTAAAAATCCGAAGGTGCCAGATCTGGGCTATAGGCTGGATGGTCGAGAACTTCAAATTTAAGTTCTTGAAGGCATTTTCTACTCTGTGCAGCAGTATGAGGGCGCGCATTGTCGTGTAACAGAATAACACCTTCCGACAATCTCCCTCTCCGTTTTGTGCGAATTGCTTGCTTTAACTCATTCCGAAGCATGTCAGAATACGATGCACTTGTTACTGTAGTTCCACGCTCTAGATAATGTTCTAGGATAGGGCCTCGTGTATCCCAAAACAGTGTCAGCATAACTTTACGGGCTGACGGCTGCGCTTTGAAATTCCTTGCAACGGGAGATGTTGGATGCTTCCATTGCATGCTCTGTCGTTTGCTTTCTGGTTCATAGTGATGAATCCAGGTTTCATCTCCAGTGATAATGCGCTCCAAAAAGTTTTCACCTTCATCATGATACCGCGCCAAAGACGAGAGCAGACGCCCATACGATTACGCTTGTGCTCTTCTGTCAACTGTTTGGGCACCCATCTTACACAAACCTTCTGAAAGCCAAGAATGTCATGAACTATCGAATAGGCTGACCCTTGACTGATGTGTAATGAAGATGCAATTTCTTTTATTGTTAATCTTCTGTCATCGAAAATCATGGTTCTGGCTTCTTCCTGCTTGTCACCACTGGTTGATGTTAACAGTCGTCCTGAACACTGAGCATCTGTCACACATGTTCGACCTTCCTTGAACCAGTGGCGGCTCGTGACTAAAAATTCTAGGGGTGCTGGCTCTAAGAATGGGTTGAAATAATTACTGAAATAAAAGGATGAGCATTGAGCAATGAATAAAAGTTTCAAAAGTTATTGAAAAAGTTATTCAGTGAGCTCATCCTTATATTGTTCTTGATTACTTCAATTGTAAATAAAAAATTTAGGGGTACTGCAGTTCCGCAGTGCCTACCGACGAGCCGCCATTGCCTTGAACATATGAATCCACTCATACACACTTCGCTGTAGTAACGCATTATTCCCATACTGAGCACATAAACGCGTGTGAATTTCAGCTCCTTTCACACCTTCTGCCCACTAAAAACGAACCGAACCACGGATCTCTGTTCTTCCTGAGTACAAATTGAAAGCGGCGCAGCCATGCTCACTACTCGTACGATATGTAACAACTACGAGTAGCCTAAATAAGCTCATACTGTTGCTAGCCTAAATAAGCCTATACTGTTGCTAGCCTAAATAAGCCTATACTGTTGCTAGCCTAAATAAGTCTATATATCTCAGTTTGGCTCGTTATTACGAGTATATATTACATATACTATATTATCACTAAAATAAAAAGTGCGGATACTTATTGAAGTACCCTCGTAATATAATCTCTCTTTTCGTGAACAGACGTGTTCTATCGAGTGTCCAGTGCTACCAACTGAATAAGTGGTTTTATTCGAAGTGTCTTTAAAAACAAAGTGTTTGGTGCTTTCTTAACTAAATTACCTCCTGTTATTTATTATTCATAAACGAACACATTTTATTTATTGACTTTATTTATTACTATATTATTTGATTAAACCAAGGCGAGGGCACGTGCTTGCCTTGTTTGTTTTCCTTCAGAGGGTAAAATTCCAATCTATTAGAAAACGTGGACTAATAAGGTTGAGTTTGCTTTGCTGAGGATCACCAAGTAGGGTGTGGTCACCTTCCCTGGGAAACAAGAAGGGAAAAAGGAAAAAAGTCGGCCGAATTGTGGACAGATAAGTTTTCTTCTTTTTTTTTGTTTTTTTTATCCATCTTTATTAATCTTTTTCTTTTGCAGAACCATCGTCGGTAGCTTAATTAAGTAGATATTCATTTAGTATAAATTTGGGTTACAGGAACCTGTTTCTGCGTTTGAAGAACATTTTTGCGGGCTTGCGCAGGTGACGTCACAATAAGCACGCGGTAGACCTACGTTTTATTTATTACTTGCTCCTTACTTATTCTAGCAGACTTACGTCGTTATTAGATTACTATTATTAACTCTATATTAATTTTCAAACGCTCGTTTTTTAATTAATTAATAGCATGGCACCACCGTCAAGTACTTTCAGTCGCTGTGAAGGAAAGTTTGCTGCTTACGCGTTTATTTTGGCTAATAATAATGATCAGTTAGTTTGCAGGTGGTGCTCAAACATGGAATTGCAGAGGAACGAGCTAGAGCGTGAAAGGGAGGCCAGAGAGAGGCTTGAAGAAAGGGTGGTGCTCCTAACAGCAAAGTTAGAATCCCTTCGGCCTTCTGAGAGGAGTTATTCTTCAGTCACGGCCCCTCCTGCCTCAGTTTCTACTAGTGATACTGGTAGACTTGTTTACCAGTATTAACAAAATATAAGTTTTCTGTTTTAGGCTTCGAAAACGTAGATTAACCTGAAATACGACTCGTTGGTGATTTCATTGTTCGAGGGCAGCTCGAGGAATTCTGCGGGAGAAAACCCCGTCGTAGGCGCCGTTACTGCTACCCTGGTGCAAGGGTGGAGGATATAACTAATAGTGTTGATCTTTTACAGACGGAACCTCTGAGGACACAACGTATGTTATGCACGTTAGTACTAATAACGTTCTAAATTCTAGATCGGAAGAGCTGCTGGCTAGGTACAGAGACTTACTAGAGCGACTGAAGGAAAAACTAAAAGATTATTTTAACAGGTATACTTCCTCGAATTATCCAACGTAACGAGTTCTACAGCAAGACGACCTATATTAACAATAGCCTGAAGTCACTTTGTCAACAGGAAAGAGTGCATTTTGCAAATTTTTTGAGCAGTTTCTACGGCAGGAGGGACTTGTTCCTCGGAGATGGACTTCATCTTAATTACGTTTGAGCTGCGCGTTTAGGAAGAATATTTCATAATACTGTCTCTTCTTTTCAGGCTGCTGTAACTCGAACGGTCCGGCGTAATTTCCTTAAAATTTCCTTGCGCGCGTGAAGGTATGGCGGTTACAAACAATTTGGAGGTTCTATCCTTAAATGCTCGTAGCCTACGAAATAAAATAAACGAATTTTTTTCTTTAATTGCTTGTAAAGACTGATTTAATTGCGATAAATGAATCGTGGCTTAGCGTTGAAACACGTGACTTTGCAGGGAGAGTATCAAATTAGAGGTTATAGACTTTTTGTTAAAAACAGAATAGGAAGGCGAGGAGGAGGTGTTATGTTGTATATCAAAGATAATATTGCGAACGTTATAGAAGTAAAGCACAGAATTCCAGAACCGAGAGATTCGACTATAGCAGAACTTAAATTAAACAATTTCAAACTTGTTGTTGCTCCGTTATATATAGGCCCCCAAATCAAACAGCTGATACGGACGAAGCGTTATATCGTGAACTTAAGAGAATAATAGGTAGTGAGCAGGCTTTAGTTATGGATGACTTTAATTGCGCCAACGTGAATTATGATACAATGCAGGAAGACGTGGAAGGTAATCGTTTAGGTAATTTTCTCGAGGATAGCTTTCTTATTCAAAAGGTTGGAGAACCTAGGAGGTTGGACAGTATTTTAGATTTAGTAATAACTACGGACGATAGGCTAATCACTGATCTACAAGTAATAGAACCGTTAAGCAATAGCGATCACAATATGGTTGAGTTTGTCCTCTTAGTAAGTCACTCGAAACCAGCTAACTCGACTAAAATTCGTAACTTCCAGCACGCAGACTTTTGTAAATTTCGAAATGAATTGTTACACGTCAATTGGGAAAACGTAATGGAGATCTCCAACGCAAAAATAATGTGGGAATCGTTTGAAACAGTAATTAGGACTATAAATGAGGAATGTGTACCGTACAAGAATAAGCGTGCAAAAGTAAATAACAAGCCCTTGTGGTTTACCTCTAGATTGGGGATATTATAAAGAGTAGAGATAGGGCTTATAGGTTACATAAGTGCGATAAAGACGATTTGTGGTTACGAAACAACAACATATCACTAAAGCGTGAAGCGAAAAGCGTAATAAAAAAGTCTAAGCGCGATTTTGAAATCTCCATAGCTCGTGACGGCAAAGAAAACCACAAGCGATTCTTTCAATACGTCAACAATAGAAATCCAGTAAAAAGTGTCTTGGGGCCGTTGAAAAATGTTAACGGAGAGCTACTTTCTGAAAACAACAAATGGCTACCCTGCTAAACGAATTTTTTGTCAGTTTTTACAATAGAAGCTGTAACGAATATCCCTACGGTCATAGACTTAACACCTTTTGACAATGGTAATACTTTAGATAATATTGTGGTTAGTGAAAGGGAGGTAATGCGCTGTATTGATAAAATGAAAATGCGTAAATCACCGGGGCCGGCCGGATTCCATATACCCCGTACAACTAAAAGAATTAAAAGAAAGCATTGTTGTGCCACTAACAAAGATTTTTAATGCATCTATTTCTGAGAGGTGCGTACCAGATCATTTCAAGTTAGTAAATGTAACACCTATTTTTAAGAAAGGCGATAAAGGTGCGGCGGGAAATTAAAGGCCAATCAGTTTAACGTCTGTTGTAGGTGAGCTACTGGAATCAATAATTAGGGATCGTATAGTCGAGCACTTGGAATTACATAACTTGATTAGAAATACGCAGCACGGTTTTAGTCGAAACAAATCTTGCTTAACTAATCTTTTAGAATTTTTTCAAAGCGTGGTTGAAGTTTACGATAGTCATCGGGCGGTAGATGTAGCGTATTTAGATTTTCAAAAAGCGTTTTACACCGTACCGCACAAAAGACTCATTGAAAATACTAAGGCTCATGAAATCACCGGTGTAGTAATAAATTGGATAGAAGAGTGGTTGCGAGGTAGGAAACAGAGGGTGGTCGTTGATGGAGCGGAGTCGTGTTGGGCTAATGTAGCGAGCGGCGTTCCTCAGGGTTCTGTATTGGTTGGGTCCCTTGCTTTTTCTTATATATATTAACGATTTAGATGTCGGCCTAGTCAGTACAGTTTCAAAGTTTGCGGATGACACGAAGTTAGGTGGTAGGGCGATTAATGACGAAGATGGAGGCAAAATTCAGGAAGATCTGAATAAAATTGTTGACTGGTCAGTCACATGGCAAATGAGATGTAACGTTGATATATGCAAAATTTTACATATAGGTTCGCGTAACGGTAATTTTGCGTATAGTATGTCAGGGAAGGAGTTAGTAAGCGTAGAGCAGGAAAAAGATTTAGGAGTTAGAGTCACTGGTGATTTAAAAGTAGCGAAACAAAGTACAGTAGCGGTCAATAAGGCGAACAAAGTGTTAGGTTTGTAGCTCGGAATTTTGAGTAGAAATCGCGCGATATTATTGTTCCTCTTTATAAATCATTAATTAGACCCCATTTGGAGTACGCGATCCAATTTTGGAACCCGCATATGCGAAAGGATATAGACAAAATCGGAAGAGTTCAAAGACGAGCAACTAAGATGATTCCGTCGCTTAGGTCGAAGTCGTACGAGGATACGCTTAAGGAGTTAAAATTGACTACACTCGAGACTAGGAGGCTAAGGGGTGATCTAATCCAGGTTTTCAAAGTTATGAATGGGTTCGATAACGTAGATAGGGATAGCTTTTTCGAAATATCTCAATATAATAGGACTAGAAATAACGGGTGCAAGTTGACAAGTAGAAGGTTCGAGACAGCAGTTGCCAAAAACTTTTTTACGCATAGAATAGTAAATAGGTGGAATAGTTTGCCGGTAGAAGTAATTAGTAGCACCTCTATAAACATTTTAAAAATCGATTAGACGCATATGTTGATAGATTGGGTATAGTTTAAGGCAGTAAAATTAAGGCTTTTTGGTTCGGAACCCACGTAAATTTGTAGGTCCTCTCCGCCACCACAGAGGACATGCACAATACACACTTACGAACACAGTTAGGTAGACCAACCATGAGTGGATCCTAGGGTCTTTGTTGGTCTGAAACATTATATTTATTTATATATCATATACAATACACCTCCCTCCCTGACAAGTTGTATTGTTAAATACACGAAAGACCCTGGAATAATTTTTTCTGCTTGTGGGTTTGCATCATATATATATATATATATATATATATATATATATATACAGGGTGTCTCAGAATTCGCGCAGCATAGGCTTTTTTTCAGATTTACGAGTCGAAATGGTTTATAAGCTGTTTAAATACAATATATGTTCGATAATGTTCAAATAATAAAATTAATAGTATGTACAATTAATCAAAGAGTATCTTAAAATAATTAAATTGAATAAAGCTATATTAGCCAATGGTGCGCGACTTCTGAGACACCCATTGGCTAATATAGCTTTATTCAATTTAATTATTTTAAGATAGTACGTACAATTAATAAAAAAGCTATTAATTTTATTATTCAAACATTACACTGGCTAACAAAATGAAACTTTTTTTCTCATCACAAACATGATCACACTTTTCTTAATGCATTTTTCGCGCTGATTCCGAATCTGGTTTTATTTTTTTCTAGCACGTATAGTTATATAGATACACTGGTTTTGATATTTTTAAGTTTTTGATATTGCTATAAGAAAATTTATGGATGTATAGATCACACTTAGGAATGCTAAACAACAAATACATCATATACCTTATTCAATGTACTTAAATAAAGAATATATACATTATTTTATTAAATGCGCTGTGAGTGTGATTTCCTTTTGTAAATTTGGCCTGGATTGTCACGATACAGCATCCAACAATGGTCCGCCTTCATGCTTTCATTCCAATATCCTTGGTAGCGCTTCTCCATCATCTGAATATCTTGATGGAAGCGCTCTCCTTGCTCGTCACTCACTGCACCAAGGTTTTCAGGAAAGAAATCTAAGTGGGAATGCAGGAAGTGAATTTTTAACGACATTCGACACTCCATTTCTTTGAAGGTATCAAAGGAGGTTCTTGACGCCATCCTTATACGCAGGTGACTTGTTGCTTCCAAGAAAGTTTTTACATATCCATTTGAACGCCAGCCAAGCCTTCAATTCCAGCGGACTTAGGACTTTTTCAAATTCAGTGTCATTCAAAACCTCCCTTATTTGTGGCCCAACAAAAATTCCTTCCTTCAATTTTGCTGCAGTAACCTTCGGAAATTTCCTTGAAAGGTATTGGAACCCTTCAGAATTGACTTTACCCATTGCTTTAACAAAATTCTTCATTAAACCAAGTTTAATGTGAAGAGGTGGCAGATAGATCTTTTGGGGATCCACTAAAGGGACAGACTGGACATTGCTTATCCCTGGGACATATGTATACCTAAGTGGTCAGTCACTTTTGGTGTAATGTTCTATAGTGGCGCGACTGTCCCACAGGCGAAGGAAACAACAAAATTTTGTGAATCCTGACTGCATACCCATAAGCATTCCTATAACTTTTAGATCTCCACAAACAGTCCATTGATGACTGTCGTATTTGATTGCCTTAAGTAGTATATCCATATTGTCATATGTCTCTTTTAGATGGACGGAATGGGCAACGGGGATGGATGGCATTATATTACCATTATGCAAAAGAACTGCTTTCAGGCTTCTCTGCGACGAATCAATAAAGAGGCGCCACTCAGATGCCACGTACGTCTGAGATATGGCTGTAAATAGTCCATTGATGTCATGGCAATAACAGAGAGGACCGTCTACTGAAAAGAATGCTGTTAATTCAAAATTCCGCTTTCGGTAGTAACTAATACGAACATTGTTCTCAAGTAAATTGTTCTCCTTTAGTCTTGAGGCGAGAAGCTCTGATTTCTCTTTAGACAGCGATAAGTCTCTAACAAGATCATTCAACTGTCCTTGGGTTAACTTTTTAGGCTCTAAATGTCTACCTTCAAAAGTGTACTCTGGTTCTGTAGATGGTCCGGAAACGCCAGTTGCACCTTCATCACTTTCCATGTCATCTATGATAGAATCTAGCCTATCACTTGGGGGAATTGGAATGGGCAATGTTTCATCATGTTTTACTGGTCTACGTGCTGAATCCAAGTTTGGATATACAATCTGGTGTTTGTTCTTGGCAGAAAACCCCATTAAGTTCACACTACAAAAATAACAGTCTTCATGATGATCTCTCGGCTCCCTCCGTATCATGGGTATGGCAAATGGCATTGAAGCTTTCTTTTTGTTAAGCCAATCACGTAATCCATTTGAACAGCCAGAACAGATTTGATGTGGCGCCCAAGGTTTATCTTGGTCACCTAGATGGCAACCAAAGTATAGCTTGTATATTTTCTTAATGTCGGTTGTAATACTTCGTCGCTGTGTTTTAGTTGTCAACTGGCCGCATACGAAACAGAACTTGTCGGGGTCATTCTTACATTGTCGAGGCATGTTGACTGACCTGAGCAAACTATAAATTAAAAAAAAATGTACACCAACTTGACACAACAAGTTCTTGGACTGGACTGATCTTTTGACACACAAAGCACGGCGTTGTTGCCTGAATCACAATGCTGCTAGACGTAAAAGCTCACACCTGAAATACATAAGATGTATAATTAAGATAATTGAAATAAATAAGATGAATAAACTAAAAAACACAATAAAATAAACACAATGAAATGTTGAAATATTAGTATTTTGCCTATTTAAAATGGTTAAATCTGTGTAGTTATATATATGCCTTCATCTTGAAAAATATACGTGCTAGAAAAAATCTGAATGCAGATTTGGAATCAGCGTGAAAAATGCTATCCAGCCACCACATATTTTACTCTGATGAAAAATCTTTGTTGACCAGTGTTATCGAACATATATTGTAATTAATCATAACTTATAAACCATTTCGACTCGTAAACCTCGTAAATCTGAATAAAGCCTATGGTGCGCGACTTCTAAGACACCCTGTGTATATATATCGTATATTCCAGTCACGTGTTTTAAGGTTGAAACAAATGCCAGAATTGTTATGAAGTTTAACTATCATGAAATCGTTTAGTTTGAAATTTTTTTTTTTTAAGTTGGATACTGTAAATATTTAACATTAACTTAAATTAAATTAAATAATACCTAAACAAATATTTAATTAAGGTACTTTTCCCTTATCTGCTCCCTGCATTACTGAATGCCCGGTTAGGTCAAGTCGTGATATTTTCGTTACTTTTAACGAGAATATCACGACTTAACCAACCAATCGTCAAAAGTACCAAATTGAACAATTATCTTCAGTGGAGAGAATTTTACTTTAGAATTTTTCAGAGATGCGTTGGTTTTGATGCAATTAAAAATACAGGGTGGGCCGTAAGTTGCTTTCCCGAAATGAGTTTCATTATAATAGGAAGGTAAAGCGACTTATGGTACACCCTGTATATCGGGCAGAACGTAAGGAAAATGGTAAGAATGTTTCTTAACCTAAGTTAATTGGTAATGTTAACATCAGGGTAACATCTGAACTCCATTTATTTATCTATAATATAATCCAGTTTTTCATATTTGCTTGCCCCAATACCCAAAATAAAAGAAATTTTAAAACTTATAACTTCTTTTTTGAGGGGGGGGGGCATTCTAGGGGAAGTTTTTCCTTTTTTTGGGTATGAAAACTTCTTTTCAGATGGTATTAGGGCATGGTTCATTAATCATTTTTAGGAAAAAGTGATGAATGATGAAATTTTCTAATTAATCAATGATAAACCGATTAAAATTATTAAAAATTAAATACTTCCGAAAAGAGTAAGAAAAAGAGCTTTATCGTTTCTGTTGCGTGAGATAAGACCGAAGAAAACATTTTGCTCAAACATTTAGTTTGCTTTAGTTCAAGAAATCAGACATGCGCGGATTAGACAGTTTATACATGCAAAAAGGTGCCAAATTCAAATGATAAGGTAAAATGATGCTGAAATTATGAGGAAAATTAATTGGATCACCTGAAGATCAGGGCCCCCAGCCTTCTTTAGTTAGCTTTATAAGGCTAACTAACGAAGATATCACGACCTAACCTAACCAATCGTCAAGGGCGTACAGTTAACCTAACGATTGGTTAGGTTAGGTCGTGATATTTTCGTTAGTTAGCCTTATAAGGCTAACTAGGGAAGGCTGGGGGCCCTGATCTTCAGGTGATCCAATTAATCATTTCCCATCATTTTCTAAAAATATTTTTTGATTAATTAATGATTAAATTCGAAACAATGATTAACTGATTAATTGATTAATCAGAACCATGCCCTAGGGGCCTAGATGGTATAATAACTTCTTTTAATGATACTCAACTTCTTTAGAGAGAAGAAATGATCTTCAAAACTTCTTTTTAGAGTTATTTGAAACAATAGACGATAATATTTCTCTGTATCGAAGGTTGCAATAAGCGTTTTCCGTGAAAATTCAAAAAATTCAACTGAAAAAGTCTAATTCTGGGTTCATTCAATCAAAATGCGGTTAAAAGTAAATAGATTTCCAGCACATTTTTAAATGAATATAATTACATTTTGCTTCAATAGTCTTCAATAGTCTGATTAATTTACCATCATACTTCGCAAGACTATGATAAAAAAAGCGAATTATTTTTAACAACGAAGACTCTAAAATGATAAATATTTCAAAAATGAATTCAAACTTTACAAAATTTAAAAATGCCAAATGAGTTTTTTTTAATTTAATGAAATGGAACTTAGGTTAGGCATTGGACATTTACGAGAGAAGTTAGAAGTTTTCGAATAATTAAATGTCAGTGACTTTTTTCTTTTCAAAAAAGCTTAATTTTAAAAATGAGATACTTTTTTCAGTCTTTTTTTTTTATATTTAATTTTGAAAAATATCAATCAATCTTTTTAATTAATTTTTCTCGGAATTTTGTTTTAACTTTAATTAAATTAAAAGAAAGATTTTTTCTGTGTGTGTGTGTGTGTGTGTGTGTGTATCTCACTGGCAATAATGTTACTCACACACGAACACACACACAGTTATACACACAAATTATTATTTTTTTTAATACTTCAGTAAATAAGCGATGGTATAAGTTGATGTCACACACTACCTGTATTAAATCATGGTTTGCTTTTCTGATGAAGTTAAAAACTACTACTACTAGCAGTACTACTACTACTACAACACCCTAAAAACTGGCCGCTCTGTGCACTTTCGGACAGAGTAAAAACTGGACTGAAAGTACCCTGAATATAATGATTCAAACTCATTTATTTTATTACGCTATACAGTATACACACACACACACATATATATATATATATATATATATATATATATATATATTATATAATAAACAGGAACACCAGAGAAAATACAAACATCCTTCAAGGTTTAATAGTACCAACGTTTCGGAATGCACTAATTCCATCTTCAGGGCTAAAACAATAAAATGCCAAATCACATACAAAATACAAATTGCTTAATAACAATTTAAAATAAACTTAAAAAAATTAAGCAATTTGTATTTTGTATGTGATTTGGCATTTTATTGTTTTAGCCCTGAAGATGAATTAGTGCATTCCGAAACGTTGGTACTATTAAACCTTGAAGGATGTTTGTATTTTCTCTGGTGTTCCTGTTTATTATTAAACTGCGTTTTCCGCGCCACCAATCAATAGCCGATATATATATATATATATATATATATATATGTGTGTGTGTGTGTGTGTGTGTGTGTGTGTGTTTGGCGTAATAAAATAAATGAGGTTGAATCATTATATTCAGAATACTTTCAGTCCGGTTTTTACTCTGTCCGAAAGTGCACAGAACAGCCAGTTTTTAGAGTGTAGTAGTAGTAGTACGACTACTACTAGTAGTAGTTTTTAACTTCATCAGAAAAGCAAACCGTGATTTAATTGAGTATTTTCGATTACCACATCTTTGAGGAGCGTACCGTAACAAATATTGGTGATCCACGCCCGCCTCTGATCGTGATTCGATTGATCCAATTGAGACTCCAGTATTGGGCGATTCAAGTAGGTTTTTTTTTTTTATTTTGAACTGTGAAGTTGCTTAAAGTAGTTCGTGTCATATAAATTAGACGGAATTTACAAATTAATTCGGGGTGCTGGTTAAGTATGCGGTCTACCTACGATTCGGCGGTCTACCTTTTAATTATAGCTTCCTATCTTGTTTACTAATTGTTTGTTTACATCCCATTGTCAATCGCCCTTGACGATTGGTTAGATTTAGTCATGATATTTTCGTTAGTTTTAACGAAAATATCATGATTAAACCTAACCAATCGTAGGTAGACCGCACACTTAACCAGCACCTTAATTGGGAATACTTAACCTAATAACAAATCGGGAATTACCAAATATATTTAATAATAATAATAATAGGATCACCTGAAGATCAGGGCTCCCAGCCTTCGTTAGTCAGCCTTATAAGGCTAACTAACGAAATACCACGACTTAACCTAACTAGTGATTTTTTCGTTAGTTAGCCTTAAAAAGCTAACTAAAGAAGGCTGGGGGCCCTGACCTATACGTGATCCTAATAATAATTATACGCTTGTACAGAAATCCTACTCCAACCGGCTTCTGCCTTAAAGAGTTACCAAAATAAGCAAATAGTTTCGAATAAATAAGGCAACAACCACAGGTAATAACGAAAGCCTATCAAGAAAACCACCACCACATACAAAAAACCGAGTATTGGGACGCATTTAAGTTAACGCGATGCTAGTTTATAATGCATTGTAGATCACTATAAACCATCAACGTGGGCTAACCTCTTTTAATTCAAATACGTAACAAAAATAAGATAACGAAAGCTAAACGTTAAAAATCAAATTCTTAATCAAGATAAATAATTAACAATTCAAAATATGAACAATCAAATTCAAAGACCAATGCCCACAAAGGCAAAAAAGCTGAAAAGTCTATTGTAGGTTTCAAAAGCAACCTTTCAAATAATTCAAATAAATAAATAAATCAAAAGAGTATCAAATTTAAACTTTGGAAAACGCGAAGGTTTTAACGAAGTAGATCATTTCAGGGGGCAAAGGAAGTTAACTGCAAGAAGGCAAGAAAAGGTGTATATCCTAAGTTTTAACATTCTCGCTCGCTAACTACTGACTGTGCTTATCGCACGGTTTCAGACACCTGGCAGCGTGGTTTACGTTGCCGGTTTCTATGGCGATGTTGAGCGAGCCCGTAAACAATATTGTATGAAAGGTATATATATATATATATATATATATATATATATAATATTCACAATTAAACACCACGTGAAATCATTTTTCTTTTTCCTTGTAGGTTTGCACACACACACACACACACACACACACACACACACACACACACATATATATACTGTATATATATGCAGATACATACGCGAACCTGTCCAAATAATTTTGGACAGACCACTTTCCTGCGGTCCCTGCAAAAATCTCATTTTTATAGTGTAAATTTTTCTCAGTATTATCTGCATATTGTGGAGAGTGACCGATTTCAACCAGCGAAAAATAATTTTTTTTCAGAATTTAATCTGTTAAACTTGCAGTGGTTCCCAAACTTTATGAGTCATTACTTCGTTTTCACATGGATACCTTCATAATGACCCCCACCCTACCTGTACCCCACGTAAAGCCAATCGCAGTGTTGCCATGTCGTTTATTTATGCCCTTTCTGTACTTTAGAAGCACTTGCAGAGTACCAAATTACCCCACTGAAAAAGCCAAATTACCCGAATGGGGTAATTTACCCATAGTTTAGGAAACGCTGTTAAAATGTGCGTATGACTGTTAAAGTGACCATATGACTATTAAAACATACTGGTCTTACGACCTAGTCTTGTTACGATTCATACCTATAATTTCTGGAAAATTGTTTTCACAATTAAATAAATAGGAAATAAAAAAGAAAACGTTGTTTTTTAGTTTTTTAAAATTAGTGAAATAATCTCTTTTGAAGCTAAAAACCCTCTTAGTTCCTAAGTCTATTCGGAGAAATATAATTTTTTGTAAATTTATTACCTGCTTAAAGTGACCACTTTTGTTTGGTCTCAATAGTGTTTACGTTAAGAAGGTTCTATACTGTATACGGTGTATATATTATATATATATATATTATATATACAGTGCTTAATTTGTAAATGAAAAGAAGTGGAACGCAGGTGAAGCCCTCACAGTTAGGGGGTCTGGGGGAGCGCTGTAAGCTCCCCCAGCGCCCTCCGGGGCGGCGCCCCGGAAACCAACGCATTTTAAGCGCTTTTTCTGCGAAAACTGCGCAACATGCAAATGAAAGTTCTTCGAATACAGTATTATTTTAAAGAAAAAGTTAGACTGTGATTGCAACATCTAAGTGAAATGTTATTTCATCTAAGTGAAACAAAATATTATATGTATTTGAAACAAAATAAAATTGCTTTACTTACATGCTATTGCTATACAGGGTGTTTGAAAACTTTCTGTACAAATTGTAATGGGGGATAGGCAACACCAAGACAAACCCTTTTCGTCTATAAGTGTATGTCCGCTGACGTCACCATTCGGCGCGAGAGGGCGCCGCTGCAATTGACTAAAAGGTGAAGTGGGCTAGACTCGCGCTTGCCGCGGGCATTCTTAAATCGGACGTAGTACGCGTAACATGGAGCGCTTCACGACTGCTGAGATGGCTGACATGCATATGGTGTATGGGGCTGCCAATGGAAAGGGAAGAGCTGCTGTGAGGTTGTACTGACAGCGCTTCCCAAACAAACGTGTGCCAAACCACCAAACGTTTGCGCATTTGCATCGGCGACTGCGAGAAACTGGAACATTCCATGCAAACATGCATGACACTGGTCGGGAGAGAAACGTGCGCACTCCTGACATGGAAGAAGAAATCCTACGGCGATTTGAGGACAATCCAAGCGCAAGACGTATCCTCGGTGTGAACCACGACCTGGTCTGGAGAGTGTTGCACGAGCAGCAGTTACATCCGTTTCATCGTCAGAGAGTCCAGGCATTACAACCTCGGGATTACCCTCTTCCTGTGGAATTCGCACGCTGGTTTCTGCAGCAGACAGCGGTGCAGCCTAATTTTCCGGCTTATGTGCTGTTCTCAGATGAGGCCTGTTTCACACGTGAGGGTGTGTTTAACATGCACAATTCTCACGTGTGGGCGCACGCAAATCCACATGCTACACGGGTGCATGCTCATCAAGAACGGTTCGCCGTCAATGTTTGGGCGGGTATCGTCCATGGCAAGTTGATTGGGCCGTACCTGCTGCCTGCCCGACTCGACGGGCGGGTTTATCGGATATTTCTTGAAGAAACGTTGCCGGAACTGCTGGAAGATGTTCCCGTGGCTATTCGTAGACGAATGTGGTTTCAACACGACGGGGCCCCAGCACACTCCAGCAACGATGTGCGGTATTATCTGAACGCCACTTTTGGGGACCGATGGGTAGGCCGGGGTGGGCCCGTAGCCTGGCCACCGAGATCGCCCGATTTAACATGCCTCGATTTCTTCCTGTGGGGACACATGAAGAACCTCGTGTACGAGACTCCCATTTACTCAGAAGACCTCGTAGCAAGAATCGCTGTCGCCGCTGGAACTGTTCCCGAAATGCCGGGAATCTTTCGATGTGTACGTTGGTCAATGCTTCGACTGTCGGGCATGCATTGATGCTACCGGTCGCAACTTTCAGCACCTTCTTTAAATAAACATGCCTTCTTTAAATAAACATGTTACGCGTACTACGGCCGATTTAAGAATGCCCGCGGCAAGCGCGAGTCTAGCCCACTTCACCTTTTAGCCAATTGCAGCGGCGCCCTCTCGCGCCGAATGGTGACGTCAGCGGACATACACTTATAGACGAAAAGGGTTTGTCTTGGTGTTGCCTATCCTCCATTACAATTTGTACAGAAAGTTTTCAAACACCCTGTATATAGGAAGTTGATAGAATAATCACATTAATTTCCACACACACTCCAAACTTCTTTCTGCTTGATCGACTAGTTTTCGCTTTCTACCGTCTCTATTTCGTTGGATTTTAAATTACGAAATTACGTTGCTGACCTTTTTATTAAAATAAAAACCTTTTTTTTTAATTAGGTTTTAAAATAAAAGTACCGGAACGGCGTTCCGGAGCGTTCCGTCACAAATTAAGCACTGTACATATATATATATATATATATATATATACATACAGGATGTCCCATAGGTCCGGCATCATAGGAAAATAATAAAAAAAGGCAAAACAAAAGCTTTTATTTGCAGAACTTGCTCAATATGTCCACTATTGTTTTCAATACACAAATTCAGGCGTGATACCCAGTCAGCAAGCACACGGTGAATGATGTCAGGAGTAATGGTGTTACATGCCCCAATAATGCGCTGCCGCAAATGTTCAACACTCCTAATTTCTCTGCGTATACCAGCGCTTTCAAGTGGCCCCAGAGATAAAAATCTAGTGGCGTGAGATCCGCGCTTCTAGCTGGCCATTCCACAGGCCCTCGACGTCCTATCCAATGACCAGGGAATTGTTGGTACAGGTATTCCCTTACTTGGGTGCTGTAATGTGCAGGAGCGCCGTCTTGCTGGAACCATGTTGGGAAATTTCCTTCTTCGTTCAAGACACTGGGAAATGCTTCTTCCTTGAGCATACGTAGGTAGGTGCCTCCAGTGACATGTTCATCGAAAAAGATGGGGCCTATGATACGATCCTTCCAAATGCCACACCATACCATCACCCGAGATGCACCTTGTTCCTTTGAAGAGTATACCAGTGAGAGTTGTTTTGAGATGAGTATCGGGTGTTCTGTCGATTTACCTCACCCATTTCCATAAAAAACAGCCTCGTCACTGAACAGAATGGTGGACGGGAAATTGGCATCCCGAGCATAAGAAAAATATGAATTATGGTTTGTAGAAATAGAAAAATATGAATTTCTCCTATGATGCCGGACTTATGGGACACCCTGTATATATATATATATATTATATATATATTATATATATATATATATATATATATATATATATAGGGCTTTTTCCGTTCTATGGGCACCAACGAGGTTAGGTTAGGTCAGGTTAGGATAGGTTAGGCTATGTTAAGCTAGGTTAAGTTAGGTTAGGTTTGGATTAGGTTCGGTTAGGTTAGGTATAACTAATGATAATGTATTGTAATAAATTGTCAAATTTTTGAAGAAACGACAAATATTTTTTGTTTAAATTTATGTTCATTAAAGCTGTTAAATTAAATAAATTACATTTCTCCTATTCAAAATGTACTCATTAATTAAAAGTTAAAAAATATATATATATATATATATATTTTACAATCACTTGATATCTACTTTATCGCGTTGCAGATACAAGGTATATCAATAAATATGTCAATGTGTCTAAAATTATTTGTTTAGTGAAAGATTTGCCGCCAACGAAATTTCAAAGATGAACAAATATCCGAGAAAATTATGTTTGTAAGAATATTCCATCATAAATTGTGAAGGTTTTCATAGTACATAGAATCTCTTTGTTAAGGAACACAATCAAATCAAAAGCTTTCTTTCAATGACGGTCGTTATAGCTCCATGTATTTAGATTAAACGTCTGTCTGTCTGTCTGTCTCTCTCTCTCTCTATTCTCTCTCTCTCTCTCTATCTATCTACAAAGGTGGGCAGGACAGAGTTCCAAAAGGACCGAACTCCAGGAACTCGGTCCTTTTTAAGGACCGTGAGCGGGAAAGTCGGTCCTTTTCTCAGTGAGGACAGAAATGAGGAGCGACGGTCCATTTTTAAGCAATTCCGGACGGTCTTTTTAGTGATTTTAGTGTGTTTAGTGATTATTTGAAGTTCTAAAGAAGATGGATCGTTTCCTCCAGAAGACTCAGAAAGAGACTGAGACTGAACTGAAACTTGTTTCAACACCTGGAGGAGACGAAGAATCTACTGATGTTAGTGCTTCAACTTCAAGTCAAGCAACTGGAGCTCCTAGCGGAAGAACTGAACCCGGCAATCCCTGGCCGTACCTGGACAAATACTTTGAATACCTGGGCCTGTGAAACCCTTCATCTTCAACAAGGACTCGTTCCCCAGCCCGGCGTTGAAGGACTTGTTCATCAAGTTTAACACGCCTATCCCATCCAGTGCCGCCGTGGAGAGGCTCTTCTCTTTGGGGAAGGACGTCCTCAAGCCGAAAAGGTCAGGGCTCAGTGACAGCCATTTTGAAATGCTAGTCTTCTTGAAGGGAAACTCAAGCATTTAACTTAATACCTTTTTTTCATCATTTATGTATTGTATTAATTATAATTTACGTTAATAAAATTAAAGATTTCCGGTGTCTTTAATTTCATTTTTCATTTTAATCAAATTTTTCAATTATATTATATATAAGGACCGAGAACTGAGTCGTTCCTAGGTCCTACCTTCAGAAAGGACCGTGACCGGGACCGTCGGTCCAGTTTGAGGCAAGGACCGGGACCGGGACCGTCGGTCCAGTTTGAGGCAAGGACCGGGACCGGGACCGTCGGTCCTTTATGAGGCCCGGGTGCCCACCTTTGTCTATCTATCTCTCTATCATTAGGCCATAAACACAATGATTGATTCCTATTATTGTGATTCAAGGTAAAAGCATTTTTGAAAATTAATCAAGGTAACAATTCACCACGGAAACTAACATATACAAAATTTGGAAGATTTTATATACACACACACACATATATATATATATATATATACAGGGTGTCCCATAAGTCTGGAATCATAGGGTAAATAAGTAATTCATGTTTTTCCGTTTATGCAAGTGCCCATGATGTCTTTGAGTAAGGAAGAACGCATCCAGGTAATTCTGCTCGTAGGAAATCGGAGTCAGAGGGAGGTCGCTGAGGAATTTATCAGATTACATCCGGACCGCGCGCCGATAACACACAGCTGTGTCGGCAAACTTGTAGCAAAGTTCAGGGAAACGGGATCCATAGGAGATAAACCACGCAGTGGACCTCCGAGGACATCCACCGACGATGACACAGCCGCTACCATCCTCGCTCATTTCACAAATAGTCCCCAAAAGTCTCTTCGGCGGTTGTCTGCTGAGACAGGAGTGTCGAAAAGCAGCATCCACCGCATTCTTCAAGCACAGAAATGGCATCCTTACAAACTTCAAATCCTGCAGAAATTAAGCGAAGATGATCCAGACCGAAGGATGGAATTTTGTGAATGGGCTACGGACCAATGTGCTCAAAATGCCAATTTCCCGTCCACCATTCTGTTCAGTGATGAGGCTGTTTTTTACGCAAATGGTGAGGTGAACCGACAGAACATCCGCTACTGGTCGCAAGACAACCCTCACTGGTTTACTGCTTCAAAGGAACAAGGTGTCGCTCATGTGATGGTATGGTGTGGCATTTGGAAAGACCGTATCATAGGCCCCTTCTTTTTTGATAACACTGTCACACGAAACGCCTACTTGCGTATGCTCAACAAGGAAGCATTCCCCAGTGTCTTGAACACAGATGGGGATTTCCCAACATGGTTCCAGCAGGATGGTGCTCCTGCCCATTACAGCATCCGGGTAAGGGAGTGACTGCACCGACAATTCCCTGGTCATTGGATAGGACGTCGAGGGCCTGTGGAGTGGCCAGCAAGGAGCCCCGATCTCACCCCGTTAGATTTTTATCTCTGGGGTCACTTGAAGGCGTTGGTCTACGCGGAGAAAATTCAGAATGTTGCACATTTGCGGGAGCGCATCATTGACGCATGTAACACCATCACTCCTGATACCATTCGCCGTGTGTGTGCTGACTGGATATCTCGTCTGCATTCATGTATCAATAATAATAGTATAAACATTCAACACGTTCTGTGAATAAAAGCTGTTTTTATTGCCGTTTTTATCATTTTGCCCTATGGTTCCAGACTTATGGGACACCCTGTGTGTGTGTGTATATATATATATATATATATATATATATATATATATATATAAGTATATAAATATAGTTTACAAAATAACATGTAAGAATTGTTATTTTAAACTTTTTTATCAATTATCGGAATGAAGTTGACAGGAAAAAGTTCACTTATCTTATTGACAACTTTAAAATATTTCATTTTTGAAATTTTAACTTTAAAGGGCAGAAAAACTGTCTTCAGATGTTCATATTCTAATCCATAAATTTCCCTATAAATTTTTTATTAAAATTTGTCTTCAGAGGAAAAAAAAGTTTGATTTTTTGGCTCACAGATGTCGCCAGTTTATGACGGACTTTATTCAAATCTTTCACCGGACGCATTCCGGATGATTACCAAAATCGGAATCGGGCCAAATAAATTAAAGGGGAGAATAATCGAGTTAATGAGGGGAATATATATACAGGGTGAGTCAAAAGTCTGGAAACAGAGGAACTATGCTTTTCAATGGAAATATATATGTATATTTGCATTGAAAAGCATAGTTCCTATGTTTCCAGACTTTTGACTCACCCTGTGTATGTGTATATATATATATATATATATATATATATATATATATATATATATATATATTTTGCTAACTTTTTTTATGTTTTGTACTGTGAGATGTGACAGTTTGCACATTCTTCTCACAACACATACATATTAAACGTATCTCAATGAAAGAAGATGGTCCTTAAGAATGGGCATGCATTTCTTGGAACTTAGATGTCCCTCGACGAATGCCCATTGCCCAGTCCCTCTTTACAATATATACAAGGTGTCCCAAAAGTCAGTTTACCGAAGAAACTGTTTTCTCCTGATGATTATTCTAAACATTATGACACAATTGTTTTTACAGCAAAAAGCCAGCATGTCTTCAGGACATTAAAGATTACATTTGTGAAGAATTCCGGCTCTTAAGCAATGATAAGGAACTATGTAAAGCAATTTGCCGGTCAACCGTTGACAGATACAAGATGTGCATCGAACAACATGGACGACATTTTTAACAGTTATTGTAACCAGAATTATTCTCATGTTTTGTAAATATGTTTCAGAATTTTTTTTCTTTGTTTTCTTATGTTTTGTAAATATATTTATGAAACAAGTTTTTTTCTTTGTAGTAAACTCACCTTAGGAGAACATTTTCTTCGGTAAACTGACTTTTGGGACACCCGGTATATATATATATATATATATATATATATATATATATATATATAACTAAGTTTAGTTACTGAACCATCTTTAAAAATTATGAGGATAAAATTCTAAAATTCTAAATTATAAATGGCAAAATTGTGAACTTTTAAGATAATTATTGATAGTAATAAACTTTATAAAATTTTATTGTAATAGAAATAATTAAATATATTAAAGTATAAATTAAGGGTATGACATAAATTTAGCATTTAAAGTGTTGAAAGAATGACTAATTTGGCGAATATAAAAAAATAAATTAGTTTACGTTTAAAATTTAATCCAAGTATAGCGAAAATAGCAAAAATTAATCCTTGATCAAAAATTGTTGGGTAAAATGATTGGGTATTCATTGCTCATGTTCAGAAGTACAGATTTGTTATGAATTTTTATTAAAAACAAAACAGCTTGTAAAAGTGACCATTTTGGAACAAAAATTTAGTGTTTGGAAGTGTAAAACGTAATTTTTTGTGTTTAGAAGTAGTGTAGTTATAAAGTGTGGAAAGTAAATTAATTCTACACACTATACAGGGTGTAACAAAAGTCCGTTCTCATAGGGAAAGGGACAGCAGGCGCTGAGGTTTAGGAGATCATACATGCAAATAGGAATTTGCTTTTCACGGTTCGCCACACCTGGTTGAGCCCACACTCTAAATCAGGGATTCTTAACCTTTTTAGGCTGCGATCCAAATTCTGGTCTCGGGGCTAGCTCGGCGACCAATGCCTTCAAACAGGTCACTCGTAGTAGATAATAAAATAAATAAATAATGATAAAATGATTAGGGATAACATATATATAAATGATAAATGACAATTTAATGACCCAAGTTTGGGTCGCGACCCAGAGGTTAAGAACCCCTGCTCTAAGGGTATCTAATCATTTCGCCAGACATGAATTTGCCCGAACTTTCTAATGGTTTCAAGTGATTAATTCCTAAATATTTCAATAATTACCTTGTTGGATATTGGAATAAGCGTTTTGCTAAGCATGTAGGTTTACAGTTGGCTAAATGTTTCAAATATTTACAGTTGTTCAAACAAAAATATGACGACTGAGAACAGAGCACAGAGAAAAAAAAAACTAATTTTTACAAATGAAAAGATGACAACACCGACTTTCTGGAGCTCCAGAAAGTTGGGATAAATCTAAATGTCTGAAACACTTAACCAGCTGTAAAACCAGATGCTTAGCGAAACGTCTATGCCAATGTCGAGCAAAATAATTAGTGAAAAAATCTGGAAATTAATCATATGAACTCGCGGGAAAGTTGGGACAAATTCACCTCTCTCTCTCTCTCTCTCTCTCTCTCTCTGCAGCCCTGGCTGTTCGGGAAACGGGTCGTGCTAGGGGGCGGTCAGAATAGGGAAGGCTCCCTCCGTGCAATACTTTTTAATGCTAGGTCGATTAGGAATAAGTTTTGCGAGCTACGGGCGCTCTTAGCATCAGAATACCAGGATGTCGTTGCTATCATCGAGTCCTGGATTCATAAGTTGGGGAGTTCGAAATTCCTGGGTATAGAATGTTTCGCAAAGACCGCACCCGTGGGGATGGGGGAGGGGTACTAATATACGTCAGGGTCACGTTGAGTCCGGTTGTCTGCCAGTTCCGGTTGGAACGGGAGCTGCATGGCGTCGATCTGAACGTGGGAGGGATGAACTATAGATTAATCTTGGTGTACAGACCTCCGCATCTCCTCCTCGAGGAGGATACAGCCCTGTACACCAAGCTCTGTAGCCTGCTAAGGGATAGGGTGTGTGTAGTTTTAGGAGACTTCAACTGTCGCGGCATAAAGTGGGAAGACAGGACTGCTGATGCTGAAGGGAGGAGGCTAGTTGACTTTGCTGATGAGAACTTCCTCACTCAGTGGGTCAATGAGCCTACACGAGGCGAAAGCGTTCTAGACTTAGTATTCACGACCGAAGACAACCTCGTCACTGGCCTCACCGTTGACGAATCGTTGGGCGGGAGTGATCACAGTCTGATTAGGTTCCGTGTGTGCGTCCCTCGGGTGAAACGTAGTAACTCGAGAGGCAGTAAGCTTGATCTACGGCGGGCGGACTTTGTTAGCCTCAGGGATAGCGTAGGTGAGATGGGGTTAGAGGTCGGCGGCGATGTTGAGGGAGTGTGGAGTGCATTCCGGGACGAGTTTATGGTGCTGCAGTCTGCTGACATACCCTCAAAACCGGTCACCCCTGTTTCAACGCAGCCTAAGTGGTTCAGACGTGACATCGCTTCAGCTATCCGAAATAGGAAAGTAGCGTATAGGAGGGCGAAGGCCAATCGTTCCACGAGAACACTGAGGCGTATGTCCGCCTGTGTAGGGAAGTGAAGGCGAAGGTTAGGCTAGCGAAACGCAACGAAGAACTACGGGTGGCAAGCCTCTGCAAGGGGAACCCTAAGGAGTTCTTCAGCTATGTTAATAGTAGAAAGCCCATTAGAAGCATGATAGGTCCATTAAAGGACCCCAGCGGCGTTCTGCGGACCTCCGACGCGGACATCACTAATGTGCATGAGTACTTTGCGGGAGTGTTCACCAGGGAGGACACCCGCGTCATCCCCGAGCCAGGCGTCAGGCACGAAGGTGCTGGCCTGGATAGTGTTCGGTATACCGCGACGGTCGTTGCCGAGAGAATAGACAAACTGAGCGCGTTTAAGGCTCCTGGGCCAGACCAGTTCCTCCTCAGAGTGTTGCGGGGGGTGCGCGACCAGGTGGCTCCCCACCTTGCTACAGTCTTCAACAAATCGTTTCATTAGTCTCACTTCAGTTGTAGGTAAATTATTAGAGGGGATAATAGCGGATAGGATCGTTGACCATTTGGATTCCTACAAGCTGCTTGGGGACTCCCAACATGGGTTTAGACGGCATAGGTCGTGTCTCACCAACTTGCTCGATTTTTTCCACGTCATGTTGAGTGAGTATGATAAGAGTAGGGCGATTGATATACTTCATCTCGACTTTCAGAAGCCTTTGATAAGGTACCTCGCCGCCGGCTAATGGCGAAAGTGCGCGTGCTGGGTATCGGTGGGGAAGCAGGTAGGTGGATTGAAAACTAGCTGAAGAATAGGCGGCAGAGGGTTGTAATTGAAGGGGTTAGTTCGGATTGGGCCTCGGTCACTAGTGGGGTTCCTCAGGGTTCCATTTTGGGGCCGCTGTTGTTTATCATTTACATAAATGATATCGACGGTGGCATCGTCAGTCGGATCGCTATATTCGCTGATGACACGAAGCTTGGGGGGCAATGTTGGGACGCCCGAAGAGATCGAGCAACTGCGTACGGACCTAGGTAGGATAGGAGAGTGGTCCCAAAAATGGCAAATGCCGTTTAACTTGGGTAAATGCAAAGTGATGGACATTGGCTACGCCAATCCCAAGTCGGACTACTCGATGTTTGGGAGTAATATCGAGGGGACTGATTTGGAAAAGGACTTGGGTGTGCTAATTGGCAGCGACCTTAAGTTTATGAAGCAGTGCGTGGAGCTGGAAAAGAAAGCCCAGAAATTGTTGGGTTATATCAGGAGGCAATTTCAGTTTCGGAACAAGGAGATTGTGCTCTCTCTGTACAATTCCCTGGTTCGGCCGCACCTGGAGTATGCTGTGCAGTTCTGGTCGCCCATCCTCAGGAAAGATATTGAGAGGCTGGAGCGAGTGCAGGCGAGGGCCACAAAGTTAATCCCTTCCGTTAGGCATATGGGCTACAATCGACGCTTAAGCGCTCTGAACTTGTTTTCGCTGGAAACTCGGAGGCTGCGCGGTCAACTCATCGAGGTTTTCAAATTCTTACGCGGGTTCAACGATGCCGATTTTAGAAGCATGTTTAGTTTAAATGATAACCCAACTCGCAACAATGGTTGGAAGTTGGATTTGAAACGGTTTAGGACTAGTGTGTGTGGGAATTACTTTACGTCTAAGATCTGTGACACATGGAACAGGTTACCTTCAGAAGTTGTGAACAGTTCCTCTGTGGATCACTTCAAGAAAAGGTTAGACCAAATCTTGCACACTATTTGAGGGTGTGGAAAATTTTCCGTGGCACCCGTTGCCATTGGTACCTCCTCGGTATGGGCCGCAAGGCCTTTTGAAGTACTTCTTTTCCTTGTAACTCTTGTAACTCTCTCTCTCTCTCTCTCTCCTTTCTTAGTCACATAAACCCATCGTCGACTGTTTCAGAGGAAAGCGAAATCATTATGTTGAGCCTAAGAAATCTGCTACCCAAGCTAAACTGTTCAATTTGTAAATGAAAATGTTTATTGGTAGACTATAGTCCATATGACAAATATTATTAATACAATGAGAGTTCACATACTAAGGATAAGAATATATACAAGTGATTAGAAATAATACAGTAATGTCGTAGTTAAGTGGAGCTACAGACAGACGTTTTCGTACCAAGAATTCCATAGCTTAGAGGATAAACAGCAGGACTCATGGATAGCTTGGATAATCGGGTTGATTGATTTTTTAATTCTTTGCATTAGACTGTATTGAACACGTCTTGTTACCTCCTGGAAGATCGAGACATTGCGAGTAGCAAACATTTGAGAAGCTGGGCATCTCGGGGGTAATTTATGTAGGAGTCTAAAAGACCTGTTATACAGCAAATTTAGGGTTCTGCTAGAACCTTTTTTAGAATTCATCCAGAGTTGCTGTCCGTATATATTACTGCAGAAAGTACGAAAGAGCGTGTCCTTAGCTTCACTTGTACAGAACCGAAAGTTCCTTATAGTCATATTCGCTTTAGCACAAAGGCTTCGAGATTGTTTTCTTATATCCGAGTCATCACTCAAGGAGCTGGTAATAGTTTGACCCAAATACTTAAACTCTTCTACTTCCTCAATTACTTCACCTTTCATTTTAAACCTAATGTCAGCTGGCTGATTATAGCTTTTAGGATGAAATTGCATAACCTTAGTTTATGTAACATTAAAAAGAATATCATGTTTCTGCGAATACACTTCGCAGACTTTTAGTAGCCTATCCAGACCTTTAACAGAGGGACTTATTAACACCATATCATCGACATAAACTAAGTTATTCATTTATTGTTAAATGTGTATCAAGTCTTTCGGGCACCAAAGCCGAAAGATTTTCCCTAGTCCACATTTAGTTGTCTTTGATAGTCACTCTGATCGTAAGATTAGCAACTTCATTTGAGAGTCGGGTTACCCGGATGGGTACGAACCTTCTAAAACATATGAGTTGGCAAACTGCAATAGTTACAGCTCCTTCAGATAATTGGATAGGTTGGCTACGATAACTGCGACCCTTTCCAATCTTCTGTGTCAAGTAACAGAGTTGGCTGACTGTAGTAGTTACAATTTCTTTTGTCCCACTTCGTTAGGTAAAGATTCAAGGCTCGAATTAGGATTTAATGACAGGTGGTTTTAAATTTATAGGATATACAGTAAATATATTTTTATTATTATTCAGCTAGTCAGTTTATCAAAAGGTGTGCTCAGATATTATTATTATTATTGTTATTATTATTATTAGTAGTAGTAGTAATAATAGTAATAATAATAATAATTATAATAATTAGTAGTAGTAGTAGTAGTATGTCATTTCGGGTTCATTATTTACTATTTGCTTCATAATACAGGTGCGAAGAAGAAAGCAACAGCATGGTGGAATGTCGAAGCTGCATCAGCGATTGAGGATGACTGGAGGAAATGATGTTGTGTGTGCAGGGTAATATTGTGATAAAGAAGAAAGTCGAAGAAGAAAGAGGGTGTATAAAGAGAGCAAGAGAAGTGTGAAGAGATTTGTGCGTCAGAAAAAACGGTGAGTAAATATTGAGTTTGGAAGGAGGATGAATGAAAATTAAGTAGAGAATATAAAGTTGTTCTGGAAGGAAGTGTGGAAGTGAGTGAATGAGACTAAAAATGAAAATTTGAGGGTGTGAGATGAAAACAGAAGAATGCTCCAAACGAATGCGGATCTATGGAATAGCTGGAAGGAATATTTCGAGGGTTTGATGGGTGGAAGAGATGAGAGGAGTGCAAATGTAAATATGGTGGGATTTGGCTTGGCAGTGTGAGGAAGACATGTGACAGACTGCCTGAGAATATAACCATGGATGAAATGAAAGCGGCGGTTCGCAAACTGAAAAATTGAAAAGTAGTAGGTGTGGATAGAATATATGGGGAAATGATTAAGTATAGGGGGTTGAAAGGATTGGAGTGGTTGTGGTGCATATGTCAGAGTGCATGGACAAATGGTAATGTGCCTGAAGACTGGAAGAAAGCAATAATTGTTTCACTCTACAAAATGAAAGGTGAAAGGAGTGACTGTAAGAATTACAGATGTATACGTTTGTTGGATGTAGTGGGGAAGGTATATGGGAGGATAGTGATAGAAAGAGCTCGTGGTATTACAGAATGCTTTGTGAGTAATACGCAAGGAGGGTTTCCAGGTGGAAGAGGCTGTGTAGACCAAGTGTTTGTAGTGAAACAAGTGAGTGAGAAAGTATGTGAAAGGCTGGAAGTCGGTTGGAATGGATGAAGTTTGTTAGCAGTATGTAAGTTCGGGACACTTTTCTTCTATTTTTGATAAGGCCTGGGAGGGGTCACCACGCATGGCGTATAAAGCGCCGCAGGTGTGGAATTTCGCCATTTGGGGGAGGGGACGCTGGTCCACCGGAATGCCTGTGTGAATAGATGTGTACGCTTTACGTTCAGCCTTTTTTCCTTTTCACTAACTCCTGTACTTTACATCCGGGTTGTTTTCTGCCTTCCCACCCCAAATCCTTGGGAAATGAGATTTTTTATAATGTATGCATGTATGTATGTATGTATGTATGCACGTATGCACTGTAGGTAGATAGGTAGGGAGGTAGGTATGAACTCGATATACAGACCTGCAGAGGAGTATGGTAAAAACAATTCAGCTTTGTTGAAGAATAAATTGTCACCTTCCAAATTTAAATGATTTTTTTTTTTTAATGCTTTTGATGTTCTATTTTTAGTATTAATTTTATTTTACCTAATTAATGCTCGGTCTTAACTTTGCTTGTAATAATTATTGTAAATTAAAGTAAATTGTTCTTAATGGTGAGCTGAATTTAAAGTAGTTACAGAAGTAGGACAAAAATTCAGGGCCTAGTTCAATAAAGAATCACTTCGTAAAAACTCATTTATAAGTAGATAAAAAATGTAAAGAGACATTATATAAATTATATAAATTATAACAACTATTTGAGACAGGTAAGTTACCTGGAATACAACCTAACCTAACCTCACCTAACTTTCTTACGTGCATCAAGTTTGTTCCGAGACAATTACTGGTGCTTATACACAGCAAATCGAGAGCGCTTGGAATGTGTTGAAAAGACGCAATAAGCGGCAAAGTGGGACCAAACATAAAATGATTGCCTCCTATCTTTGCGAATTCGTTTGGCATCGAAAGAACACAAATAAAGACGTATTTGAGGAAATTTTACGAGACATTCCCCAATTTTCAACGTATTTTAGTTAAACTATTATACATTTCTCCAGCATAAAATGTACTTTTCCTAACAAATATATACATTTCCTACCAAGAAATACTATTTTCTTTTGTTTTTTCACAGTGCTTCAAATCGAAAAGACCCGACCGAAGAAATACTTAACACTTTTACGTCCAGAGTTATTTTACGATGTCAACCCTCCCGCACACGAGGTAATGGCAGCATTTAATTCATATCTCTCTGACATATGTTGTGTCGATCGTTTAAATATACCACCGGCTGCGTTAATTTTTGTATTATTGTAGTGTGATGGTGACGGTCGCGGCTCCTACTTAGGAGGTCACGGGTTCGAATTCTGGCGGGGGGGGGGGGGGCATTTTAGTATATATATATATATATATATATATATATTACTGAAGTTTAAACACAAATATTATTATAGAAAGAAGTACAGTACTCTGAAGAATAAATACGAATATATAAAGGAATTATTCTGGCAAGAGTTAAAACTGAAGTGAGAGAAAGGGTACACAGAAGAGAGTTCAAGAAACGTTGTACCTCTAGCAGCTGAAAATGTCTGGATACAGACTGCATAAAAGGTTCTTCAGATAGAAATTGGTTAAAAAATGTGGGAAAAATAAACAGTTTTTTATATTAAAATTATTGGTTTTTTTTATGAAATAGGATTCAACCAATTTCCTCCAATCACTATTATCAGTATTCAGAAGAAGATAAGAATTATTAATATTTATATTATGGTCGCATTCTAAGCGATGTTTATGTAAGGCTGAGTTATCATCGAAGACTATATTTGTGCTGATAAAGACGACGTTTAAAGTCAATGGTTTCGCCAATATAACATTTAGAACAATGCAAACATGGAATTTCGTAAACCTCAGTGTTGGAGGCCCGCTCCGGTGGTTGGTTCCTTCGTAAAAAAGTACGAGTAGCGCAAGGTACTTCAGAAACCGTGTGAAGACCAGAAGGCGAACTATTACGAAATGACTCGGAACTGAAAGGAACAACCAAAATTACCAACCTCAGTAGAGGTGTTCTTGTTATAATTTTTTCTTAGCAACACCAAGTGTTTTTTTAATAAAAATATGGTGGCAATCAAATTTAGTAAAAGATTCTTTGATATAAGTGATCTCAGCATTCAAATACGAGGGGCTACAAATCCTACAAGCTCTTAAAAAATACCAGTGAAGATGCCTCTCTTTGTAAAGGAACTAAAGCCAGTGAAGAACATAAGAATTAGAATGAGTGGCTTTTCTGAAAACAGTAAACTCAGGTTTATTATTATTAGATCTCATAACTTGAATAACTAAAAAGGGAATTTTTGAATTCTGTTCAACCTCTAACAGAGGTTAAGATACTATTTAATCTATTGAGAATGACATTAGGATCGGATTCTGCGGGATGCAGGAAGGAGAACGAACACATCATCAACGTAATGATACAAATAAGCAGATGAGCCAATAATATGAAGAAGAAACTTCCTTTCAAATAACTCCATAAATAAATTACTAAGGGTAGCTGAAAGGGGGGAACCCATACTGAGGAGGCCTTCCTTCTGCCGAAAAAATAAACTGTTGAAAGTGAAAAAAGACTGTGACAAACACAATCTAATTATATTAACCATATAAAAACGGAAGTGGGTAAGACAAGTTGAATTTTAATATAAAAAACCGGTCTATTTTCCCTAGATTCTTTAACCAATTTCTACATCCAAAGAATTTTTTATACGGTCTGTATTCAGACATTTTCAGCTGCCAGAGGTATAACGTTCCTTTTTTCTCTCTCTTCTGTGCGCCTTTCTCTCGCTTCAATTTTTACTCCCGCCTGAACGAAGAAGGAAGTACCTTCGAAAAGCTTTGCAGTTACAGCACCTTTTTAATCGAATTTTAATTCTTTTAAATTTTGGGGAGGAGATTTTACTGTTATATTAAATTTGCACGGTTATTGTATTTTCTAAATTATATATATAAAACCCGAGTTCCTAATCTCATAATTAACTCCTGAAAATCTGGAGAAATATATATATATATATATATATATATATATATGTATAGAAACGACGTAAGTATAGAGGAGTGTTCTGCACACGAGGAAGAGAAATAACGAACAAATGAAAAATGAGGTGACCGCCGGGAATCGAACCCAGACCTTCCGATTGCCGGTCAGATATGCTACCACTACACTACGGGCCTCGATCAGTCAGAAGTCGCGATTCTCCTACATAGGGCAGAAACCAATGCCTTGAGAGGACACCCTCGCAAATCGTGAATATGTACATTTAACTGCAATGACCACGCAGTATATTAATGTATAGAAACGACGTAAGTATAGAGGAGTGTTCTGCACACGAGGAAGAGAAATAACGAACAAATGAAAAATGAGGTGACCGCCGGGAATCGAACCCAGACCTTCCGATTGCCGGTCAGATATGCTACCACTACACTACGGGCATCGATCAGTCAGAAGTCGCAATTCTCCTACATAGGGCAGAAACCAATGCCTTGAGAGGAAACCCTCGCAAATCGTGAATATGTACATTTAACTGCAATGACCACGCAGTATATTAATGTATAGAAACGACGTAAGTATAGAGGAGTGTTCTGCACACGAGGAAGAGAAATAACGAACAAATGAAAATGAGGTGACCGCCGGGAATCGAACCCAGACCTTCCGATTGCCGGTCAGATATGCTACCACTACACTACGGGCCTCGATCAGTCAGAAGTCGCAATTCTCCTACATAGGGCAGAAACCAATGCCTTGAGAGGGCACCCTCGCAAATCGTGAATATGTACATTTAACTGCAATGACCACGCAGTATATTAATGTATAGAAACGACGTAAGTATAGAGGAGTGTTCTGCACACGAGGAAGAGAAATAACGAACAAATGAAAAATGAGGTGACCGCCGGGAATCGAACCCAGACCTTCCGATTGCCGGTCAGATATGCTACCACTACACTACGGGCCTCGATCAGTCAGAAGTCGCAATTCTTCTACATAGGGCACTCGGAAGGTCTGGGTTCGATTCCCGGCGGTCACCTCATTTTTCACTTGTTCGTTATTTCTCTTCCTCGTGTGCAGAACACTCCTCTATACTTACGTCGTTTCTATACATTAATATACTGCGTGGTCATTGCAGTTAAATGTACATATTCACGATTTGCGAGGGTGCCCTCTCAAGGCATTGGTTTCTGCCCTATGTAGGAGAATTGCGACTTCTGACTGATCGAGGCCCGTAGTGTAGTGGTAGCATATCTGACCGGCAATCGGAAGGTCTGGGTTCGATTCCCGGCGGTCACCTCATTTTTCATTTGTTCGTTATTTCTCTTCCTCGTGTGCAGAACACTCCTCTATACTTACGTCGTTTCTATACATTAATATACTGCGTGGTCATTGCAGTTATATATATATATATATATATATATATATATATATATATATATATATATATATTGCAGTACTATAAATATTAAAATAAAATTTGGGTAAAAGTGGAATTATAGTTTCTTTGTCATTTTTTTCAAATTCCCGAATGATATCAATATTAAAACAATTTTCAGTTGAGGTCCATAAAATTATTTGGAGTAAAAATATTGAAGGAAAACGACTTCATGTTTAAAATGTCAATGAAAATTTTACTGACATTTTTATAGAGGATAATTTCCATTACGAAAATTAAGGATCTCTCCCTACTCTCACTAAAACACACACACACACACACACACACACTTACATGTACGTTTCTCCGCATAAATCAGGTACCACCAACTTTTTTAAAACGCTGTATCTCAAAAAGTAGTTTACTAAACTTTATTTAACCTAACCTAACCTTAGTGCTTTCGAACCGAAAATTGTGTGATAAGTGTTTCGAACGCAACTTAAGTTTCGAAGGGTGGTTTCTGTTAAGTCATTAAATAGTTGGGTAGTCGCTAATCTAGCCTGACTTAAACTAACATGCCGTTAACTAATCTAACCTAGCGTAACCTAACCTAATCAGTACCAACATATCTTTTTTTCGACAATAAAATTTGTCTAGATATTTTTTATTTAATTTTTTTGATGTTTCAAGGGACAAAAATGTTACAAAACCTACTACCTACTACATCTACTTACACTACCTACTACATCTACCTACACTACCTACTACATCTGTGAATTTTCACACACTCAACAGCACTTACCAGTTGCCTACGCGCGCACACACACACACACACATACACATGGGAACCATTAGGTACTCCAGATGCAACCCCTCCTTCTCCATTAGGAATTATCGGGGGCATGTTCCCCGCTGAATTTACATAAGTGATGAATGAATCGTTGATAGGAGACTTATTTTCCCATGATATATGCGGAGCGGGGTTGGAGCCCTTCAAGGGGTCACTGGGTCAGAAATTAGGAATTCCAGGTCGTCTTTGGGTGGCTTAAATGGCGCTGCGGAAGACCAGAAAGGGGATCTGCAGGTGGGGGAGGGGGGGAAGAGAAATTGGGAAGAAACATTTTGTGTTCGTCCGAAAGGCTTCGTTGTCAAAATACTTAGCGAAGTTCCTTTGTAAATAAATGAAAAATCCTCCCACTAAATTTACATAAAGAAAATCAAGAGAAGTTTGGAAAAAATTTAAAACAATATATATACACAGGGTGTCCCAAACGTCAGGACTCATAGGGGAAATTGATTTTATATTAATATTCTTTGTTTTCCCTATTCCAGGTGAGACATAGAGACTCGGAAGAAGAATTGAGAAACGCATTGAGGTTAATGGACGTCAATTTGAGCATTTATTATGAATAAACCGACATAATGCAAGAAACATATTATTTGCCCAAACTTTTGGGCCACCCTGTATATATATATATATATTATAATATATATTATATGTGTGAAAATTATATCTAATTATTTACGTATTGGGTTTAATTAATCTGGATTTTCTTGTGTTTGTGGTTATAAAAAAAAATGGCACTAGATTTTGTCCTTTAACCTCTTAACTTAGCTTTGATAGACAACGTAAAATTTTGTCCTGATAGAGTTAAAATGTTATGTATTTAATACACTAAAACGTCCACCTTGGGATAAATTATGAATGAAAATCTAATAATAATATCCGGTTAGGAAACTTTAGTTTTGAGAAGTATTTTCCTTCAAATTAAAATAATTTTTATTTGATTTATGTACTTTTCAGTAAATACCTTTAAATCAATTCCCTGTTTCTAGGCTGCATTGAATGAAAATTACCCCGGTGATCATCGCTGAGGTGTTCGGTGGGAGGGGACACAACGATATTACTCCATCTTCCCTTTGTGACCTTCACTTTTCTCCTCTCTCCTTCAAAGACACTCTTGGATGTTTACAAAGAAAATGATGTCAATACCGAAGTTGGTTCCTTGTTACACACTTCTAATTTTCTGTTTTGGGGGGTTTAATATTACCACCCATTCGCAATTCAGTTGCGAGGGAGGGAGAGGCTTTCCTTCAACATAAATCTGATGCTTAGGCCGATTTTCATTTTCCAATTAAAAGCTGTTTGAAAATTTATCAGCTTAAAAAAGGAATTATATATATATATAATATATAATATATATTATATATTACAGAAGTTACAGGCTACCAAAGACCCGAGGAGCTACTCCAGGATAGTCCAAGAAGGAGGTAAGGTAGGAAGGAAACTTAATGTACTGTAAAACTCCCAGTACCCAAACATACATCTACCCCTTCACACACACACACACACACACACACACACACACACAGTGTATATATATATATATATGCATGAACACGTACGATTTTGCAGAATACATAAATGTTCCCCACTAGAATTCCAACCCACCATCTCTTGAGTAGAAGGCGAGGTGGGGAAATTTTTGAATTATGCAGAATCTAGCGTGATCATGCATGATATTCCACGTATGAATTCCACCATTGATACACTAGAGATTTGAATGAAGTGCTGACATTACCTCGATTGCATACAGGGCGTTAATACAGAAACACCTCTGGACGCGAAACCGTTGTGTTTCCTCTGGTCCTGAAATATATGTCAGGCTGTATTCACTTTTGCTTGAATATAGAACCGTGAACAGTTTAACACTTTTTGAATCATATTTAACCAGATTGTAGACACCAGTCGAGCAGGGGAGTACTCCGGAGGAGACGTTAGGCAGGAGACAGGGAGTGCTGGAACTCCCGTTTCTCTTGTCACTGTCCTTCTTAACTGATCTTTTTCCGTGTCTCATCTACCCTTTGAGCAGTCCAGCATGCCCCCAGACACACACTTCTCCCTCTCTTCCTCACTACACATACACGCATCTTACACACTACACAATCCTTTCAAAATTAAAAAAATGCATCGTTTTTAAGGACCTTGATTTCGGTTCTCTCCTTCTCCTTCAATGGGTGGGGCATTTTTGCGGACGCTCGCCTTTGGCTCTTCCTTCCTCCATAAAAGAAATATGTACAGAAATAATCCTAGTATTAATTGGGAATGCTAAAACATTCTATCAAAAAATAAAGACACAACTGAAAGGAATATTTTACAAAATACTTTTATACGCTTTGTAAATAATTTCAGTGATAAATCGGAGCTTATAAAATGGATCATATCTTGTTAAAATACATTTTTCTCCTTTTTTTTTCCCCTATTTGCTAATCTTTTGCTAATTTCTCTTATCTCTCTTAACTTCGCTGTACAGATAATATATTCTGACTTTTGCTTTTTTCTTAATTTTCTGACGAAGTGTTTGAATATACGAAAGACCTTGGAATCGCTTTTTATTTTTGTTTGTGGGTGTGTAACACCACAAACACACTGGAATTTTACAGAAAGTGTGAAGCTTTTATCTTAGAACATGGAATCGAATTTTCAGCATGACTGTTCCCGCTTGTTCTGAACTCACTATGATGACATTTTAGCTAAAGAATCAATAAATACATCTAACACTTGAAATATGCGTCCACCAAACTGTAAATTGATGTATGTGCGCAAATGCTGTTGGAAAAATATTTATTTTTACGGAATTTATCTCCTCAAAAATCTAATAAATGTTTTGCTCCCCTCTCTCTCTCTCTCTTCTCTCCTCTCTCTCCTCTCTCTCTCTCTTCTCCCCTTGCCTCCAAGTGACTTCAGTTCCAAGAAATTTCTATTCCCAAAATGGAGGAAAAGTGAAAAACTTTCTTAGCACTTTTTTCCATACGGGAACAATTGTGTAGCAGCTATTATTATTGCATTAAGTAAAGAAGTATTGAAGGTGGAAGATGTGAAAGAAGGGCTTTTATGCATTAGAGAGTTTGTTTTTCTTTGGCGCACTTCTAAACTTCGGCAAATAACAGCTTTATTATCAATATCCTCTACGCGTCATTATTTATCTGGAAAATAAGTATATACTTTTATTTTATTTGTTGCTCTCGGTAGCACAATGGTCTGGGTGTCAGGCTGCGGGCGGTGAGGCTCGGGTTCGATCTTAGCTGCTACTTCCTGGGTTGGGTTGGGCCGGCCACACGCCTTACTGATGCTCGGGCTCGATGATTCGTAAGGTACTCTCACCACCACGCAGTGGGGAAATTCGTTTCCAGGCTGTTTTATTTGTTCATTTCTCTTCTAAATAATAATAATAATAATAATAATAATGATAATAATAATAATTCATACAAATATGACCTTTTAGGTTAATTTACAGACTAATGCTGTTTGTAGCTTTTAACATAGAAACCATACGATAGTTTGGAATTATTTCCATTCAGCATTAAATGTACGCTTGTGGAAAGTAGTGTCTCTCGAGGAAGTAAATCTACGGAAAAAATAATTAAATTTCCAAAAGTAACAAAGATTTCATAATTGGTTGGAAAAATGATCTTGCACCTCTGTTCAGAGAACCCTTCCCTTTGATTTTATGATTTTATGCAAAATACACAGTCAATTCTCTTGGGGTTCCCCCCCCCCCCCCCATCCACTTCCGATCAATCATCTTATGAATTGTTTCTGAATTTTAAAATCTTCAGTATTTTTCCCACAGACTTTATTTCTTTGGTTCAGTTCTTTCTGTACGGGAGAATAAATCAACAACACGGCTAGTACAAAGTCTCGATGACAACCTCCAGACAGTGTTAGATATATCAATACGTACTTTGAAGCGTGATAAAGCTACAGTGAAAAAAAAAAATATTGAAAGAAAAAATGGTAGGATCGCAAAAAGGAAAATGAAAGAAATTTTATTTTTTCTCGTGAAGATTGGTCATTTGTAGTTTCGTTCGTGTCCTAGTTTCAAATCCTGAATGACCACTGTGCCTACCATTGGTTTAAAATTCTAGAACTGTTTTCAGCATTTTGATCTGTCTCAAAATGGAACGCAATAAGCGCCATAAGAAATCCGAAAAGAAAACTTGTGGATAAAAGAAACGCTCGTTTAAAGAGACGATTAGTCAGGCCTATTAATTATCACCTCGTTGGTATTGTATTAAAACTTATATTAAAAATCAGCTTTATTTAAAGTCTTTTTGTCATTATCTTAGGATATATATATATATATATATGTATATATATATAATATATATATATAGATAGAGAGAGAGAGAGAGAGAGAGAGAGAGAAGAGAAATTGGGTCAAAACCTCGCTTCGCTTGCTTCGGGGATTGTGCCGGAAGTTCGTTTCATTGTGACGGAGACTACGCAGGACGTTCACGGTGGGTAAGCAGAACCGACAGAAGAATCATTTCAGGGGTCAATGAAGTGCACGTATTGAGTATATTTGATTTTAAACTCCTCTGTATTTCATAAGACAAGCCTTCCCGGTAATTTTCAATGTATTTCCAAAATTACATAGTATATATTGTCAATTTCCACTACAATTCACTCTAAAAACTGTCCTCCGTGCCTGTTTTAGAGCAGAGAGTAAATAACCGACTAAGCGTACTTTGCTACAAAAACTTAAAGTATTTTAAAAGTACACTGATAGCAGGAAAAGCAGACGGAGAGTAACTGAAGCAGTTATCGTCTTGACTAGCGAGTCCTCTGAAACTAAACAGAAACTACAGAAAGTACACTCCCAGGATTAAAGAAACTCTTTAACTGTACTTTCAATGTACCTCAGCCTACCGAGTATACTTTTTACATATTTTAATATAAAGACTCTCTTCTGGGAGCCGACAACACCTATTACATTTATGAGCAAAAGGTGCCACCACCACACCCTTCATACGCTTCTTCAGAGGTTACAACACCGTTTTGTGCTCATTGATAACACCCACTACTCTAAAGGTGAATACGTCGGCAAACTCCGACAACATATACCACAAAAGAAATAGTACTCATGTACTTATCTGAGGCCTATTTCCTACTTTATAATCTACCTATTAAACCTAATTTATGTTTTTTAAATTAAGTATTACAGACTTTATTATATTCTATCCATTAATGAAACCCAATTTTGCAATCCTAATAACTTCCTACTATATTTACTTCAAAAGGACCATCATGCTACTTTCTAACTTAAATTACGAAGAAAGTTAAACAGCCCCAAACATTATTATTATGCCTAACTTAAAGCATAACAGTTCAGTTTACCCTCCCTTTAACGAGGTACAGCCGAAGATCTATAAAAAGCTACTGCAATTTCATACTTTCAAAATACCTACTTAACCCATTCTTATGCATTTTTACCGACTTCTCATTATATACGGCCGCCGCCGGAGACTGTTTCACTTTTCCATTATTTTATGAGAGAAGTTTTTTCAATTTGTTCGTGTCAAAACCTCCGACTATTAATTTTAAAGACGTTATTTTTGTGATATTACTATCATCAAGGTAAAAGTTATATTCATAATTTGTATTATGAATCGATTTAAAATTTAAACACTCCACTTAACTCCCCTTCCCTTTTTAGACGTCTAGTTGTGAGTAAGTACAAATTTAGCTCTTTGAGTCTATCTTAATATGGTTTATTACATAATGATGAAATAAGTTGTGTTGCTTGACGGTGAATCGTGTTGAACTTGTTTTTATCCTTACTTATTTATGTCCACGAAAACTAAACAGCACATTTATGTCCACGAAAACTAAACAGCATATTTATGTCCACGAAAACTAAACAACAGGTTTTAAGGGAAGGCTTAACGAGCCATTTTTATAAAGACAAAGCAGTATTTTGAAACTGTACATATTAAAAATTACAACAGATGAAACTTAATACTTAATTAACCTTGTTGCTAGAAAATGAACATTAAAAAAAATAATTAAGCCATTGGTAATAGTGATTCCAATTTTTTCTTCCTAGACTACACTCTAGAGTCTAGACTCTAGAGGCTAGATCTTGTCTATCATAGTATCATTTGACTCCCCATTGTAAGAACTTAAAATGACTACATTCCTTAACGTTAGCTCGTATTTACCATTTAGTAGATAGTTCAGTACGTTACTAAAGTAGCGGTGCAAATTATTCCTCTTCTGTCCATACATTTATATAAATGTAAGAACGTGTAGTAATATGTTGAAGTAAATCAATATCCACAAAAGTTACAGTAAGTTACAATTTCTAAAATGTTATAACGAGAAGTTACGCGAATGAGGGTGAACAAAAGTTACCTATGGAATAAAGGAAGATAAAGTGGAACCTATACATATGGAATTTATATGAGTATTAGGTTAAAATGAAATATTGTATTACGGATCAAATTTTGTATGTTTTCAGTAGTTTCATATTTCTAGGCGAACTTTTTTCCGGAGCTCTATTTTATATGTAGGAAGATAAATCCAAGCTAGCTAAATGCGACGCTGCGAGAAAAGACTCTGTAAATGGCTTGTTTAGAAAATTAGATAATAGGTGAATAGGTAAGAAAATGAGGGTCAATCCCAGAATAGGCACCTGATGTACCTCAATCCCAGATGAAGCACCTGCGTTCAACCTCAATCCCAGAATAGGCAGCTTGCAAGGAATTAAATAAAAAACCTGAAGGTTAGGTTAGGTTAGGTTAGGTTAGGTTAGAGTTGATTTTTTCAAATATTGATAAAAAACAATGAAATTATATCTCTAAAAACTGTTTATATTTTTTTCTCCTCAATCCCAGATTAAGCACCTGTGTTTTGCCTCAATCCCAGATTAAGCACCTAAAAATGATTTCAGGTGCCTATTCTGGGATTGATCCGAAAATGAACGAATACACGCGATCTTGATGTATATACAGGGTGATTAACAAAAGCGCTTAAAAATATTTATGTAAGAAGTTGTTTCTGGGAACACCTCTTTGGATTACCCTGTGGAGTATCTCATCAATTTCCATATTGTACAAAAAAATATACATATTTTTTTGGCAAATAGCTGTTTAATTTTTCAGGTGAAATTAAAGACACTGCTTTGATTCCCAGAACAGGGTTCCCAAACTTATTTTCTTCCTGTACCACGTACGGCAAAAAATATAATCTTACCGTACCACGACACTCAGACTTTTTCATGGCAGACTTTTATATATATATATATATAGGGTGAACCAAATGTAGGTGGACAGTAAATGATAACGTTTATTTTGAGAATACATATTTAATTTTTTTGTATACTATAATACAAAATAAAATTTAAATAAATTTAGTTATAATATTTAATATAATAAAACACAAACACCATAGTTATAATGAACACCATAGTTATAATATAATATAACACAAACCGTATTCAACCTACTGTCCACCTACTTTTGGTTCACCGTGTATATATATATATATATATATAATTCAGTTATTCAGTTATTATTTAATTATTATTTAACAAAAGAATCATGGATTGAGTATGGTATAGCTGAGTACCACCAAGCAGGATATCATGTACCACAGTTTGGGAACCGGTGCCCTATGAAGGACCTCATAAATTAATAAGAATTCCATGACCAATGTTTAAAAATGTTAAAAGTAGGAAAAGTTATAAACAGTATTAAAATCCTTAATTTCATAATAAAAAAATACTTTTACTATGAAATAATAATGTCGAGTAATGTCGAATGTCGAGTAATGTCGAATGTCGAATAATGTCTAATAATGTTGAATATCGAATAATGTCGGATATCGAATAATGTCGAGTAATGTCGAATAATGTCTAATAATGTCGAATGTCGAATAATGTCTAATAATGTTGAATGTCGAATAATTTCTAATAATGTCGAATGATCATACCTTAGACAAAAACATTCATTCATTCATTTATGTATTTACTTATTTATTCATTATTAATTAATTTATTTATTCGTTCATTCATTTATTAATTAATTCACTTATTGATTCATTTATTCATTCACTTATTCATTCATTTATTCATTCATTCATTTATTCATTCACTCAACATTATCAGACGCGAAAGGAAAACCTGAAATTATTTATATACTGTATGTTATAATATAAAAGGTATTAATGACCATTTACCGTATGACGTCATCTCAAATTTACTTTGTAATAATTTAATGTAAAATTATTAAGGTCATCTTCACTTTCGGTCATAATTGAAATTTTTAATTTATTAAATTTATGTTTATGACCAAATTTACAACTTTTAATTTCAACGAATGATAAATTTTAATTTTAATTCTATCTTAATTTCGCTAATTTCAATTCAATTTAATTCTTAGTTTGACGCTATTCTTAATTTACTAAATTCCAGCTTCGTTTTTAATACTTTCTAATCTACTGTATACAGAGGGACCACACAGACACTAACTGGGAACTTACTGGCTCTCATTTTGACCCTATAAACCAGAAAGCTATATACTAAATAGGGAACCTAAACTATTAAATGTATTTTTTGTTCGCTCAACAGATGAAGCTGCCAATAATACACGATTATACGTGTAAGCGAATGTATGTACAGTTTCGGAAAAAAGTCCGCCTAAAAAAATTCTACACAGCATTTGAAAAATTACTAAGTGGTGAGATTCCCTTTTTCTTTAACATCTTTTTGGGGGGGGGGGGGAGAAATAATAAGATTTAAAAAGCAAAACCATATATTTACTAATTAGTATTTTTTAAAATTTTAAAATTTTTGTTTTTCGCCGGATTTCTTTCCTAAAGCGTATATACAATATACGCTGAAATAGTGGTAAATGAATTAAGTTACAATCCTAACACTAATATAAAGCTAATGAAGCGCATTAAAAAGAGGCAATAAGAGTTATACAGGGTGATCAAAAAGCTGTTTCCAGAAATAATTTTTTAAAGGGGGAAAACATCTTTATGGATCACCCTGTGTTATATAACTACTCACAATACTTAATATGAAGCTAATGAAGTGCATTAAAAAAAAAAAAAGGCAATAAGAGTTATACAGGGTGATCAAAAAGTTGTTTCCAGAAATAATTTTTTAAAGGGGGGGTGAAAACATCTTTATGGATCACCCTGTATTATATAACTACTCACAATACTGCTTTTAAACTATGAATTTGATATGAAAGTAATAAAAACACTCCCATAACGTATGAAGTTAAAAAAAAAAAAATACTAAAAATCCCGTTAAATTTTGAATTAAAAATTAGTTCTGAGAAATAATATTTGAAAAAATCACTTTCCCAAAGTATAACGTCGAAATTAGAAGTAATAAAAAGCTACTTTGGAAAATATGGACCTAGAAATGGGGAATAGGACGAAAGTAAAATGTTACTGGCCGAAACACAATTGAGTCCATTAAGTGAATAGATTCAGAAACAAAGGACTGTATACAAGCGTTTGATTTTTCCATTCTCCAGAGTCTATAAAAACTCACTCATCACGTAAATGTATCTAGCATTAAAAGGCTTCATTAACAGAGTGAACAAAAAGTTATATTTTAGAAATGTAGTAATCTGACATTTAACTAAAAAAGTCTTTTGAGGCAATTTGAGGCGTACACATAAACGTACAGTGTATATATATATATATATATATATATATATATATATATATATATATATATATATATATAGTCTTAATACCTTTTTAAGTGCACCCTAAAAACCTGTCCGTTGTGTGTATCTTAGATCGAGAAAAAAAAAAGTCAATGTATTCTGAGTATATGCAAAGAGTACACTCGGTAGACCGAAAATACTGAGAGTACGCTGTTATCTTTAATACCTGGAAGTGTACTTTGTGTTCATTACAGTTCCAGAGGTCACCGCTTGTGAAGAAGATATTAGTGTATTAGTTCATCCGAGTATATAAGTGTATATTCACATAGTGTTTACAGTGCAATAACCACATATTGTCCAATTGGAAAATCTGAGAAGACAGTTAATTTATTGAGAAAACGGAACCAGTAGGTTCGAACCTGCGTCGCCAGGTATCAGAAGCCACTGCCTTGACTCAAGGAACCATATTGGACTCTAAAAGGAGATCCTTCGATTCAAATTAGGTGAAGTCTTATAAAGCACTTTACAAAGTGCGGTTATTGTACTGAAAAGATTTACATGTTTTTTAAAGGCAAAACTAAAATCATATAACAGAGAGAGAGAGAGGAGAGAGAGAGAGAGAGAGAGAGAGAGAGAGAGAGAGATGTAATCATGAGGTTGTTTAACTTCCTTCGCAACATCTAAAGTTATATGACGGAGGGGACCTACAGCTTTAAGTGGGATCCGAACCACTGGACGCAGAGGACTTTAGTAAAATTAAGTTTTTAATTATATTTTCTTCCATCTTACGTAATCCGTACTCTTTCTATTGCTTTACACTGATTTCTCTGTATTTTATAAACGGGTAGCGTGGCCGACATCTTCCTCTAACAAAACGAAGGAGTGGGAAAATGATGACAATTTATCACTATTTCCTGATTTTATTTTAACTGAAACAATTAACAAGACGGGGGAAAGCGAGCGCGAATTATAATTTAACACTTTGATTGTAGAGACTAAAGAGCTTAAATTAAATAAATTTAAAATAATAATATTACATTTTAGCGCCAAACCGATCTTCTTTAAAAACACCACGCCCAAAGACTGCCTATGCCTCCGGCCTCGGCGCATTTTCAAATCTCTCTCCAATTGCCAACTAGTATTTTATATTTCAAACAATTTCATTTTACATATCTTAATTTCATACAATTAAATTAGTTCATTATACTCTAAAAATTAATTATTAATTTTTTTATTAAATATTATTCACTTTATTATTAAAAATTATTAAATTTCTTATTAAAAAATAATACACGACAGGACGGTCTCCCATCCAACTGCAACCCAGACCAAATGTCGGTTAACTTCGCCGATCGAAGGGGAGCGGTGATGCGATACTAGCCACGACTTAACCCACACAGAGAGAGAGAGAGAGAGAGAGACGTAAGCACTTATTACAGTGTTCATATATATATATAAACGTTATCTATGCGAACATAACTAAATTTCTCCTTCCATGAAATTGAAGTGATTAGAAGGTGAAAATAAACAGTAATGGCGTCTTCAGAAAGATTACTTATTACATATTGATTGCCGCGATTAGGCATTAGCCACTTCATTACGTCAAGTTAATTAATTTAGACCCTATTCTGGCTGTTTGGGATTAATTATTAGATTAAAATTTCGTGTTTTATATTGGTTTTAATTACAATTTTTAAATATGGATTTCTTTATGCTGTTTTTACTGTGTGAGAAGTAAATTTAACAGCAATTAGTTACAATTTAAAGGCACTCTTGGCCGATATTAATGTTAGGTTTGAAATTGCATTTATATATATATATATACCTTATGAACCTTATGTTGTTTCGTGCGTTGGTCTCTCTTCACACGGAGGTCAAGCTGGTGGCCCCGCCTCTAGGTCTGGCTTGGTGGAGGAGCGAGTTGCTTTCTTGCGCTCTCCACCGTACATAGACAGGCACGCCCGGCTCATCTGGTACTGTCCTGAGCCAGGCATCCAGTCTTTTCTTGAAGACTTCAACTTTCACCCCCGTTACGTTTCTGAGGTCCTTAGGAAGCTGGTTGAAAAGTCTTGGCCCCCTGACAACCAAGCTATTTTCCTTCAGGGTTGAGGAGGTCCATTGTCGTGCCTTTAATTTGGGAACACTACACATTCTGCCTTTCCTATTTTCCAGTGTTGTTTGAATGGTAATTGGGTTATATATATATATATATATATATATATATATATACAGGGTGGGCCGTAAGTTTCCATACATAGGAAAAATAAACATTTTTTTATGGACAACCATTTTTATTTATATAATATGCTCTACATGGTTGCCATTGTTTTGAAAACACATTTCAATACGTGTTCCCCACTGTTGATGAATACGCATTAGCACAGTTGACGTTATGCTTGTAATGGCGTTGGTGATACGTTCCTTTAGATGATTTATGTCTCGTATCTTTTCCTGATACACCATGGCCTTCAAGTGCCCCCAAAGATAGAAATCAAGGGGGGTGAGATCTGGGGATCTGGGAGGCCACTCCACAGGACCACGCCGACCAATCCAAGCATCCGGAAACTGCTGATCCAAATACCGACGCACGTGAAGACCATAATGAGGTGGAGCTCCATCTTGCTGGAAGTAAACTGGGAAGTTACCTTCCTCGTTTAGCAGGGATGGGAAAATCTCTTCTTGCAACATGTTAAGATACCTTTCGGCATTAAGATTTCCACTGACAAAAATTGGTCCAATAATTCTGTCACCCATATCCCGGCCCACACCATCACTTTACCGGCACCTTGCATCTTCGTCGGACTCAGCCAGTTAGGGTTAGCATTACTCCAATAACGTATGTTTTGCCGATTAACCTCTCCATTGACGTAAAAATTTGCTTCATCAGTAAACAAGATCTTACGTCAAACGCATATTCTTAGGGTATCTGAAACATAAAAACAAACGTTTAATTTTTCCTATGTATGGAAACTTACGGCCCACCCTGTATATATATATATATACACACACACACACACAGTATTCTGAGGTTTTCAATCAGTTTCTGGACACTGTAAAAAAAAAATTACGATATCTTTATTTCTTTGATATCATAGGTAATATTACGCTTCGAATGGGGTAAATTAATAATGATGATATTAATGATGATGATAATGATAATGATAAGCTTTAAATTTCATTTTTAATAAAAAAGGAAATCTACACATCAGTCATTTTCCTTTTTTCTTAAAAATTACATTTATTTTACTCCACCTGAGATGTAATAGTTTTGTAAGGTATCAAATAAATAACTACACCATAATTTGGTGGCAGGAATAAAGTTGCCAACCCTCCGGTTTTTTTGTTGTCAGTTCCCAGGTTTTATTTTCAAAGTAAAATCGAAGACGAACCCTTAATTTATGTAAAATTATAAAATTATGTAAAATTATGTAAAATTATGTAAAAATTCGATGTCATGCATTAATAAGGAAGTCATTCGCAGAAGCCAGTAATTTAACTGTAAACAATCTCTGTTCTGTGTTGGATAAAATATAAGTAAAAATGTATAGGAATAATAATAATAATAATAATAATAATAATAATGATAACATCTATTCTATATATATATTATAATATAATAAGAGAGCTGTCCGTCTGTCTGTCTGTCCGTCCGTCACACTTTCAGAAATTGTGAGAAAAAATTGTGAGAAAAAAATTCAGAAATTGTAAAAAAATTCAGAAATTGTATTACGGGCGGCAAGTGAAGCTCAAGATTTTCATGACTGAGTTCTTTTCTGTAGTTTAGCAATGGGGAAGGGTGGGGGTGGGGGTAATGGGGGATGGGTGGGGTAATGGGGAGGGGTGGGGGTAATGGGGGAGGGGGTTAGCCCCCAAGTTGTATGAATGGGGGTGAGGAGGTTTTGGGAGATACCAGATTCAGAAATGTTGACACAATGTGAAGCTCAAAATTTTCACGGCTGGGTTCTTTTTTTGTAGTTTAGCCTGTCTAACCGTCAGCGAAGCGGCGGGAACTGTACTAGTATATATATATATATATATATTATATATATATATATATATATATATAATATCCCTAAATGGATTCGAACCTGTTATAAGCTCCCTGGTTCAAATCAGGGTAGTAGTTAATTTTAAGATGAGGACTGCGGACAAGAGGCAAAATGATGCGATAAACTGAATGAGAGAGAGAGAGAGAGAGAGAGAGAGAGAGAGAGAGAGAGATATGGAAGGATCTCTTTAACGAGAGATTGCTTCCTATTCACTTTTCGTCTTCTCATTGATAACAACGTTTGAACTTTTCTATTAAAGCCAATCGAACCCCTCTTCCGATAACCTGGACCCCTCCTCAATTCCTCTTCACTCTTCCCCTCAAACCGCATCGCTTTCCATACCTCCTGAATGAAATAATTAATCACATGACCTTTTCTTACATGAAAAGTTCACCTGATAAAGTCAGAAACAGTTTTGGTGATGGAAAGCACTGAATGGTTTCCTTTCCTTTACATTCAATCTCAGTCCATAACATCCATTTTTACTTATCGAAGTTTTGGGACTCTAGATACCCTATTTGTTGCTGCACGATTTAAAAAAAAAAAAAAAAAATATAATATATAATATACATATATATATATATATATATAATATATATATATATACAAGGTGATAAAGAATGGTGTTCCCCAAACTAATTTATTGCATTTTATTTTTGGAACACCCTTCTAGATCAGTGTATACAGTATATATATATATATATATATATATACACACACACACACACATACTTTTATTGTAGTAGGCCCCGCTGGCTTTCTAGGGTTAATCAATAATCAATGCAAATAAGTAGTGACCGAAATTGAAGAATACGAGGGGCGATCAAAAGGTTCTCGGCATTACCTAGATATAATGCGTATTTTGAGATAAAATTTTCACCATATCTAGTACAACTATTATTAAATATGTGTATGAAATATAAAAACGCTAATCAAAATATTTTTTGTTTTACAGGTTGTAATGTGAAACAATGTGATAAACTTTATGAAAATGGACAAATTTGAAATACACGCCGTCATTAAATATCTCTATGAAGAATGTGATTTCCCAAAACGTTTTTGAAGATATGCAGCACACATTAGGAGACTCTGCCCCCATCTTATTCTACTGTTAAAAAGTGGTGTGCGGAATTCAAACGGGGCAACACGTTGATCAAAGATGATGAAAGGTCTGGTCGGCCATCAACATCAACTTCTGAAGAAAATGTCCAAAAAGTCAATGATCTTGTCATGAATAATCGCCGACTTAGTGTTCGATTTATAGCTGAGAATGTCAGCATTTCATTTGGCAGCACACATTCAATACTAACAGATAAATTAAAGCTTAAAAAAGTGTCTGCAAGATGGGTGCCACGAATCTTGACTGACAGCCAGAAGAGAACTCGAGTTCAAATTTCAAGACAATGTTTGGACCTTTTCCAGCAAGATCCAGAAAAAATTGTTTATAGTTTTATTACTATGGATGAAACATGGATTCATCATTTCGATCCAGAGTCAAAACAACACAGCATGTCTTGGAGACACCAGTCTTCACCAACTCCCGAGAAATTTCGTGTTGTGGCATCACTGGCAAGGTCATGGCCTCTGTTTTCTGGGATGCAAAGGGAGTTGTGCTCATTGACTACCTTGATAAAGGAGCCACCATTACGGGTGATTACTATGCACGGCTAATGAGAAAACTGCGCGAAGCCATCAAGCAAAAGCGACGAGGAAAACTCAGTCGAGTTGTCCTGTTTCACCAGGACAATGCTCCTGCTCACAAGTTTGCAGTTGCGATAGCTGCCATGAGAGAAATGGGCTTCGAATTGCTTGATCACCCTCCATATTCGCCAGACTTAACTCCAAGTGATTTCTATCTGTTTCCCAAATTAAAAGAACACCTCCGTGGACAGGGATTTTTGGACGATGATGAAGTCTTGTCAGCTGTAAATGCCTGGTTAGAGGACCAAAATGAAGACTGCTTTTGAACGGTATCCAGAAGCTGGAAAAACGCTGGATCAAATGTATATCCTGAAAAGGAGACTATGTAGAAAAATAATAATAAAAACTATCAATTTGACTCGTCTTTCATTGTCAGGCCGAGAACTTTTTGATCACCTCTCGTATATAATTCTTTTAGATACGATTCAGTTTTATATAAGTACCGGTTTTTATATAAGTAACCGGTTTTTATATAAGTAACCAGGTTTTATATAGGGTAAGTACCGGTAAGACTTTGCATTCTTTTTGCATAATTATTTTTATATTACTTACTTCCTGTAATATAGAAATGCACAAAACAAAAAAATAGGATCATCTGAAGATCAGGGCCCCTAGCCTTATTTAGTTAGCTTTATAAGGCTAACTAACGAAAATATCACGACCTAACCTAACCAATCGTCAAGGGCGTACAGTTGACCTAACGATTGGTTAGGTTAGGTCGTGATTTTTGTTAGTTAGCTTTATAAGGCTAACTAACGAAGGCTGGGGGCCCTGATCTTCAGGTGGGTGATCCAATAGAATTTATAAAACATTAACAATTTTCACAATAACATTAACATTTGCATCTTTCGTTTGGTATAAAAGCATGAAGCTTAAAATACGACTGTCGTGATTAAGTTTAAGTTAAAAGTTTATGTTAAAAAGTTTATGTTAAAAAAAAATTAGTTCCCAGAAGGACTTTCTTGGATGAAAAAACAAAAAACAAAATGAGTGGGAAAAAAAATCTCTGTGTATTCAGAATATTTGGGTCAGCATACTGTGCAGTTTGGTTATGTTGGTCTCTACTGAAGATTTTGGTTCAACCATATCGCGACCAATAACTTTTATCAACACACCACTCTAGCTGCGAGTCGAAATGGAAAATTTTTTCCCTATAATAGGTGAGTAGGGGCAGCTAACTTTTCGTTATTTAGCTCATATGTACCAATTTGAATACACCTAGATTATTCATACAGTTTTTTAAGACACGTATATATATATATATAATATATATATATATATATATATATATGATACAAACCCACAGGAAAACGAAAAATGATTCCAAGGCCTTTCGTATATTCAGAAGTACACCTCGTCAGGGAAATTTTTTTTTTCCTTGTGGGTTTGCATCATTCATTAATTTCACGTGTTTAATTGTGAAATTCATCCCATATATATATATATATATATATACACACAAACTCAGAATGGTCCCTGAGAAACTTATATGCTAAACACAGACCGTGCATGGAACAAGGTCTGTGTTTAACATATATATATATATATATGTATATATGGCTCGGTGGTGTAGTGATCAGCGTCGCTGACTAGAATCCATCGGCCCCGGGATCAAGACCTGGCGACGGCAGGCGGCGCGCAGCAAAACCCAGCTGTTTATCCTTTCACATAATAAAGGAAGAAATTGGTTGGTAGATAAATGGGTATCCTGGGTAGCTAGCAGTTAAGACGCTGGGCTGCTGGTGGGGGCGTGGTTCGGATTCCACGTTGAACCGTAGGTCTAACGTGGAGCGACAAGCTTGACCTTCATCAGAATGAACAATTCGGGCGGAAGCAAATCCGACGTTAACCAAGATTATATATGCACCAGTTTGAATGAAATTAAATTATTTATAGTTTTTAAACTATATATATATATATATATATATATATATATGTGTGTGTGTGGTGTGTGTGTGTGTGTGTGTGTGTGTGGTGTGTGTGTGTGTGTGTTATAGAATGACCGCTCCTTTTTCGAAGGAAATGTATTTCGCCGCATCCGGTACGCGCGCGAATAGTGCCAAGCCCTAAAGACAAGTCTACTGATCATGTGCGAGACCTGAGGGTATAAAAGCTCGAGTCAAGCCACACCCGGGAGGATTCTATTACTTGATATTACCCATGCTGTACGTATAAACCCGTTGCCGTTTGGCCAGTTCATCTACTCCCATTAGTCATCAATTAAAGTGTTATGTAAGCTATCATTCATTACTCATCCCTTTTCGGCTTACAACCTGAAACATCGACGCCATCCTGATGGCCGAGTGACCTTAAGGGCAACTGAGATACCCAAAAGCTAGTAGATCTGAACCCCGCCATATATTGGGCGTTCCACCAAGACACTCGTAACAACGAACTAGAACCACCAATATTGAATGTGTGTCTGACAAGGCCCAATTCAGAATATATACTGTGTATATATACTGTATAGTGTACAGTGGAACCTTGCTTAACGAGCATAATTCGTTCCCGAATTGCGCTCGTTATGCAAAATGCTCGTTAAGCAAGGCAATTTTTTCCATAGGAATCAATGTAAAATATGATAATGCGTTCCATGCTTAAAAAATACTTAAAATAATATTTATAATGATATTTAAAGGCGTTTTTTTATTATTATTGCATGAAATGAAAAGATTATTAATAAAAATTAACCCAAAAGAGAATGTAAATAATTAGTAAACGGTGAAATTTATAAATAACTTACGAAGAGAGAAGGTGCTCCTGACGCACGCAAAGGAAATGAAGAGACAGGGGAGGAGGAGAGGGTTATTGAGGGGAAGGAGGAGAATCGTCTTCGTTCAATGCAATAACATTCTCGACGAGCTCACAGTCACTAGCTTTAAATTTTTTAGAGGCACTTTCACTTTCTTTTGGATCCTTTTTCACGAGGAAACTGTCTAGAGACATTTGTTTTTGTCTACGCTTTAAATTTTGACGAAATATTTTGCTCGTTAAGCAAAGTGTCGCTCGTTATGCAAGGTAATTTTCCCCCATTCTTTTGGCTCGTTATACGAATTTCTCGTTATACGAGGCACTCGTTAAGCAAGGTTCCACTGTATATGGTAAATATTTAGTTTCGTGGAGACCGATGTTTTCACCAAAGTCTAAATTTGTTACAAAGATTGTGATTATATATTAGGGTGCCACTTAATTGCATGGTAAGAATGAACTATCAAGAAGATTTCGGTCTGACCCTCTAGAAATGTGGCATTGCATGTAAAAACGCTGATTATGAAGTTTCATGAGAAAGTATAATATTTAGAGGTCGCTCAAGGCCATTAAAATTTTGATGACGCGTCGTTACTTGTCCTAAATTGAAATGCGCTTCCTTTCTATGCCTCACCCCAGTATCATTTCAGTCGCCTTAATGGTAGGATGTGTTTGCATTAGTGTGTGTTATTTTAATCTTTTAGTCCTCCCTGATATAAAAAATCGTATGGTCATATCTATGACTAGTGTTGATGGACAAAAGAACCCTCCAAAGCGTGTGGTTGTTTGACCTGGATACTGTGAAAGAATAAGCTTGGAAAACTTTGTACAAAAAACACAAAATCATTGTTCACGAAGCTCAACCTCCCAGATGAATTCTTGGAGAAAACTGCTGAGCAATGGGAAGAGGATACCCATTACCAGACTGCGAAAGAGACTGTAAAAACTCTAACTGTAACAAATGACTTCGCTGAACGTGGAGTTGCTCTCATTCAGGATTTTTCTGGATACCTAACCAAAGATGAAGAACAACTCCGTTTCTTCTCCAGGTGTTGAAGACCATCGCGAGCATTGGACATGGGGACAAAAGCATACCTTGAGTGGAAATAATGATTAATCATAATAATTACGCTACTGTCTGATGTTAATGTACTTCTTCATCTTAATATTATGATAATGTCTTTTGCACTTCCTGCTAATGTAGGAACATAATAAATTGTTTAAATACATTTGGAAATTGTTTATATTCACACTTTCTGAGAATCTCGTATCCAATACTTCGAAGCCGTTGAGCGACCTCTAAATATTAAAATATCTCAATAAAACTTTGTACACACTGTGTTTACATCATATGGCATACTTTGATGGGGTCGGAGTACGAAAATTTAAAAGTTGAAAAATAAGTGACACCCTAATATATACATATATACATATCACAAATATCAGAGTCATCCGGACTCGATCTCACAACCTCTCGATCAGCAGCCAAACGTTTTAAACACTAGTCCACCTAAAGTGCTCAGTTATCAACCAACTTATTTTTATGGAAGGATGAACAGCTGGGTAAGCTGCGCACTACCTGCTTTCACCGAGAATCGAACCCAGGCAGGTGAATTTGTAGTCAGCGATGCTAACCACTAACCACTATATAATAATATAGATATATATATATATATATATATATATATATATATTAACTGCAAAGAATGAAAATTACAGAAATAAGATTCAATAATCTGGTCATATCCTTTCATATTTGACGATATTCTGCAAACTTTCAGGAGCGGACTTGAAATGTCTTACAAACATTTATGGAATTCCTCTTCGCAATTATTCCCATGATTTACGGGGTGACGAAGGAGGACTTCCAATCTTTCCTCTAAGCAGCCCTCCCTCGTATTTTGCATATTAACCCAAATATTTTTAGAACATACAAAATCAATCTACTTTTCTCCATTTCAAAGGTTCTTCTTCGCCGAGTCTTTAGTGCGGGTGGAGTGTTTCACCTAACCCCAGGGGAGCATCCAGGAAGGCTATGTCTTCCGGGGGAGCTTCTGACCGAAATTCGAGTCTTTTATAAAAAAAAAAAAAAAATTTTACGCTTTGTTTAAACTTAAATAGTAAGATCGCATTTTAAGCTCCATCCTTTTATATTAATTACATTAAAAAGCGGTAAACGTTTCTTCTATTATGACTTATGAGTATCAATAAAATTTTAATTCGTACACAAACTTTACATTATCTATATTGCAGTAAACATTTCTTTATAATACTATGCCATAATTCAGTTAAAATAATTCCGTTAAAAAAATGTAGAGTTTTGCCATTGCTAAATTCAAAAGCCATTTTCGAAAGGGAGAGTTATTCCTTAATTTGGATATTGTATTTATTTCTATAAAGTACCGATAAGAGATACACAAAACTGAATATAAAATAAATAAAAATAAATAAATATATTTTGTAAAAAATTACTGCAATATTGTAAATTGTAATGTCGTAATATTTATATTTACCAATAAAAATTTATTATTATTATTATGTCGAAATAGTTTGCACTCAAACTTCTTTCAAATTTATGCTCGCTACGTTCTTCCCAGCGGGGAGATCGGAGGTTGAATAAAATTTTACGTATATTTTTATTTTATATTTTATATTAAATAATTTTAGAGATGTACACAATGCATCATTATTTTCCAATATAATATTCTTTTATTTAACAATATTTCAAAAGATTTTCTTTTGTTATATTGTAATTCTATTGTAGCTTAGTTTTATATAAATTTCGTTGCTTTTCATTTCTTTACAACAGCGTTAGCTAAAAAATATATAAACTTCGAGATTCCAAAGCTTGCCGTCACGCTTCGCTGAAGCTGTATTTCAGTGAGTTTGATTTTATATGCTGAAAATTATAACAATATTAATATATAAGATAATTAATGCTCGGCTGTAAAGAATATTTGTATAATTATTCATATAAATCGTTTCGGAGGTCTGGTGTTCGTGTCCCCGAAGGAAATACGTTCAATTACTGGAAAATATGATGATTTCAAGACTTTAATTTCTCCAGAAATTATTACATTCTCGACCGCATAAAAAGAGGAAGGGATGTTGGAGTCGGGACTTAAGGAAACAACATAATTATATAGATTAGGAATTACCTTTGTTCATTAACCTTTTAACGCCGATCGTTGCCTTATGGTAACATGAGCTTGACACTCGATTTTGAGCCTTACGATCTGAATATTAGAGGTTATTTCGATTTGAACAGGAAGAAAATTTTAAAATAAAAGGTTTAAACGTTTATTTATTCAGAACGTTAAAGCATATTTGCAGTTTTATTTTGTTCAAATCAACAAGAAACTTTAAATATGAATTCTAACTTATGTTTTTCTTTTCCCAACTATGCAGGAGGTGGGGCTGGGGGAGCTGCTCTTTGTTATTTTCATTTTTATTTGTGTTTTTTTTGTGGAAAAGAAGGTGTCTTGGATGGCTAGAATCTTTTGGTAACCAGTCATAAACAAGCGAGGAGGACGCGTCGAAAAAGCTATTTTTTCTTATTTCCTTTCTTTTAATATCAGTTTTTCTCATAACTTTTCCTTTAGGAAAATTTCTTTCAGTACGTCACATTAAATAAAATTATATTTATTTTCTGGGTACCCATTTTATGCTCGCGGGGCTCGAATATGCATATAAAGTTACGAAAGAGACCTCAGATTTTAGATTCTCCCATTTTCTCTTAATTTTTAGATCAGAAAGTCGTTTCGGGGTCACCCTGTAGACTGATCTTAATGAAATATCTTTATAATCCCTTAAGACAAACAATTCCCCGCCCCCTCTTTTAACTTCATACAGTTGCTGAGTAGTTATTGTCATACTTTGGGTCTTAACATTTTTTTATCAAAGGACACCCTGTAACTCTTTTTCGTTTTCCAATACTTTCAAGAAGCAATTTTTTATTCCTTTTCATATATATTTTTTTTTTAAGCTTTACAAGGTTTCCAGAATTTTTCACCTTCTACCGTAATAAATCCTTTGCTTGGGAGTTCCTTTGTGCTTATTTATTGTCCTTATTGTCGCGTGATATTTTATAACTTTCAGGTTTTCTTCTCTCCATAATATATACACACACACACACACACACACACATATATATATATATGCCTTGGAGAGGTAACAAAAACTTGCGGTGCATCTTGTTCCTAAAGAATCATGCACCAAGACTAATAATAACTGAGGATGTCTGCACTACAAACTAACGAAAATTGCAATTAATCAATACGGATATGAATGTTCTATGGACTAGACTAACACAGAGCATTGTTGCTCTCAGTGGTGATGAACCACGTGAGAAAGCCTCATCAGTACTTTAATCCCCTATTTGCTTGGGAATGCTGCTGCGAGTTGCTCGTACCCTGAAATGGGCGTATGGGCGGAATGGTGCTTTATGTAAAAAAGTTTCATACTTCCACTTAAACTATGGATGCATCGATGATTTTATATATATATAATATAATATATATATAATATATCAGGGGCGGCTTCTTAATGAATGCAAGGCATGCACTGCATGCGTAAATAATATACTCAATGAGTTGAAAATTATTATTTAAGTTAAAAAAATAAAGTTAAAATTATTATTAATATTATTAATATAATATTGGTTCTATCCTCGGTTACTACATAACTCATAAGAATACCATAAAAGACAAAATACAGCTTATCTAATATGTACTACTGTAATGCATGTGACTGCATGCGTAAGTAAATTACACGAGCCGCCACTGATATATATATATATATATATATATATATATATATATATATATTCTAGTTTTATTCAGAAATTCAGCCGTTCAATATCGAACAGAAAATGTTCCCACAAATTTTCTTTTTTTATGCCTTTTTCTATAGTTATTGGGTCTATATATCAACTCGAAAGCATTTGTAAGGAAACGGTTTCAGGCGACCATAACGACAATGTATTAGAGACCGTTATCATTAGTTCTCGGCATCCTAAACGAAGAAAAACTGTGTGATTCTTGATTACAATTGAGTCTGGATACGTTAGAGACACTCACTAATTCTCAGTGGGTAGTGGGAGGGGTAAATGAAAAATAAAAGATGTGCCTGCACCGATTGCCAGTAATTATCGTGCCCAACATCCAATGCCCCAACTGCGCCTCCTATCATTACATGAGATGCCGTAGTTTCTTTTGTGGAAATGAAATAATAAGACTAAACTGATACCCAGAACCAATGAAGAACCAATGAAGATGAGATTTCAGTATTATTCAGAGACGATGAATGAGTTACTCGAACCTCGAACCTCTCATTTCTCACACTCAAAGTCTTTATGGGTGCCAGCATCTTAGTTCCTTCAAATAGTATAATAGCATACCGACAACTTCCCTGCAACAGACAAAAAAACCATGAGAGCCTTTGACAACATGTCGTGGGAGTTTATATATGTATACACAAACACACACACACACACACACACACACACACACACATACATATCTTCAGGGTGCAATGATAAAAAAACTATAATTTAAATTACCTCCCTATTAACAGTCACAAATAAGAGAACAAATTAGGTACAACAATTATAGAGGCTATATACAAACGAAAGCTATGCGAGCGCTTCGATGTCAGTGTCGTAGATTTGAAGGTGATTACGGCAGTGAGTGAAGCAGGTGGCGTCGGTTGAAAAGGTTGCAGGACGGATGCAGTAGTTGTAGGCTTGCAACAGCGATAAGGTTCTTGTTGAACGAGAACTGAGAATCGAAGGTCAAATGGACGAATGTTGAGTGAGGCGAGTGAAAGTCGGATGAAGGAGGTCGACTGTGGTTGAGGGATCGTGGTCGAGTGAGGCAAAGCGGAGAGGAGTTTCTGCTACGAAGATCGGAGAGCGATTTGAGCGAAAATGAGAGCGAACTGGTGGTGGTGGTCAATGTGACCAAGAAAGAGGACAGTGAAGAAGAGAAGCTTGAGAGGAGAAGAGATGGGAAAAAAGTAGAAAAAGGGTGGAATAGAAACGAGAGCGTGAGTAGAAGACAGGTGCCCGGGCTCAACCAGGCACGCGCAGGCATTAAGAGCAAGCTCCTTTGTAGATTTGGGGATCCGAACCCCAGGGCCTACTAAGGGCTAGCAGACCTCCCAAAAAAGTGACAACAGATGCTGGTGTCGGAACCACCGACATTGAAGAGAAAATATCTCTACCTCCAGCGAGGCCACGCGACCACACCACAGACCATGGCCCATTTTGTGGATTCGTTCGAGCAAACTGAAATAGACTCACGCTTTTATAGCTGCGCTCTGGTAACGAGGAAATTTCCCGCGGTTTAAGAGGAATCTTCTAGAAGTCTGTGTCTCCCAAGCCAGGTTCCACCTACGTGTTCGAATTTGACCACCTTGTTTATTTATTTTGAACGTAAGAAAAAAGAAAAGGAGGCGTGGAAAGGAATTTCCGGAACATCATTATACATACAGAGAGAGAGAGAGAGAGAGAGAGAGAGAGAGAGAGAGAGAGAGAGAGAGAGAGAGAGAGAGAGAGAGAGAGAGAGAGAGAGAGATATTTCAAAATGCCTTTAAATTACGATAGCATTGGGACAGCATTGGGATAGCATTGGGACAAATATATGTTTAGCAAAATGTGTAGACCCCTTTAGAGTGCCTGGCAATAATACTACGAGCTGCTCTACCTTGAATGGGCGTGTAACTAAAATATGAAACCATTCATCTTCCTTTTTTTCAGTCACAGCGCGAAAAATATCCCGCGCCTAATTTTAATTTTTATAAACCGACTCTTTCTTGTCGTACTCTTACGAACGCAATATAATTGACGAGAGGTTCGCAAACCAAAATATTGTAACCCAAAACTTGAATTCTTTTAAACTTGTGAGTACTCTTTCAATATATACAGTATATACAGAGAATAACATATAAAGAAATACTTCGTATGTACTCTCCCAGACTCACTGATCGTATAAAGACAGTTATGAAGCGAAACACACTTATCTCCTCCTCCGCTTCTTACTCCGATTCGTTTCCTTAAAGATATACGTAGAGGCGAAAGAAAGAGACACACAGCCTGCCTGAAACGAACGTTTCCCTTGAGATTCATTCCGAACGGAATCTGTGATTCCAAATGCAATCTGGAATGGGCGGGTGGGGGAGCTGCTTTCAAATATCAAAGTCAAAACACCATCAAATGGCTTCAAATGAAAGGGGGAACCTCCTTTTTTACGATTACGTAATATATGTATATATATATATAATATATATATATATATATATATATATATATATATATATATATATATATATATACATATATTATTTATTTTTTTTATTGGGGTTGTTTAACTTCCTTCGCAACATCTAAGGTCATATGACGGAGGGGACCTACAGCTTTATGTGGGATCCGAACCACGGGTCGCTACATAATCTGGGCGCGGTGGACGGTTTCCCATCCAACTAGTAACTACCCAGACCCAATGTCGCTTAACTTCGCTGATCTCCGGAAAGCGTGTTGCGACATTGGCCACGACGTAGCCCATATATATATATATATATATATATATACTTTAGACATCTTTAAGTACAAGAGGAAGGAAGACGAAAGGTTTCATATTTTACACGCCCATTCAGGGTCCGAGCAGCTCGTAGTATCATTACCAGGCACTCTAAAGGTGTCTACACATTTTGCTAAACATATATTTGTCCCAATTTTCTAGTGATCTGAATCACTTTTCAATCACAATCCATTTTTTATGTTATTTTCGTCGGTTTGTACTGAAGACACTCCCAATTATTATCTGCCCAAGTGCATGATTATTCAGAAGCAAGATGAACATAAGGTTGTGATAATTCCTCAAGGCACCACAAATATACCCATGTACAGGCACAGGCTTGCTCTAGACAAACTGAACTAAGAACTACAAGTATTTGTAATCTTAAACCTTACAAACCTGCATATTTAAATCTATATTATTTAAATATTTTATATTTTATCAGAGTACATAAAGTATATGGTTATATACTTCAGAATTGCATACCCCCACCAACGCAGTTCCCTCCTTCACCAAATTTTGTAACTAAGTTTATAACTTGAGCCGTCCTTATTCAATTTTAACTCTAGTAAACTGAATTAAATATCTGCTAACTTCGCTGATCACAACCTACTGTACAGTAGTTTAGCACTTTTAGAATTAATTTTTATCTATTATTACTCATAAAATTTCTCTCTCTCTCTCTCTCTTCTCTCTCTCTCTCTCTATATATATATATATATATATATATATATCAAATGTCCATGCATATTTATCTATAAAATGGCTTATGGTACCAAACAATTCGGTCAACTGACTTACTTTAACACTACATATAGCGAACTAAATTACAGTGATTAAAATAAACTGTAACTTTCAGTTCATATGTAATATTTTCACGATACACCAAAAACCAACCCAATTATAACGCATTTATTCTGTGGGGCTTTCGATAACGGCTTCTATCGTCATTACTGTTTAATTATAATAAAAATAAAATTTCGAACTAACAACTTTTAATAACTCTTTTATATAACAAAAAATTGAAGTTACAAATAAGGTATCGTGAACTTGTTTAAAAATGGAGGAGCTGTTTATTTCCAATTTATTTTTTAAAAGCATTTTTAACGTTCCTTCTCTTTCAAATTACGAAGAGAAACGCCCAATATATTTACGCTTATTTATTATTTACCAATGTAACTGCACTCGTTGCAATGCGATGTATGTTAGAAGTAGGCTGACCATATTTCCTTGAGACAAAACGGGACATTGGGATGGCAAAAAAGGGACGGGGGTTATGTAATATTCTGTATTTATGAAAAAGTAAGTACATAAACCGGGACAAAATTGACATTTTTATTAAAACGACGGGACGGCCAGGAAATATAAAAAAAACGGTACTGTCCCGTTCAAAACGGTACGTATGGTCAGCCTAGTGAGAAGTAACCGATGCCAGCACCAATCCAGAATAAACGAACACGTCGAAGTGTCATATAAAACAGAGTATAACGTTTACATGTAAAATCGATTAATTCCGCTGTAAGAGACAACTGCCATGACCAAAAACCACCATTTAATTTTAACCCAATTCAAAGTTATTTACCATTCCAACAACCAACCGAACCAACACGAATCCTGGAGCCTGTATACATCAATATTCTCAAGCCCGATCTCAAACAAGAACGTATCTGCCTTTAAGCTCCCTTAGTGAAGTGTAATCACTAATCAGTCCTTTATTTCGACCGAAATTCAATTTGTAAGTACTCTAATTATTAGCTGGTTCAACTTTAGCCATGTATATGTGTATATATGTAAGTATGATTGTATGTATGTATGTGTATACTTATGTATGTATGTATGTATGTATGTATGTATGTAAGTATGGTTGTATGTACGTATTTATGTGTATATTTATGTATATATTTGTGTATGTATACATGTATGTGGGAATCATCTGGAGGAGTTTCCATACAACAAAAAAGCGAAAATAATGGTTAAAGAATGGGAATGTTCAATTTTACCAATAACTCAGTATTGCTCAGTATCCCAAACCCATACAGAAAACAAGACAATGGAAAATGAAGCCATACAAAGGACCTTCACTTCTGAGATAGGGGAAAACGAAAGACGAAGACTACAAGTCACGACTACAATCCTTGAAACCCTACTCTCTGGAAAGAAGACGTGAGCGAGATGTGTTATGTGTATGTAAAACACATGAAAGATACAGGGCGTTCAAAAAGAAACGCAACTCAACATAGAGAAAAAAGGGTTAGGTTACAATGGTATTATACTTCTAATGGATTAAATCTAAGTCAAATTTTATTTTGAATGAAACAGGACACTGACTGATGTGTAAGTACATGCCCAACAAAGTATGCCCAAATATACATGAGATTCAAAAATATTATTAAACAAAATTGTTTTATAAACATATTTTTGAGTCTCATACTTATTTTCAGCTGATATTAGTGAAAATTGTTACGAATGGTTGGGTTAGCATTTACACACATCATTAATCAGATTCCTTTTTTAAAAGTAAAATTTAATTTTCTCTATTAGAGACGTAATAGTTTCGTTTGATATCAAGGAAATAACTATACCATAATTTGGTGGCAGGGTGACCACTTTAATTTCTACAATGTGTATTATCCCAGCTATAGAATGTCAGTGGTGTTCCTGGCTTTTTTTTCAATGGTCGGGGCAATGCAATAAACATGCTTACATAATTTCAGTGTGTAACGATAGTACATTAACAAATAAGAAATTTAAGGTAGGGTCTGGCCCCACGAGCCCTAATGGACGGAACGCCTTGCAGGGAACAGGGCCATGATAACGAAGGTAGAAAATGCTCTCAGAATATGAGGCCCAAAATTATTTCACATGCTGCCAAAAGAACTCAGGAACTTCAACACATCAAACTACATCCACAAATACTGGACAGGTTCTTGTGCAAAGTTCCTGATCAATCATGTGTAGCTAACTCTGAGAGCAAGAAGAGAGTAAAAAGCATTTTTCTCCTTCATCACATCCACAATGAGTCCCCAAACCTATTTTGAACACGTTAAAAAAACAAAAGTGTTGGATATCTCTCTCTCTCTCTCTCTCTCTCTCTCTCTCTCTCTTTCTCTCTCATATATATATATATATATATATATATATATATAATATATATATATTATATATATACAGTATATATAATATATATTTCAAAAACCAGCTGGGCAGATTCATGTGCAAAGTCCCTGACCAACCATGCGTGGCTGGCTACGAGGGCAGGACGAGATCAGACAGCAATTCCCTCCTTCACCAAATCCCGCAAATGAGGCGAGATGGTACAGAGGGGTCGACCGCAGGTCGATCCTGAACCGCCGTTCGAACTCACATAAAGTAAGCATAAAGTAAATATGTAGTCAAAAATATTCTGAGTACGTTGAACTGTGTACGAAATTGACTGAGTGAATAAAAAGATTATCAATTACTGACGACATCTGATTTATAGAAATATTGAAATAACAAAAGAAATGTTGAAATAATTCTTCGAAATAAAGTTCTATTGATGAGATACGAATTAGGGAGAGAAAATAACTGATCGTCATACAATTGCGTGGAATTTCAACAATAGGATTCGTTAGATGGTAGAATAATTTGATGCCCTCCTAGAAAGAAGTGGATAAGCGACAAAAGTAAAGAACGCCAAAAACAACGCAGTTAAACGTTGTATTAATTGAAAGTGGAATAAGTTTGAACTTTTGAAGCTATTTGAAGAAAGACACTGTTATTAATAACGATAGACACCATCAAGGTAAACATCCTAATTGCAGTCACTATAGCACTTATAACACTATAGTCTTTTTCCTGATTACCTCTATGCAAACTAACATAATCTGTGCTAACTAACATAACACTTAACATAATTAGAAGTTTCGCAACAGTTCCTAACTTAGTATTGATGATTATGATCACTAGTTCATAAATAACTTTAGTATTTAGTGATTTTTAATAAAAATATAGGATGTTATTCTTGACTTTTTGTATAGTAATAATATCAAAGCTTGCAATCTATTTTATTCTTGATTCATAGATATACGCATGAAGTAAATATGTTTAATCCCTTAACCTTTGGAAATAAGGTGAAAAGTTTAACTGTAACATAATTCAAAGTAATGTAAATTATGAAAATAAAAACCGAGGAGGATGCCAGTGGGCGTCGAAACTGTTGTAGAAATAAACTCTGTCTATTAGAGTGGGTTTTTATTTTCATATTTTCACCTTCACGTAGAAAAAAAGTGAAGTTTTTTGCATTTGTAATGTAAACTGTAAAGTAAAGATAAGAGACTGTAATATTTTTAAAATAATGATATTTTGAAACTGTTATTAATACTATATAGAATATGGTTCGGGTGCCCGATAGCTCAGTGGTTACAGTGACGGACCATGAGCGGTGGGGTTCTGATTCGCTCCTACCTCCTGGTTCTTAAGCTAGGTTGCGTTGGCCGCATTCCCTGCCATTGCTCGAGCTAAAGGTAACCCTTTCTTAGGGCACACTTACCTCAAAATTGAGGGGGGTAAAATTAACTTCCTGACTGTTACCTTTTATCTAGAATAAATACGCAATAAATACATAGAAAGAGGGAAATAAAATAAGAATTCAGAATAAAGAATATGGATTAACTGAAAATAAGAGTAAGCAGTTTAAATTCAATGCATATTTTAAAGTATTTTTTAATATATTTGAAGTTCTGTAAACTGTAAAATTTGGGCGATAAAACTTAAAAAGCGAATTTTTTACAAACGAGAAAATATACTAGAGAATTTTAAGTATTTTTTAACAGAAACAAATGAAAATAAGACATAGTAACTTAAAAAAAAATTATAAACAAATGAAAAAGTTGTTAAATGTTAATAAACATATTTGAAATATTAACAAAATTATTAAAGCAAAAAAAGTTCATTCAAAAATTAATTTTAAAATGAGTAATTGTATAAAAGTCCTGTTCATGGATGAATAATAAGCCAGTTTTTATGAACAATAATGAATACATGAATATTTGAATATATAAATAACTAAATGTGTTAATGACTCATTGAACAAGTGAATAATTAATTAAAGTGTTGTTGGGTTAAAATGGGCAAAGTTTGTTTGGTTATATACTGATGGGGTTGTTAACCTCCTTTACAACATCCACAGTCATATGACGGAGACCTACAGCTTTACGTGGGATCCGAACCAATGGTCGCTACATAATTTGGAAGCAGAGGACGGCCTCCCATCAAACTACTGATCAGACCCAATGTCGCTTAACTTCGCTGATCGAGTAAAAAGTTATGAGTAAAAAGTAGGATAATATAACGTACAGGGTGACCCAAAAATGTTTCTAAAAATATTTATATGAAAGTTATATCTGGAAACACGTCTTTGGATCTCCTTGTATTTTACAAAAAAAAAAAAATCATAAAATTTTCGCATGCTACGATAATGAATAGGCAGCAGAAAGTAGGAAGTACTGGAGAGCGAATATAAACAGAGAAGTAATGAACATACGTAGGCTGACATCATACCTTCACACGTTCACTAACGTATCTCTAGTTACCACTTGGTATCAGACATTTTATTTCATAAACGGGTTGAAGAAGAGACTATAGAAAAATCTGAGTACCTTGGTGAAGACACGGCACATGCCCTGTATTATTTTTATTTAGCTACGACGGTGTATATAACACTCTTGTCATAATTTCTTTCTGAACGTTCATAAAAACGATTTCAAATACTATAATTAAATCAGATAGTTCCGCGTATAGAAACTTTAGTGGGTTAATGCAAAAGATTTAAGGAATTATTATTATTATTATTATGTTTAACCTCCTTCATAACATTTAAGGGTCATATGACGGAGGAGGGGACCTACAACTTTATGTGAGATCCGAATCATCCCCACAACCACCACTAAAGGAAGATCTGGGAAAAAGCTGGAATCGCTAAAATCGGTAGTCCGAACCGAGAACTGAATCCGTGGTCTTCAGATTAGCAGCAGGCATTCTACCACTATGGACACGAGCGAGTCACGACTACAAACCCTGAAACTCTATTCCCTGGAAAGAAGATGTGAGCGATACACAATATATCATATATATATATAACCTTTGGTTAGCTTCCGCCCGAATTGTTCATTCTGACGAAGGTCAAGCTTTTCACACGTCATTCTGACGAAGGTCAAGCTTTTCACTCCACCTTAGACCTACAGTTTAACGTGGAATCCGAATCACGCCCCATCACCAGCCCAGCGTCTTAACCACTAGGCCACCCAGGATACCCATTTATCTACCAACCATTTTCTTTATTGTGTGGAAGGATGAACAGCTGGGTTTTGCTGCGCGCCGGCTGCCGTCACCGGGTCTCGAACCCGGGGCCGATGGATTCGTAGTCAGCGACGCTAACCACTACACCACTACACCACAATATATATATATATACACTATATATATATATATACACACATACACTATATATACACAGTATATATATATATGTGTGTGTGTGTGTGTGTGTGTGTGTGTGTGTGTGTGTGTGTGTAAAATACTCAAGAGGTGCGCCCCAAACTTTAGAAATGAAATGGAAACAACTGGAATGAGGAAGAGGTAGATTCTGTACTGTCGCAGCTGTGGTGGGACAAAGGGTTATGAAAACGAAGCTGGAAAACACCTTCAGAATACGTGGCCCAAAACTCTTTAACGTGCTGCCGAAAGAACTGAGGAACCTCCAGCGCACCACCCTGAATAATTTCTAAAACCAATTCGACAGGTGCTTGTGCAAATCCCTTGACCAGCTCTGCGTAGCTGGGTACGAGGGCAGGATGAGGGTGGAAACCAATTCCCTGCTCCACCAAATCCCGCAAATGAAGCGAGATGCTGGAGAGGCGTTGAACCCTAGTTTGAAGACATGAAGCTTATATATATATATATAGAGGAGAGCGGGGTTAATTCGTCATTGGGGTACCTTCGCCATACCCACATTTAGACAAAGTAACTACTTATACGCATGCGCGGATCTATTTAAGAAACAAAACTATCATTATTCATCTATATTTCCCATTTCCCCACTTTCTCTTATCACTACTACAACTCTAATTTCACCTCTTATAACGTCAACAACAACAACAACAATTATTTAGTCAGTTTTGTGACAAGTGAGAGGGTAGGTTGTACGTGTTAAAGCGCAGGTAAGAAAAAAATTATTTTGTCATTTTATGATGGATTTTTTTTACCAGATAATAATTGCAATATTTGTCGTTCTATGAAAGATAACTTTGCTAAATTTGAAACTGGCTATTAGTTAGGTATTGCATAACTTTTTATATTATAACTAAAGTAATACTGCATTAATTAATTATCTTTAGCAACAAAATTAAAACATGTGGAATTAATTCATTAGGAGAATCAGGAGAATCTAAGCGCCGTTAGATTTAGATACTATGCCTTATTCAATGTTCATTTTCAGGATAATAAGTTCATTGTAATATTTTTTGGTATTTTCTATATGTACTTCCATTTTGTCTAATAATTTCTTCTTTACATAAGTTAACTTCGGGCGAAAGTGCCCCTAAGTATGGCGAAAGTATCCCAACCTTCTGGCGAAAGTACCCCTATAGTGTGGCACATTCGCCATCTTGGTATTTTTAACTGAAATGACTATAAGTCAAAGAAATGTCTATATTTTGACAAGATATTGATGACACGCGTGCTTCACTCCCTCAACTTTTAAATAGTTTTAATATCCACTTCTTTTATCAATTATATGAAAATTTAATTTAAGGCATTAAAAAAAAGGGTGGCGAATTAATCCTGCTCTCCCTTATATACAGGGTGGGCGGAAAGTAGCTCCCTATTTTGGATTGGTAAAAAAATACGTATATTATCCATTTATTTCAGAAGAAATAATATGAAAAGGTAGGCATACATGGTAGGTTTTCTCTAAAATTCAATGTGGGCTCCAACTCTTTCCACCAGCTTCTGGAGCCGCCCAGGAATGGCGTCCACTGACTTTAGCAGGAACTCCGGCGGGATGGAGGACATGACTTCCCGAATTCGGTCCTCCAGTTCTTCCAATGTCCTCGGTTTGGTGCGGTAGACTTCTTCCTTTACCCACCCCCAAAGAAAGAAGTCGCACGGTGTCAAGTCGGGGCTCCTGGCTGGCCATTGATGTGGACCACGACGACCCATCCAACGCCCAGGGAAGTGGGCATCCAGCCACTCACGGACACAAGAGCGAATGGCCAGCCAGGAGCCCCGACTTGACACCATGCGACTTCTTTCTTTGGGGGTGGGTAAAGGAAGAAGTCTACCGCACCAAACCGAGGACATTGGAAGACTGGAGGACCGAATTCGGGAAGTCATGTCCTCCATCCCGCCGGAGTTCCTGCTAAAGTCAGTGGACGCCATTCCTGGGCGGCTCCAGAAGCTGGTGGAAAGAGTTGGAGCCCACATTGAATTTTAGAGAAAAACCTACCATGTATGCCTACCTTTTCATATTATTTCTTCTGAAATAAATGGATAATATACGTATTTTTTTACCAATCCAAAATAGGGAGCTACTTTCCGCCCCCCTGTATATATATATATATAGATATATATATATATTATATATATATATATATATATAATATATATATATATACGAATATATAATCAAACTGCGTGTAGGTACGTTGTACTTCGTGAAATAGTTTTAAATTCTTTTGAAATTTAAAGTGAAACTAAAAATTTATTTCCACACTAATTTCATAATTACTAGTAGTTTATGCAAATAAAAACCCACTCTAATAGACAGAGTTTATTTCCACAACAGTTTCGATGCCCACTGGCATCCTCCTCGTTTTTCTGTATCCACCCGAGGAGGATGCCAGTGGGCATCGAAACTGTTGTGGAAATAAACTCTGTCTATTAGAGTGAGTTTTTATTTTCATATTTTGACCTTCACGTAGAAAAAAAAAGTGAAGTTTTTTGCATTTACTAATAGTTTATTTCTTACTTCACCCCTCAAAAAACCATTTTTAATAGCTTCTGCAGACGTAAGGGCATAGCGGTATATTTACTAAATTATTATACAGCTCTATTTTATTCACGAGTTTCTCTACTCATGTTTATGGGAAGGATTATTCTTTCTACGTAGATTTATCACTTTATGCAATTCCTTTTTACGTAAAATGCAGAAATATAATTTGTTTATAACTCGTGCAAATTCTCAATTTCTAAAAGTTTTTCTTCTTCGCCAAAATTTTTTATTCTTCTCTCGCTTTTGCTTCTTCTTTCTTCAAAAAACTCTCGTTTACACTCCAAACTTTTCTCCTTATTTCGTATGACTTTTTGCTTTCCCGTTCCGGAGAGATGCCAGCGCGAGATACCAACTTTCATTTCATTCCTAACACAGATGTTTCGAAGCTCTTCGGGAAAAATCCAATTTATTTTACTCATACCCAGTTTTGTGGCGGCTCAAATCTTTCGTTAATTATAAATAATCGATTATAATGGCATCTGATAAAGAAATACGGAAGGTTAACAAAAGTAAATAGCCAACTTTGGTTTTTTTTCCGTAGTTTTTTATTTCATAATAAAAGTCATCAAAAAACAAATAATTTATTGAATCAATGTATTTAAAATCGTGTTGTTTTCCCGTTTCCATTATGTAAAGATGACACCCGGCATGGCATTCCATTGGTGAGCTTTGCTATTTGTTCTTGACGACAACCATCGTGTTGTCTATATACTTTTGTCAACCCTCTGTACAAATATTCTGAAGATGAATTTTTTTTCAGCAAATGCGTGGCAAACATTCAACTTTCATCGTGCTTTGATACATTCAAACATTCGGTAATGACGTTGTTTCTTTCTCCGTAAACATTTTTCTCCGTTTTTACGCTGTTGTTGGCTTAACAGTTCATTGCATTTCTATTTGTAGCAAGAATTCAGGGGTTAGGGGGTAGTAGGGTAAACGATACTCCTGATGCTTCCTTCATCCTTTGAACTCTGAGATTTGAAAGCAATCTGTTTAGAATCGGCCGATTTTTTTTTTTACATTTTATCTATCGCCATCAGTAAAGTTAATAAATTGACTTCTGTTTTAGTATTACCCAATCTATCATGGATATCATATATCCAAAAGAGACGTATCCAAACTGAGTTGAAAAGTGGTATCATTTTAGAATGTAAACACATTTACGCAGTTATTTCTATCGAGTTGCGTAAAAATATATGAAATTATTACAATAGCAATCTTCTAAATATCGTTTACATAATCTATAGTATCTATATAATGTATACTATCTATATAATCTATTTACTGTATAGTATATAATCGAGGTATAATCCAGAATGAAAGGTAGGTTTATTATAAACCTAAAAAATATCACTGAATAAAATTGAAATGAAACTTAAACAATATGGCTATACAGTATAATCTGGTTATGTGATAAAGATGGTTGAAGAAGAAGAAGAAGAAGATAAAGAAGATAAAAGGTTATTATATAGTTTACATTTCAAAAGTAACATTTGTAGTTTTTTATTATATTACATACATTTAACATGCGATACACTATTTCAATCTTGCAACACTAAAATGAAAAATTATATTTTATACTCAGAAACGTAAAATTTAGTTCATATGCCTTTTGAATTTTGAAATTCTCTCTCTCTCTCTCTCTCTCTCTTCTCCTCTCTCTCTCTCTCTCTCTCTCTCTCAAGTGTAATAAATGTGAAGTAACCCCCAACACATTCTTGGTACGTATAGCGAATGCGATATTGGGTGTAAAACATTTACACTTCGCTCTTTTAATCTCTTAAAAGTTAAAATTAGGTTACTTTTCATTATTTTTAGATGAAACGCTAAATTCTTCGTTACTTTTATGCTTTATTTGCCTTTTAATTTATGCTCATGTTGAGAATGTTTCTTGTCAAAGCCATTAAGTTATTTTAATTAAGTAATATATATATATATATATATAATATATATATATATATATATATGATGAATAAAACCACGAAGGAAAGAAAACACAAAATGGTGCTCAAGCGCTTTCGTCTAATGACATCCTCAGGAACACTGAAGTACATAGAAGGTTACAGCCTATATATAGGTTACAAAAAAAAAAAATATATATATATATACACACATATATATATATATACATACAGAGAGAGAGAGAGACACACACACACACTAGTGATGGATCGAGTGGTCGGTTTTTCACAACCGCGGTTGCGGTTGTGTTTGCGGTTGTCGAATTTTTTCCAACCGCGGTTGCGGTTGCGGTTATCATATACTAGGAAAAATGCGTAATTATTAACTGGATTTAGCCACTATAGTGCGATTTAGCCACACTTGGTACATAATATATACTAAATAGTATTTATTTAGTAAATACCTTATGTTGAACACAAGTTTTGCAATACACCGCTACCGCTATTTGCGTGTTGCAAAACTTGTGTTCAACATAAGGTATTTACTAAATAAATACTATTTAAATGAAGTATATTCTAAACTTATATAGCTATTATGAAAGAATAGGTCAAATTAATTAAAACCATATTTTGCACTAAGTGTGTTACCAGGATGAGGGACGAGGACCCATCGCACTGTTCATCCCCCTACCACTTTCCCAGCCTCCACCCATTTGAAAGTTATGGATTATTATTCATTTGAAAAACTGATGTCAAACTTAATGACAGGCAGTGTGAATTTCAAGAATAATATTTTTGCTGCATTTTCACCTTACAACCGCAACCGCACTTATGGAACGGCGGTTGCGGTTACGGTTGCGGTTGTGAATTTTTGTGCGGTTGTAGTGCGGTTGCGGTTGCGGTTGCGGTTACGGTTGCGGTTGTGAATTTTTGTGCGGTTGTAGTGCGGTTGCGGTTGCGGTTATTCTATCCATCACTAATATATATATATATATATATATATACACACATATATACATACATACATATACAATAAACGGAGAAATGAAATTTAAAAAAAAAAAAAAAATTATTAAAAGATTGTGGGATGGGCATACAACTTTGTAAGGAAACACTATCGATTTTTAGCACAAGATCAAACTACCGATTTTTAGCACAAGATTAAATTAATTGTTTCCAACCAATGTTATAAAAAAAAATAAAAAATACAAATTTATACTGGAAATCTGCCCGGGTTTTATCACTCTACCCATCTTGTATATAAAAATAAAATGAAAATTAAAAGTTAATAAAGTAGCATACAAGTTTACCAAAGATTTAGCGTTCTACCCTTCTTATATAAATCTGTTTTGAAGGAATTCAAAACAACAGGATCGAGTTGAAAAAGACCTTTGCTTATGTTGAAGTTATTTGAAAGTTGGATAATGGCAGACTCAAGAATATTTCTATTAACAATGTTTGCCAGAGTGAAATAAAACTGAAGCATTTCCAGTCACTACAGTGGGATAACTCTGACAAATGGACAAAAAGGGCACTGGACAACTGTCCTGTTCTAACGGAATATTGATGCTGTTTTATACGTGTGTGCAAATCCTTTCCCGTCTGATCTATGTAAAAGGAATCACATTGTTTACAACCAATTTTATAGATAATGCCTGAATTATTGGTAGGGCTATTTTTTACAATGATATTTTTCACAATATTGTTATATGAAAATACTACATTAATATCCAAAAGTTTAAGTACATTAGCAATGCCTAAAAAGCCCAAGTACGAGTGTTATTATTGACACGATAGAAAGTTCGTTTTGCCTTGTTGAGACAAGATTCCATAAACGCAGATGGATAACACAGATCACTTCCAATACCGTTGATTTTTTCCAATTCGGCAAACTTAGGAAGAACCCGCAGGATGACGTCATCAAATCATTTAATAGTGGCTTGAAACGCATTCTCAAAGATCATAAGGACTTAATTCCGCTTTTCATGTCCACTTCACCTTCTCTGCCCTACCTTTACGGTCTTATTAAAACCCACAAACCTGGTAACCCCATGCGCCCTATTATTAGCTCGGTGGGCTCTATTACTTATAAACTCTCGAAATGGCTTGTCAAAGTCTTGTCCCCCATTCTCGGAACTATCTCTGATTCACATGTAAAAAATTCCATGGATCTTACTGAAAAATTGAATAATGCACGTACTGAAACTAACGATAGATTGATCAGTTTTGACGTTTGTTCATTGTTTACAAGAGTGCCGATTGATGATATGCTTGACTTTCTCTCCCAAGAATTACATAAGTATGACCTGCCACTACCTTCACACATTGTTTTGGAACTTATTAAGCTTTGCATCAAAGACTGTAAATTCACTTTCAATAACGAGTATTACACTAGGCAACAAAGATTTTGTTACAGAAGACCAAATAGGTGCTCCTAGCTAATTTCGGTATGCTGATTTCAAATCTATAATTAGATTTTTTCTATCACGTCTAGATTTTGTGTAAAATGCAAATCACTTTTAGTAAAATTTTCTACCACGTCCAGATTTTGGTTTTAATCGGCTTAATGCCAGTAATATGAAACTTGCTTTTCAAGGTTAAAGCAATTTTTTTTGCCAACTATATACAAATTCGAACAATTTTGATAAATAAAATTTATCCCGAGTTGGCAACACTGAGTCAAGAGCATAGTAACGGGCAACGGCCCAACGGTCAGTCGCTACGTGACAGTCAAGCAGAACGGTTGTTGAAGCTCTCTGCTGATGAGCAAGTGACAGGTTGTGGTGACTTGTGTGTTTTTATAGCATTTGTTTTGTACTACGGTGTGTATTTCTTTTTATTTTGCACATCGTAATAATTACTTTCTACGTTTTTTCAGATATTGTATGGTAATTCAAAATGGCATCAAATAGACGTGCTTGTGTAAATCACCCAGACAACTTCTGCTTTGTCTGTGGACAATATACACCTAAGCCACAACGTAGAAACATAACAACAAAGATTAAACTTGCCTACAAGTGTTATTTTGACTGTAAGTTAGGAGACCAACAGAGGGACTGGGCACCACATATTTGCTGTGCACAGTGCAATGCAATGTTAATAGCTTGGATGAATGGTAAAAGAAAAGCTATGCCGTTCTCAGTCCCCATGGTTTGGCGTGAGCCGAAAAATCACTTCAATGATTGTTATTTTTGTTTGACAAAGATTGCTGGTTTCACAAAGAAAAACAAATCAAAGATCACGTACCCAAACTGCGAATCAGCAATGAAACCAGTACCACATGATGAAACAAATCCACCACCAGTTCCACCAGCAACGATAACAGACAGCAGTTCATCTGAAGATTCTGCTAGTGATATAGAAACAGGGAAAGATGGCATATATGTTCCAGATGCAAATATTTCCCCACATTTGTTAAGTCAAGCGGAGTTAAATGACTTAGTGCGCGATTTGGAATTACCAAAAGAAAAGGCAGAGTTGCTTGGTTCAAGACTTCAAGAATTTAATCTTCTCCAACCAAACACCAAAGTTTCCCATTTCCGCCATCGCCATTTGCAGTTTTCATCATTTTACTTACAGGAAGAAAACGTTTGTTTCTGCCACGATATCAGTGGTCTGATGCAAGGGATTGGCTGTCGCTATGATCCAAAAGAATGGAGACTGTTCATTGACTCTAGTAAAGCTAGCCTTAAAGCTGTATTACTGCACAACGGCAATGAAAAACCTTCAATACCTGTAGCACATGCCACTGGCCTTAATGAGACTTATGAATCGATGAAACTGCTGCTAAGACTCATCAAATATAAGGACCACACATGGAATATTTGTGGCGACCTTAAAGTTGTATCATTACTTCTTGGGTTACAGTTGGGCTACACAAAGCATATGTGCTTTTTGTGTCTATGGAACAGCAGAGATGACAAGAACCACTACAAAAAACATGATTGGCCATCTAGAACTGAACATGTTGTTGGTAAATACAATGTGAAACACCCAGCACTTATTGACCCTCAGAAAGTACATCTTCCACCACTTCACATTAAACTTGGCCTTATGAAAAATTTCGTGAAGGGTATGGATCATCAAGGTAGTGGTTTCCAATATTTAAAGGATAAATTCAAAGGAATATTGACAGATGCTAAGCTAGAAGCTGGAGTTTTCACTGGACCACAGATCCGCAGTGTCATCCACGACTCATCGTTTCCATCTAACCTAAATGAGAATGAACTAGGAGCATGGACATCTTTCGTTGAAGTTGTCAAAAATTTTCTTGGAAACCACAAAGCTGAAAACCACCGTAAACTCGTAGAAAACATGCTTAAATCTTATGAAATAATGGGATGCAGAATGTCTTTGAAAATTCATTTTTTACATTCTCATCTTGACTTCTTCCCGGCCAACCTTGGGGCTGTAAGTGACGAGCATGGTGAGCGCTTCCACCAACAGATCTCAGTTATGGAAAACAGATACCAAGGTAATTTCAACCCAAATATGATGGGAGATTATTGTTGGTTCCTGCAGAAGGAGAGCTCGTCATCCTACAAGCGACAAAGGAAGAGGACACACCAAAGTTTCACTTAAGAACAGGAATTTGCCTTTCAGTAGTAACAACAAAATACTAACGCGCTTTGGGTGGATGGTTGGGCGCAGGGGTGGTAACTCCGCCAGCGGAATTCCGCTGTCTGTCTTAAGCCAGAATAAAGGAGGAAAGACATCCCTGTTCACTAATTATTTAAGTATGCTTAACATAAAACGTGGCACGGAAAAGTAGCTTAGACGGCTTTCGTAATAGAAGCGGGTGAGAAAAAAAATGAAAAATAGGGGTTTTCGGTTACACAAAATCTGGACGTGATAGAGAAATTTTGATATCAGATCTGAAATCAGCATCAGCGCTTTAGTAGGAATCAGTAGTTCACGTGTCTGTAACAAAAAAAAAGTTGAAATTTGTTGCCTAGTGTTATCAACAAGTTTTGGGATGGCCATGGGCAACCCCTTATCGCCCCTCCTCTCCAATATTTATATGGAGTTTTTCGAAATTACTTACATTCCGAGAATCCTGGGGGTTGGCATCCCTTGGTTGCGGTACGTCGACGATATTTTGTGTATCTGGCCCATGAATCGTGACCTGGATAACTTCCTCCTTCAGTTAAATGATCAAGTCCCCTCCATTAAGTTTACTTTAGAAGTGGAACAAGACAATTCAATCCCATTTTTGGATGTGCGTGTACATAGGGAAAGCCCAGGTTTTAAGTTTAGTATCTATCGGAAAACAACAAACAATTTGTCCTACGTACACTTTTACTCGGGACATGACACCCCCACTAAGAAGGCCATTTTTTCATCAATGTTTCTCCGCGCCCTTAGGATCGCCAGTCCGGAATACATCGATGCCGAATTGGAAAAAATCAACGGTATTGGAAGTGATCTGTGTTATCCATCTGCGTTTATGGAATCTTGTCTCAACAAGGCAAAACGAACTTTCTATCGTGTCAATAATAACACTCGTACTTTGTCAAAAAATATTTTAGTACTTCCATTTTTCCCGGGCTTTTTAGGCATTGCTAATGTACTTAAACTTTTGGATATTAATGTAGTATTTTCATATAACAATATTGTGAAAAATATCATAGTAAAAAATAGCCCTACCAATAATTCAGGCATTATCTATAAAATTGGGTGTAAACAATGTGATTCCTTTTACATAGGTCAGACGGGAAAGGATTTGCACACACGTATAAAACAGCATCAATATTCCGTTAGAACAGGACAGTTGTCCAGTGCTCTTTTTGTCCATTTGTCAGAGTTATCCCACTGTATTGATTGGAATAATGCTTCAGTTTTATTTCACTCTAGCAACATTGTAATAGAAATATTCTTGAGTCTGCCATTATCCAACTTTCAAATAACTTCAACATAAGCAAAGGTCTTTTTCAACTCGATCCTGTTGTTTTGAATTCCTTCAAAACAGATTTAGATAAAAGGGTAGGACGCTAAATCTTTGGTAAACTTGTATGCTACTTTATTAACTTTTAATTTCATTTTATTTTTATATATTTGACAAAGGCAAAGTGTTAAAACCCGGGCAGATTTCCAGTATAAATTTGTATTTTTTTTTTTTTATAACATTGGTTGGAAACAATTAATTTAATCTTGTGCTAAAAATCGGTAGTTTGATCTTGTGCTAAAAAATCGATTGTGTTTCCTTACAAAGTTGTATGCCCATCCCACAATCTTTTAATAATTTTTTTTTTTTTTTTTTTAAATTTCATTTCTCCGTTTATTGTATATGTATGTATGTGTATATATATATATATGTGTGTGTATATATATATATATATTTTTTTTTTTGTAACGTATATATAGGCTGTAACCTTCTATGTACTTCAGTGTTCCTGAGGATGTCATTAGACGAAAGCGCTTGAGCACCATTTTGTGTTTCCTTTCCTTCGTGGTTTAATTCATCATAAATATTTTTCACGTGTTATTTTCGTGAAATAATTTTCATATATATATATATATATATATATACATATACACACACACACCTTTGGTTAGCTTCCGCCCAAATTGTTCATTCTGACGAAGGTCAAGCTTTTCACTCCACCTTAGACCTACAGTTTAACGTGGAATCCGAACCACGCCCCATCAGCAGCCCAGCGTCTTAACCACTAGGCCACCTAGGGTACCCATTTATCTACCAACCACTTTCTTTATTGTTTGGAAGGATGAACAGCTGGGTTTTGCTGCGCGCCGGCGCCGTCGGGTCTCGAACCCGGGGCCGATGGATTCGTAGTCGGCGACGCTAACCACTACACCACCGAGGCGCCTCGGTATATATATAAAAATAAATAATTTTATATATATTCGCTGAGTACGAATCCATCGGCCCCGTGATCGAGACCCGGTGATGGCAGGCGGCGCGCAGCAAAACCCAGTTGTTCATCCTTCCACACAATAAAGTAAGTGGTTGATAGATAAATGGATACCCTGGGTAGCATAGTGGTTAAGACGCTTGGCTACTGGTGGGCGTGGTTCGGATTCACGTTAAACTGTAGGTCTAAAGTGGAGCGAAAAGCTTGACCTTCGTCAGAATGAACAATTCGGGCGGAAGCAACCCAAAGGTTTACCGAAGGTTATATATATACACACACAAGGATATCACATTCCGTTTGAGTGAACGAAAAATATCCTTCATTTTATCTTATTTTAAAATTTTTTCTGTGGAGTTGAGTAATTTAAGTGTATCTTTATTAAATGTTAATAATACAAATATTTAAAAAAATTTTTTTAAGCCAATGATGTCGTAAGTCTGAGATACATTTTTTCTGAAATATCTTTTGCCTCAGTTTGAAACTTTCACATCTTCATAAATGTTTCATATTCACTTACACATACTTACTCACTTATCTATTTACTTATTTATTTACTCACTTATCTATTTATTTACTTATTTACTCCCTTATTTACTTACTTATTTACTTACCCCATTATCTACTTACTTACAAACATAAATATTCATTTATATACATCCATACACATTAGTTACTTGCCTACTGTACTTACTTACCTACCTACTTACTTAGTCACTTACTAAATTCGTTATTCGAATTCTCGTCAATTAAAACATAGAATTGCTAAAATATTTTTGTGGCACTTCGATAATAATGGCAAATAAACCCTTCCCTAACGGTTATAAATGTCCAAATTATTAGTATAAATATATAATTTCCCTCATTTTTAACACAAATGAAGACAACGAGATGACAAGAAAATTATAGTTTTTATTAAAGGTCACTTCTGCTCAACATTTTTATTTTATTATAAATATAGGAAGAGAGAACAATTAATTTCATATAATTTAAAGGTGTTTCTCTTTTATGTATGTCAACAAATCGATTTTTTAGTCTACTAAATTAAGGTTTAGGTGAAAAAAGTGTTTACTTGTGTGTGTGTGTGTGTGTTTGTGTGTGTGTGTGTGTTTGTGTGTGTGTGTGTGTGTGTGTTTGTGTGTGTGTGTGTGGTGTGTGTGTGTGTGTTAATGGAAGATTGCATTTTATTTATTAAAAAGCTTTTTACTGAGTTATATATATATATATATATATATAATATATATATATATATATATATATATATATATATATATATATGATACACACAGACAGTGCATGGAACAAGGAACTCTTCTGGGATAATTAAATCCACTATAGTCCGAATAAGTAATGGTAAATGACAAATACCATAGTTTTTCTTTTTCATGATGCTAGCCCGACGTGGGCAACGGGTCACTCGCAAAGAGGTCCATAAATATAGCTTCCCTCACCAGCTATCTGCAAAGCACTGTCTGTGTGTATCATAAAAAACTCAGGGGACCATTCTGAGTTCATTCCCTATAATATATTATTATATATATATATATATATATATATATATATATATATATATATATATGCATTTAACTGCAATGACCACGCAGTATATAAATGAATAGAAACGACGTAAATAAGGAGCGTCTCTGCACACGGGGAAGAGAAATAACGAATAAATGAAAAATGAGGCGGCGGTTCGCCTCATTTTTCATTATTCGTTATTTCTCTTCCCCGTGTGCAGAGACCTCCTTATTTACGTCGTTTCTATTCATATATATATATATATATATATATATATATATATATATATATATATATATGACTGTAGGCCCTATAATAAATGTAATTAATGTTTGCTTGATGGATCACCAAAAATAAATGTAAAAAATAAAGGAGATTAATAAACTTCGTGGTTTTTAGTTTAATTTAACGAAACAAGATAAATAATTGTCACAGTAAGTAACGTTATAATGATTGATTAATTGTCTAGTAAGAAAAGTGCATAAATTGCTGAGAATAACGTTGATTAAAATAGGACAATTAATATGAAGGGATTGTTGACATTAAATATTATTACAATAGCTTCGTAAATGAATTACAAGAATGCTCGCGATTAAATGAATTTTGAGTTATTCAAGTTAAGGAAAACCTACTAAAAAGCTGTAACATGACGAGGAAGCCAGCACAGACTGAGGCAAGTAGGTTGAACTGGATGCCTCGAGGGTATGGTGCGACGTCTGTTCCAAAGAACAAAAGGAGCTCTGTTTGAAGTAGGATATGGGAACTTCGAAGGAATGCCTCAAGTGCGTGATTTCCTGCTTTTTTTATGTAGAAAGGAGGAGCCAAGGACGAGCGCCTGCAAAAATGGCCCCTTTTATAAGAAAAAGAAAGTCGAAATCAAGGTCTTCGAGGCTCACGATGCCTTATATATATATATATATATATATATATATATATATATATATATATATAAATTTTGAAAATAGTGTGCAGTGTGTAAAATGCATGTATGTGTAGTGAGGAATAGAGAGATAGGTGTGTGCTTGAAAGCATGATGAACTGCTCACGGGTAGATGAGACACGGAAAAGAAGATCAGCTAAGGAGGACAGTGACAAAAGAAACGGGAATTCCAGCACTCCCTGTCTCCTACCTAACGTCCGTCCCCCTAGAGTACTTGCCTGGTCGATTGGTGTCTACAATCTCCTTAAAATGCCACGATATACGCGCTTGCGAAAAACTGTATGCCCATACAAGAAATGCCTGAAGCGTATCAGTATATATATATATATATATATATATATATATATATATAATATATATATATATATATACATATATATATATATATATACATATATATATATATATATATATATATATATATACATATATTATATAGATATAATATATATATATATATATATATATATATATATATATATATATATAGATTAATATATGATTATATATATATATATATATATATATATATACATACATTATATATATATATATATATATATATATATATATATATATATATGATATTATATATATATATATATAGATATATATATATATAATATATATATATATATATATTATATATATATATATATATATATATATATATATATATACATAGAGAGAGAGAGAGATTGATAATACCAGGGTTGGCCAAGTTTCCTGGACCCAAGAGCCTCATACGACGTTTTTCAGATGTACGAGAGCCGCGAAATATTTTAAAAAGGATTTAATTATTAAAAACATATACATATAGTTATACTCACATTATTAAATTGTTTAATTCCTTCTTGTAGAAGGCTTAGTTTGGGTCTTCATTTTGGCTGTTAATGCTTTAAAGTCTGGCTGATGTGATGTTAAGGCGGTATGAAGAAGCTCAGTCAGGTGTTTGTTAGTGAGGGCAGCACGATGTTTTGACTTTACAAGCTTCATTACCGAGAAGAGTGCTTCACAGCAATAAGTTGTCCCAAAAACTGAGATAAGTCGGAAACTGGTTTTCCTGAGGTGAGGATACTTTGTCTCTGGTACTTGCTTCCACAACTCAATTGCCGATAAGCTTTTATGTATCACCTTTAAACCCACGTCCTCCTGTAGCTCCAAAAGTTCAGTTTATACTGAAGCAGCTTCCGTAACAAAAGGTGTGGTAACAGGACAGCCATCGTTGACGACATCAATCAGGAAAGGATTTACAAGAAATTCGAAGCATGGTTTTAGCTTCTTTAGTTCATCAAACCTGAACTGAAAATCATCAATTAGTCCTTCTAATTTACCTTTGTATTCCTCCAATTTACTATCTTTTATTTCAATATCAGGAAAAGTGTTTGCTCGGGTTTTTCAGGTGGGGAAAGTGGTCAAATGTTTTTGTTATTAGATCTTTTTGGAAGAGCTTTATTTTATTCTGGAAACTGAAAACTGTCTGTGTAAGGTCAGAAATGATCTTATCCTTTCCCTGAAGTGCCAAATTTAGATTTTGAAGGTGGTGTATTACATCAGTATAAAACATCAGATCCTGCACCCATTCGTGATCTAGTTGCGGGTATGACTTTCCCTTTTCTTTCAAGAAATCAATGATAGGCTCCAACAGTGCAACAAACCTATTCAGGAGATTACTAGTTGATAACCACCTTACAATACAGTAGAATGAAAGGTCATCTGGCTTATCTTGAAAATCCAGCTCCTCGATAAAATTTCTAAACGCTCGGTGCGGTTTTGCATTTGAACGAATGAAATTCACAATTTCTAGAACACATTTCATAACATTGTCATACCTAAAGTACTTGCTTACCAAATGACCACGGTGAATGATACAGTGAATAAAGAGACACACAGGATACTTGGGATCGCATGTCAAGAGCCCAACTAGGCCTACATTTTGTCCTACCATAGCTGGTGCTCCATCTGTTGTAACACTGACAAGTTTATTCAATGGCACTTGAGCATTTGATAATGCCTCGTCAAGTGCGTTCTTTATGTCAACCCCTCTGGTGGCTTCTCTTAGGGTCATTAAGTCCAAGAGTTCTTCTTTCACATTTCCATCGCCAGTAACATAACGAACAAATATCGCCAGTTGAGGATTATCTTTAATATCTGTGGATTCATCGAGGGCCAAACTGAATGCAACAGAATTCTTCAAATCACTCTGCAACGAGCATGTAATTTCAGCATTGATCTGGGAAATACGTCTCTCTGTAGTGTGGAGGGAAATAGAAATACTTGCTATTTGTTCTCGAAGCTTTGTGTTATCTGGAGCGAGAATTGCAGTAACATCGGCAATATTCTTCTTCACAAATTCACCACTACTGTAGGGAAGTTGAGCACGAGCATATTCTTCTATGCCATAACAACAACTAGCTTCAGTAGTTAAGTCAGCTGTCTTACACAATGATGAAAGTATAGTTTGTTGGGCAACTAGGCTTGATTTCAACATTGTTAACTTAGTCTTCCGCAATTCTGATTTGGGAGAAAATTCCGTAATAAAATTTTTATGGTTAGTTTCATGATCACGCTTTAAGTTACTGGCTTTAAAGTGATTGAGTGCCACGTGGCAGATAAGACACACAGGTTTCCCACTCTTAACAGTAAAGGCAAAGCTCTTTTTCCACTCCTGTTTAAAAACTCTATTTTCTTCTTCATATTTCCGTTTCTTACACTTTGTCTGCTCAGTCATTTTAATCAACTAAGGGGTTGTATAACTTTCACTTGTATAGCTGAGAAAAATAGCCACTATTTGATCTAAGAAGCCAATTTTAAAGCACACTCACTCGTTACTACACGCGGCCCGCAGGGTAGCTCGAGGGGTACTGGACACTGGTGAGTGGCGATTGGTGTTAATTACGTAATTATCCCGCTTAGTGCCCGTCACGCAAAAGAAATTGTCGTACGCATGACGCATTTTATTGTCAATTCAATTTTTCCTTGTTTTTTTTTCATATTTTTTTTATGTGAAAAAAAAATTATATTTGTATTATGAATTTTGTCTTTTATGATAAATACAATAAAAACCAAAATTGTCTCGCGAGCCGCAGTTAACAACCTCGAGAGCCGGGGTTTGGCCACCGTTGATATACACTAATGTAAAATAATCCATAGTCATAGAACGCTATGAAAAGAAGCGAGAAAGAAGGCTATATTGTTTAGATTTTTAATTACAAATCCTTTTGAATAGTCGACCAACATTTCATTCATTTTATTACTCTCTTTCATACATACACTTTTAATGATGATCGCGTTTTATATAAAAATCTTAAAATAATAATGAAATTGAAAGTATTACTGAAAAACTTGCTAAAATTATTTTCCCTAAGTTGTTCTCATTACTCTCTCTCTCTCTCTCTCTCTCTCTCTCTCTCTCTCTCTTCTGTCTGACAAATATGGAAGGATTTTTTCCTTTTTATATTCTTTATGGAACGCGTACAGTGAACACGTAAAATCCTAACAATTACTATCTTTACTATCTTTCAACTGAAATCACACCTGGCGGGCCCAGACGTCAGATTCAAGTTGGTAGGGTCGTAAACCTCGTATTTTAAGCACCTCCTTCGAACGTCTTCATCGTCAGCAAATGACCACGTTGATTTCTATCATTACTACAGAGCGAGTCTCCGGATATAAATGCTTGCGTGTAAATTGAGTCTGAATGTCATTCGCGATGAGTTTACACGCGCCAACACCTTTTATTATCTCAATTAAACTCATGCGTCGAGTCTCTGGTGAAGATGTGACTGATAAATATGGTCGAGAATAAGGCGAAGGATTGTTTTCAGCGATAAAATACTCGCCAAACTACTTCTTACTTTTTAATTACTTATTTATTTTATTTTTTTAATTCTCTTATCAGATTCTTTACACTGAATATGCAAATTATCACACGTATAAGAATAAAGATTGGTGTAAAAACGCGAAAATTAACGATATGTGTATGTTACAATGTGTGAAACCAATCATTTCACGTAATGCCTAAAAATTTCAGGTATTTTGCGTAATACCTGTGACCCTTAAACATAGGTAATACCTATTACTAACTTAACCTAACCAATCTAATCTAACCTAACGAACCTAATCTAATCTAACCTAACCTATCCACCCTAACTTAACCAAACCTATCCACCCTAACTTAATCTAACCTAACTTTAGGTTAATCGCTTAATCGAATTACCCTAAATGCCTGAAACTTTTAGGCATTATGTGAAATGACTGGTTTCACACATTGACTGTAACATTGACTGTAACTTGTATATATATAAAGAGAGAGAGAGAGAGAGAGAGAGAGAGAGAGAGAGAGAGAGAGACGAAAAAGATAAAAATTTTACTGTTGTATAAAATGTGTTCTATTTGAGATTGGAATCACTAAACTTAGACTTTTCTGGGTTTTGGCAAAAAATATATTACTAAGAAGAAAAAAAAAAGTTGCTGAACCACGGAAATTCATCACCAAAAACTGTCGCGAGTTCGAAGGTGCACATTTTGAACACATTGTTTAAGGGGAATATGGGCGGAGACAAAACTTTTTAGTTATTTTCCATAAAATGTCACATACTACTGTTACTTCTCTATAGTCGTAAACATGTTATGACTTGAAAAATTATTTCCATATAGATATATGTAGACAGATAGAGAGAATGAGTGTGCATAATACGAAAATTTCCCTATCGGGATTCGAATCCAGCACCTCTTGAGTAGAAAGCGAGGGCACTACAACCACGCTACGATAAGGTAAAGATTAGTACAACCTAGTAGATATCACGCTGCCACTGCCTCGAGTGCATGGGGATTAGGACTGAAAATACTTATAGATGCGAAAGCGTTATGTGTTCGCTTGTGTGTTGAAATATCCACTAGGTTGTACTAACATTTACTTTGTCGTAGCTTGGTGGTAGCGTCCTTGTCTTATAATATATATATATATATATATATTATATATATATATATATATAATCATCAGACGGTCAAAACGTAAGCTAAATATATAGCTTACGATTAATTTATCAAGGAACACTTGGCAAGTATTTGTTCTGTAATCAGACTATTATCGTCATATTTACTGGCGCATTAAACGAATGCTAACGAGTGCATTACAAAAGGTAATTTCTTAGCTTTAACCCTTTATACGATGGCGTGTCGAGACTCACTTAACAGACGTTAACGATGTCAGGAAGTAAATTTTAACTTTAATGATCGCTCTGCTTTTTAATTTTTTTTAAAATTATTTTATTAAATAATCCCATTTTTAGTTCTTCAACTTCACATTAAATTTTGATCAGAAGAGTTCTTGGTAATGTACGTAGAAACGTTTTTCATGTTAATGACTATACTATGTATATTACGGTCGTTTAAAACGAAATAATTGTATATCAGTGCATAGATTTTCATATTTATGAGTATAAACATGTGTACGGCATCAGTGGATAGGGGAACTATATATTATATATATATATATATATATATATATATATATATATTATATGGAGTTTCCCTATACACACACACACACACACACACACACAGGGTGTTCTAAAATTACCTAGTAAACTTTTATATGAACGCAATATCTTAACAAAATTATGCGATATTTAACAATTTTATTACAAATAGAGCAAGAATAAGAAAAGCAACAATAATTGTTCATTTTAGATGTCCAAAGTGTTTCCTTCAACTTGAACACATTGTTCACAACGTTCAACTACTGATCGACAGACATATAAAGGTTTACTAGGTAATTTTAGAACACCCTATATATATATAATTATATATATATATATATATATATATATATATATATATATATATATTATATATATATACACACCTGTCGACATGATCATGTTCAGTACTTTAAGAGAAATTAACGTTAATTAAAAGGTTTATGTAAATAATATTTTAAAGAACGCGATTAAGAAAGGTTTAACTACATTTTACCAACTTTATACCATTTGAACACTTTATCGACATATTTTCTTTGTTTTATAGTTAATTTAGGTAAATTTACGTCAGATTAGGTTAAGTTAAATGGGTCGCAATCGGTATAATTTTCTCCCATTTAGGAAATGGGTGCAGAACCCGACCTCGAACCCCTTCCGTTCCTCAATCCTTCGAGTCTTATATTTGATTTTGAGAAGAAAGTGTTTGCACACAGTTGACTTCAATCAAAAATGGTGGTGACACTTCCACAATTGTCTTCAATCAAAAATGGTGGTGACACCACGGCATAACTGAGTTTGTCTTTTGGAACAAAACAACAGAGGTTTTAAGCACCCATTTAAGGATGTAAGTACCGCACTTTCGTGTAAAGACGGAATAGTTGTTTAATTCCGACATCTAAAGACCTGTAATTGAAGTCAATTGCAAAGGAACTTCCTTACGTCAAAAGAAATTATAAATTTTATAATTTTATAAAATTATAGTTTTATAATTTTTGTTAAGTTTCATGATAAAGAAAACTGAAAGGCTTCATACATTATTATTATTATTATTATTATTATTATTAGTTGTAGTACAGGGTGTTAAAAAAACCGCAACCCAAAATAGAAACGAAAAAGGTTAGGTTCCAATGATATTTGCAGTGTCCAATGGGTTGCATTTTTTAACACCCTGTAGTAGTAGTAGTAGTAGTAGTAGTGGCATAAGGACATGTCACCTTTGAGTAAAGATAAAAATTAGAAATTCTTATGAGAATTCATTATTATTACTTACGAAATTATTATATCTCATTTCATTTAATGAAATCAAAGTTTTTTTTTTCAACGTCTTCTGTCGTTTCACTGAACTTTCATCAGTAAGAAATCTTCTGAATGACTTTTATTACATATTTCATTTCAATAAAAGTTTCTCTAAAAATTACTGAACGATTAGTTCAGCTTTTCCTTTAATGAAAATACTGTAGAGTGAAGTGAAGTTTATACACTCATGTAAGCAGTTCAGCATGCTCTCAAACACACACATACACACTACACGTACACACATACACACTACACACTACATATACACACTACACATACATGCATCTTACACACTACGCAATCTTTTTGAAATAAAAACAAAATGGAATCGTTTTTAAGAGCGTCGGACATCTTGATTTCGGCTCTCTCCTTTTTCTTCTATTCGGGAAGAGGGGGTGAACATTTTTGCGGATGTTTGCCCTTGGCCCCTCCTTCCTGCATAAAAAGATTAAGAGATACATTACCCAAGTACCTATACCCATTTCATCGATGAGCATTTTATCAACACACAAATTAACTTAACTTAACCTAACCTAACCTAACCTAACCTAACGTGAAGAAAATGTGGTCAGCCCGGCAACCGCTATTAAAGCTGCGTAACTACGTAAAGTATAACTCAAATATCGAAAGGAAAAAGACAATAAAGGGAAACATTAGGACCTAGTAGGATTCGAACCCGCTTCAGGTGATCTCAGAGTCAGGGCTCCTACCGAACATGGTTAAATAGTATAAATATTGGCCTCACTCGAACGAATCTTGTTTTGGGGTTTATGTGTCGCGTGATCGGAAGGAACGCGGGTTCGAGTCCCTAGGTCCCCATTTCCAACTTACTCCCTTTTTTTCCTTTATATCTCATTTCTGTGCGGTTAATGCTCTTCAAACGTATTAATATAACTTAAATATTCTTTAAATCAGAATCTGAAATCAGTGGGCAAAAGATACTGAGAGGGTACTGAATGGGTACTGTGCCCAATTTTATATGAAGGCGGCTGTACTAATATACGAGCGCATTTTCACTAACTGAACACTAGTCTAATAGGTTTAAATTTAATTCTGAGTTGTAACTTTTTAGGAACCCCGTTTAACTTAGGGGTTCCCAACCTTTTCAGGTGGACGTATACCAGTTTTTTGTCAGCATGCTTTTCTAAGAAAGGAAGGAAGGTGGACATACGACCTAATCAAAACCATAGGGAGGATTGACTGCAATGTTTAACCTTGAATTTTCATCCTTGTCTGACAAGTTAGATTTTCGAATGATACTCGTCACCATTTGTAATGAATTATAAAATCTTCATTTTGACCTTGAATGAATGTGGATAAGTGAATTATAATATTGTTTTATTTATAAATAAATAAATAAATAAATAATTATTTTCACAGTGATTTTTACAATGATTTAAATGCCTTGTTTTATTTTTTTATCTATTAATTTGTTAATGTATTTTAAATTAATTATTTATGCATCTTATTCGTGATTGATATATTATTAATAATTAATTAATTAGTGATTAGTAATAATTATAACTATGAATAAAATAAATAGTTCCAATTTCACAATTATTTATTTTAGGTTAAAATTAGGGTAAAAATAAAAATTGTAATATTTATAAAGAATTATTCATTTATTCACACACACACACACACACACACACACACACACACACACACACACACACCTATATATATATAAAATAATGTTTTCGTATCTAAAATTATTCTTCAGTTTTAATTATTTATATGAAGTGATTATCATAAGATATAATTTTCGCTCTTAATAAGAACGGTAATTAAGATAGGGTTGAAAAGTATGATTCATAAATTGTATCTTAATTGGCAAACAGCGAGTAAAATGTGAAGCGAAGTAGAAAATCAGAGGCCTAAATAGGCGCAATGAATCAGTGAACAATTTTAATTATAGTACCGTTAATTAAGGAAGGTGAAAACGGGTTTCTCTCTCGGCGAGAAAACGCCTTTTAAGAACCGTAATCTTTCTTCTGTTGCTTTCCCCCTCAATACTAAATCTCTTGTACCTCGTCTAAAAAACTTAAATGGGGGGAGATTGCGAGGGGACTTTGGGAAGAGTCCGTGGAATGATTTCTGAATTATGAAAAGCCTTCAAAATCTCGGCGTCAGATTTAAAGTTCGATAAAACGGCGTCTGTTTTAACGGATGCGAACGAAGAAGGGTACGTTCCGAAAGGTTTCGGCTCTAATGTTTTTTTTTTTAGCGTGGAACCCGCGAAGCCTGACGTAATTAAGGTAGAAGGAGGAACCCAGATTCCCAGCCTATAAAAGCCATAAACAAAGAGAAGACTTTAATGAGCTTTCCGTGGGGCTCGGATGCATCCCCTTGAAAGGAGTTAACACTTTCTCTCAAGTACGAGCCACGAAATGAGATTTCGAATTGACGTTGCCAAAACGAATAGCAACGAATCACGAATATTAACCAAACGCAGAATTCAAAAACACGAATAAAAAATTAATTAATAAAATAAATAGATAAAAATAGATAAGGTACAGAGCTTAAGCATTAGCTATACATAAAAAAAAAGGTAATCTTCAAATTTATCAAGATACAGCACCATTTTAGTTTTTCAGTTCATTTAGGAAAATTCAGATGTTTTCTGGATGTTAGACAAACTTATTATACCTGTGCCGATATAGGTACAGTATAAATAAATACCAGAACTTTAAACCAAACACCTTTTGGTAACGGAACGAGATACAGAAAAACTTAAGGTCATTAAAATATTGAAACCTTATTCACTCCTGATTTTTGTACAGTCACTTACAAAAATCTACACTTACCGTACGGCTGAATATAGGTCTATCCCAGCTTTTGTAACCGATGATGTACAAGATGTTCTATTAACATCACTTTAGTCTTGCTTTATTAGGAATCTCTTAAATGCATTTGAAAGGATTTCAAAGGTTGAAGGTTTATACGCGCATCAGTGTTAATGGCATAGCATTTTTCAAGAAATTTAATCTTATCCTTTACAATTTAAAGTCTTTCTAATTTTATGGATGGGTAGAAAGCGTCACGCCCAATGCTTCTAAAAATTTGATGAAAGAGAGAGTAACTTTCTACTCTCATGCTGCCCTCGTATCTCGTAATTGAAACTTATTTTAATGGCAAAGTTAAGCCCGCCCATGAATAGGCCTAAAAGCTAAGATCCTTCATAGTCCTAGAGAGTAACTTAGACAAGGAACCTTTGAAGGCTACATCGTGGCTAATGTCATAACATCACTTCCCGTTGATTAACGAAGTTAAACGACATTAGGTCCACTAGTAGTTGGATTAAGGGGGGAGGGGGGGCGTCCTCTGCGTGCAGATGATGTAGCTTCCCGTTGTTCGAATCTCATGTAAGGCTGCAGGCCCCCTCTGTCTGCAATTTTTAGGGAAAATAAAAAACTTGTACTTTTTATGCAAATTTCTCCGCTGTCACAGAGTACCGCAGCACTCTTTAAAGGCATTATATATGTATATATTATATATATATATATATATATATATATATATGTGTATGTGTGTGTGTGTATGTGTAAATTGACGATTGGTTAGGTTAAGTCGTAATATTTCGGATCTTTTCCGTTTGATAGCCGCCATTGAAACATAGCCTTCTTTAGTTAGCTTTATAAGGCTAACTAACAAAAATATCACGACCTAACCTAACCAATCGTCAAGGTCGTACAGTTGACCTAACGATTGGTTAGGTTAGGTCGTGATATTTTCGTTAGTTAGCCTTATAAGGTAAGTAAAGAAGGCTGGGGGTACTCACCTCTTATGTTTCAATGGCGGCAGTCAAACGGAAAAGATCCATATTTTCGTTAGTTTTAACGTTTTATTTGATTAGGTATACGCGAACAAAGTTGGGAGCGCAAACTACACTAGGATAATGTAGGGGAACGTAAACTACACTAGGCACCACAGGGGGACGTAACCTACACTAGGATAATGTAGGGGAACATAAACTACACTAGGCACCACAGGGGGACGTAACCTACACTTGCTCCATTTCGTTTCGTTTTTATTTATAATAAACTTTAATCAACTTTGAAGGTGATTTCGATTCCATCATTATTTAACTTAGACTTGAGTCATTACGTCCTCAGCCTTCAGAATCTATGAATGGCCTCGAAAATAGCCACCAGACCAGTTGCAGAATTATAATATTGTAACTTTTAAGAATATCAATTAACTAATAAATTATAAATTAAATACATAATTTTATAAAAATAAATTTTATACTCGGAAATTATACAATAAAAATGGCTGATTCACCCTCATTTTTAAATGTATATACAGAGTACTATTGGTATACAGTTATTGGTATATTTGTATATTGGTATATATTGGTAAATTGGTATATTTGTATATTGGTATATATTGGTAAATTGGTATATTTGTATATTGGTATATATTGGTAAATTGGTATATTTGTATATTGGTATATATTGGTAAATTGGTATATTTGTATATTGGTATATATTGGTAAATTGGTATATTGGTATATACAGTATATTCCACTTATAACTGATAGTTATAAGTGCAGGCATTTTCATAAGAATAATCCACGAGACTATTGTATAGTATACAGGTCGCCCTCGCTTTATGCGACTTCTCTTAATGCGATTTCACTATTATGCGACTACCCTACTTCTACCATTCTCCTTCTCGCTTTGTGCGAGAAAAACTTGTAATTATGCGATTGGCCGGGTTGGATGTGCGAAGCTCGTGCGAACAGTGAGGCGCGCGGGGACTCGCTATGCAGTTGGTGCGGGTGGAGCGGTAAGTCAATAACCATGCGAGGCAGCCCGCACGTTCCCTCACTCAGTGTCGCATTGTTCATTGTTGTGTGTATTTATGCTACTCGCTCTCACCTTGTAGTGTGTGGATTTGCCATTACTGTTTACTTTAGTACAATGTTGTCTATTTGTAGTGTTCAAGTAAATACCTGACCTGTATTATTTTTTTAGTGTTTTTTTGGTACTTGTAGGTTATCTCCCCCCCCCAATTTTGACAGAATATTTTCGTTAAAACTAACGAAAATATCACGACTTAACCAATTATCAAGGGCGTACAGTTGATCTATTAGTAAATAGTAAATACTATTCCAGAAACAAACAATGTTATAATTAATAACACTGGTATGCATCAATTTTGCTGTCAAGGGTTTTGTAAGTGATTCTTATAGAGTTTTTCCTGCTGATTTCGAATCTGCAATCCGTTTTTCTCAATCAGCTCAGGTTATCCGGCTATGGCCTCATAAGTAAAATAGAATTTTTCGTGATTTTGTCAAAGCGGAATTGGAACAGTAACATCTATCATCACTTGTTTCACTTGTATAATATCTTTTTTTACTTTTCAGGAATATAGATAAAATATTTCATAATGAATAGAGCGTGTAAAAATGATCCCAATAGATTCTGCTACATATGTGGGATGGTTACCATGCCAAATAACCAGTCCCAAATCACTAAATTTGTGAAGACAATGTATAGGGCATACTTTGGAATTAAGCTAGGGGACCAGGACAAAAATTTCGCCCCTCATATGTGCTGCAAGACGTGCATTGAAAATTTGAGAAGATGGAGCAAAGGCAGAGCGAAATCTTTGCCTTTTGGAATTCCCATGATTTGGAGAGAAGGAAAGGATCACGTGACAGATTGCTATTTCTGCATGACAAACCTCCAAGGTGGGCTTATAATTTATTTTTCTTAAATATTTTGAAATCCTCGTATGAAACTTGACATAATATTCACCATAATGTAATATTCACCATATATAGCATAATATTCACCATAATGGTAATCATACATTTACATATACATATTGTTATAGAAAATACATTTACACATACATATTGTTATACAAGTTACATTTACATATACAATGATTGTATATTTTCTTTCTTTTTCATTCGTATTGTCCCCGAAGGGACAATATGAATGAAAAAGAAAGAAAATATACAGACTCCATCGACCTATTTCATATCTTACAGACCGCAGCCTTCCCTCACGAGCCGCCACTGTCTGAATGCTTCTTCTATTTCATATGCAAGTTTTATATCCATGTTTCTGTGTTTCTTTTCAGGAGTTAACAAAAGAATAAACACATTGTTGTATACCCTGACATTCCTTCTGCTATGAGACCTGTACCCCATGGTCCTGGAATTCCAATACCGACCCACCTCAAACCCTGGACTTCGATGATTCTGATGATGAATCAATGACCAATGCCAATGACCAGTCCCAGTCGTATATACCTCAAAATACCGCTTCAAATGAGCAGAGGCCTCTCAACCAGGCCAAACTTAATGATCTTACCAGGGATTTAGGACTTTCCAAATTAGCTGCCGAGATCTTGGGCTCACGACTTCGAGAGGACAACTTGCTGGCTCCGGGAACAACATTCTCCTGGTATAGGAAACGAGAGGAAGAATTCCGCAAGTTTTTTGCAGTGCACGAAAATACCTCTTCCTTAGTGTACTGCTGCAATGTTGAGGGGCTAATCGAATCCTTGGGCCTGCCATATAACGCATCAGAATGGAGGCTATTTATAGACTCGTCTAAACGAAGTTTGAATGCAGTACTTCTCAACACTGGGAATAGGGTTGCATCAGTCCCTGTAGCACATTCCGTACAACTTACTGAGAGCTACGATAACATGAAAATTTTACTGGATGCTCTCGTATACGACCAACATAACTGGAGGATCTGTGGAGATTTGAAGGTAATACTAATATCATAAGAAAACTATTGCTATTGACTATGTTGTTTTTCCAAAGGTTATTTGAGAGCGTATAAGAACACTTAACTTCCCCACAGAAGTGATACAGTCCAATGCATAGATTTTTTTATCTGATAGAACAAATTCTCTAAATTCTTTAAATATTTTCATTTTTTTTCAGATTGTGGCATTTGTATTGGGAATGCAAGGGGATACACGAAATACCCATGTTTCCTCTGCAAATGGGATAGCCGAGCGGATGAGAAGCACTATGCACAGCGTGAATGGCAATCCAGAGAGAATTTGAACCTGGGTCGCATAATGTCGTTTCAGTGCCCCTTGTACCACCAACAAAAATTTTGCTCCCACCACTTCATATTAAGCTGGGCTTGATGAAAAATTTCATCAAATCAATGAATAAGGAGGGTTCAGCATTCCGATATCTCGAGAGTAAATTTCCTCATATACAGGGCGTCCCAAAAAAATGTATACACACTTTAACAGCTGATAGCTCAATTGATGTTTCTTTCTTTCCAAGTTAAACCCATTAGAATTAATAATGGCAGTCAGACTAAGCTTTGAACAAAGGAAATTCATTCTAAAATGCTACTGGAAGTGTGAAAACGCAGTTGAAGTGCAAAGACAGTTTAGGAGGGAGTTTCAAACAGATCCACCAACGCGACTTACCATCACTCGAATTAGAGATAAGTTTGAAGCCGATGGAACTGTTCAGAATGTCCACAAGAAGCGTTCCGGAAGACCACGGACATCGACAAGCCCCACAAAGCAAGAAAGAGTACTGGAAACGTATCACCAAAGTCCAAGAAAATCTGTGCGGCAAGCGAGTCGTGAGGTAGGAATTTCAGAATCGTCTGTCCAACGCATTTTGAAGCGCTGTCAATGGAAAAGTTACATTCCAAGATTAGTCCATGCTATTAATGAAGATGATCCGGACCGAAGAGTGGAGTATTGCGAGTGGTACTTGGCACGATGTGGATGTGGATTGGACGAAGGGTTTCGTAGAATACCCTCCGCGTTCACCAGACCTCACCACCACTAGACTTTTTTATGGGGATACTTAAAAGACAAAGTCTACGCTATAAAACCTGCAACAGTCGCTGAATTGAGAGCAGCCATTGAACGAGAATGCACACAAATACCAAACGAAATGTTTCGTGATGTTTGCGATTCCATTGCTTCGCGTTATCAGCAGTGCCTGGACCAGAACGGACGTCAGTTTGAAAACAGGCGTTGACAAAACAATTAAATAATGTCTGTAGATTCTATTACATTTTGAAAATGAAATGTATTTTAATAAACACTGCCTTTATAATTATTTAAAGTGTGTATACATTTGTTTGGGACGCCCTGTATCTGATGCTAAACTAAATGCTGGGGTTTTTGATGGTCCTCAAATTCGAACTTTGATCAAGGATACTTAGTTCGAAAACGCAATGACTCCAACTGAGAAGAATGCCTGGCAGGCATTCAAATCAGTTGTCACTGATTTTCTTGGCAAGCGTAGAAGTCCAGAATACGAGTCCGTTGTCGAAAACTTGATGGAAGCTTTCAAAGCTCATGGGTCGCGCATGTCCATAAAAATGCACTTTTTGTGGTCCCACTTGGACTATTTTCCTGAAAATTGCGGGGATTATAGTGAGGAACAGGGTGAACGATTTCACCAAGATATCAAATAATGAAAGAGGGTACCAGGGAAACTGGGATATCAATATGCTGGCGGACTATTGCTGGTGTTTGAAGCGAGACGTGCCCGAAGAAAAACACAGACGGAAAGCCAAAAAACTTCATTCCTTCCTCAATAAACTTTTTTCCATATTCATTGTATGAATAAAAGTATTTATTCACACATGTTTTCATTTTTCACGAGTGTTCTTATAATATTACTCGTATCTACAGTGTTTAAGCTAAAAAAATCAATAAATTTGGGGATAAAATTGGACTTATAATAAATGGCCAATAGGAAAAAATCTGACCTGATTGAGGAAAACCAATGTCATTTTCGAATTCAGCATCGTCGAATTATATGACATGAGTTGAAAAAACCCTCACAGCAGACAAAAAATTTCATATGCATATTAGTGTAATAAATCAACTGTACGCCCTTGATAAAATAATTGGTTAGGTTAAGTCGTGATATTTTCGTTAGTTTTAACGAAAATATTCTGTCAAAATTGGGGTGGGGTGGGGGGGAAGATAACCTACAAGTACCGTTTTTTTTATATATATAATGTCGGATGATTGGATTTGTTATGAAAAAGTGTTAGGAAGGTTTTTTGTGGGGGAGGGGGGGGGGGGAGTTCAGTAGAGGTCCTGCAACGCATCCCTATTAAATACATATAATAAATGGCGTTCTTTATGCGAACTTTTTTTGAAATGTATATGTATGGGCTATGTCGCCAGTTAGCCTACACGTGCTGTTTTGAGTGGTTTGGTGTTAGTGGCAGTGTCTTATTAATTTCTTTTTTGTTTTTCTTTTGAATATTTGATTCGTGAGTTTGTGTTTCGTAATGTGATTCAGAATCAGATGATATTCTTGACAAATTACTAAAGAAAAGATTCTTGTATTTATCTTATGAGAAAAAAATGTGAAATTAAAACCCGAAAGCCCACTTCTACAGTAGTTTACTTCTAGACCCAGATAAGCGTCTTTCATCTCATGAACTATAATTGAGTACAACTTCAGCAATGATCTACAAGGAATCTATGAGGAAATTATGAAACTTTTGTCCTTTATTTTGAGTTTACCTGCAACAACAAACTCCAGTGAATACAGGACAAGCGTTCTGAAATGATTAGCAGCGATAGGTTGTGTTGTTTATCATCATCGGCGATTCAGAAAAAGTTACTGAATGAATTGGCAAATGACCTCGGATTCAAGGAGAGTGTGAGTGATATTTTTGTCGTAAAGAAAGCACGCCGCACCGACCTGACATACAAACGCATTTAGGTAAGGAAAAATTCCGTCTGTTAATAATTTTTTATCAATGTCATTTATGTAGAGCTACTTAGTTAAAACTAGGGTAGAATCACAGTTTAGCGTCATAATTTTTTTTTTTTAGCGATATCCTCTTCATAGCAAATTATTCAACCAACCAGTTAGGTCAACTGTACGCCCTTGACGATTGGTTAGGTTAAGTCGTTATATTTTCGTTTAAACTAACGAAAATATCAAGACTTAACCTAACAATCGTCAGAGGCGTACAGTTGACCTAACCGGGCAGTCAATTAACTTAATTAACAACCTAATAAATAAGTAATTTGAAAGTGTTAGAGTGCCGTTTATTTTTGGTTCGTTGAATAAGTTGGGACGCCAAAATAGGATATCGCTAATTCAACTTTTTTTAGAGAGACCCAAAAGTTAACAACAGACGAACAGACAGAATTACACACAACTTGTTTTTATTAGCGGCATTCACACCTCACACGCGGCTATCTGTCGCAGCCAAAATAATATCCCAACATATACACAACAAGCTAACATTCTAGTTAATCACTACGCAAAGATAAGTCACTTAAACAGAGACAACAAGCTAACATTCTAGTTAATCACTACGCAAAGATAAGTCACTTAAACAGAGACAACAAGCTAACATTCTAGTTAATCACTACGCAAAGATAAGTCACTTAAACAGAGACAACAACCAGAAACACGCAGACAGACAAACAGCCAGACACAAGAAAACCTACAGACTCGACACAACCATTACACCCTTCAATACAGACCAGACCACCAAGATCATCAAAAACATTAAGAATTCGAAGGCTACTGGACCAGACAACATATCTAACATACACCTTAAACACTTGGGCCCACAAGGAATACTAGCTCTCACAAATATCAGCACATATTCATACCAACACTGTATTATTCCTGACATATGGAAACAAGGTAAAATTATTACACTACTCAAACCAAACAAAAATCCAACAGACCAGCTTCCTTTTGACCCATTACTTTACTATGCACACCTTCCAAAGTAACAGAAAGACTAATCTTACAAATCACCAACCCACACATTCCACTATCGCCTCCTCGACATGGATTCAGACCTCACCACTCAACCACGACATTACTCACTAACCTCACGCAGCACATTATGGATGGCATCAACTCCAGACGACCAGCTCAACGTACACTATTAGCAACAATAAACATTAGTAAAGCATTTGATGCTATCCCACGCTTCCCTCTCATAAACAAAATACTCAACACAAACATGCACAATAACACCAAAAGGTGGCTGAGCAACTATCTTTCAGGAAGATACTCACATGTCACATTTAATGGCAAGTCATCCAAAAACAAGTTTTTTTCCGAACGGGGTCCCTCAAGGCTCTGTTCTCTCACCAACACTGTTCAACTTATATATGCATGACATTCCAACACCCATACATAACAAGCTTACCTTATCATATGCAGATGATATCACTCTAACATCCACCCACAACAACATCGACACCGCTACAAATAACCTACAAACATACATAAACAGTATACAAGACTGGCTCACACACAATAGACTCAAAGTAGCGCCCACAAAATCAACCATCACCTTGCTTATAAGCAACACAAAAGAACACCAGGTAATTCCACAGCTTACACTAAACAACATCAACATTCCACACACTCACAGAACCAAAATACTTGGTGTCACATACAACACATCATTATCTTTTGGAAACCACATTCAGGACATTAAAAACAAATGTACGTCAAGACTTAACACGCTTAGGGTACTAACAGGCACAAACTTTGGACACCAGCAGGAAACAACGTCACTCATATACAAACAATACATTCGCTCAGTTATGGACTATGCTAGCCCATGCTGGGCACCCATTATTCAAACACACACATAAACACCTTAGAGACTATACAAAACAACGCACTTCGTATCATTACAGGATGCACTCAAACAACACCAATAGAACACCTGCACACAGAAACAAAAATACTAAAAGTTAGGGAACATTTAGACATGAGGGGAACACAATTCATGGCAGCAGCGACAACTAACCACAACAACCTTGCCACTACATGTACAATCATGCACCAACACCTCGCACCATTAAGGTAACACCAGAGAGACATTATAACCAAATACTCCATTCCATACCACGCCCCACAGACATCACACAGTACAGAAAACACATACACACACACCTAACAAACAAAGCACTGACACGACTCGGTCCGAATGCGGTCCTAGGTGCGAAGCCGCCACCCATTATTAACAGGTCAGAGATCAGCCTGAGCAGATCGGATCGAGTTAACTTAGCACGATTCCGATGTGGACATCACCCCAACTTACGGACATATAAACACAGACTAGACAACTCCATAGACGACACCTGCCACCTGTGCCAGGACACACCACAAATAATTGAACACATTATGACAGACTGTACAGCTCTAGCACAACAACGAACACAACACAACATCACTAGTGCGCTGAACCTCTGGTCCACTCCGGAGAGGGCGATCGGTTACCTGCGTGCCGCCGGCTTGCTCGATCAGGGTGGGCTGATCGGCTAAACAACAACAACAACTTGTTTTTATATAGTAGACTAGCTGTTATGCCCAGCACTTGCTTGGGGTAGGCTGATTGTGTTAAATTTTAATTATCCAAATCATTTTTTATTTTTCGTCGTATCCCCCAGTAGTTGGGGCCCTGCGATCCCCCAATTACTGGGGGTTCAGTTATTTGGTTAATAAAACTATAGAAAAGAACGCAGCCATGAAGATCTTAAGCTTCACAAATATTGACAGAATGTGAAGCTTAAGATTTTCATAGCTGCGTTCTTTTCTATAGTTTTATTGACCAAAGGGGTCTGCGGTCCCTCAGTTACTGGGCCTAGCCCTCTACCAATTACTGGGCCCCCACCCCCCTAATTACTGGGCCCCCACCCCCCTAATTACTGGGCCACCACCCCCTAATTACTGGGCCAGAAGGCCCCATCACCGCCCGTAGGGCCCTGTTTAACTGATTCATCTCTTTTTAGAGACCCAAAAGTTCACGGACAGACAGACAGAATCACACACAACTTGCTTATATATAGTAGATATAAAATAATGTGTATATATATATAATAGTAATAATAATAAATAATATCTTTACTATCTCGTACTGTACTGTATAATATATTCTATTTCCATTGCTTCAATTTCCTGACTCTATTGACTGCGTTTTAATTTATTTCCAATAGCATTCTTTTTAACTGATTCTAAATTGTTTACTCGAAATGGTAAAGCAGGCGAGATAATGTAATGGCGAGACTTATTTATAAGGGGCACAATGAAACAACGCATTTCCTTTCTATATATTTTTATTTTGATAAACGTTTGGAAAATATGGTTAAAAGATATGGGGCGGGAGTGACCTAGTGTATATAAATAAGGATTTTTAGGGAGAGAGACGCTGTACTTTCTAAGAAATAATCACTTTAATTCTTCATTTTGAATACAAATATAACTTCTCGCTAAAAAAACGGTAAAAAGGCTGACCTTGGAGCTATGCTTCCGCCCTTCAGCATATTTCACATCTCTCTATCCATGTTACCAACTAGTGTTTCATACTTCGATCTTTAATTCTTTGACATTTAATATAATTTTAAATCATTATATTTTACATTAAATTAGCTTATTACAGAGTGAGAATAATACATTTTTTTAAATTCACACAAATCAGTTTATTACATTCGGATACACTATGGCTTAGCTGTGAAACCAAGTTTTAGGTGTACGCTTCGCCACTGCCTTTAACCTTGATTGGGTCTTTGGTGTCAACCCAAATAAAACCTGTTAGAGTAGACCTAAATTATACCCTCATTAGTATAGGCCTAAATTATTGGCTTTAACCACTCTATTATTAGACATTAGAAGTTTAATGAATCAAAGAACATTGATCTAAATTGGTTCTATAAAATTAAAAAAATACATAGGAAGTTAATATAGCTGAGGGTAGGCTATTATGGGACTAAACCAACTTGAATTTAAGCCACGCCTCCTATAAAATAAAAACAAAACAGCAAATTTGGGCTAAGTTGTGTATGTATGGTTGTGTATGTATGGTTATTTTAAATATAATGATGGGGATTAGGGTGTGTCAATTTTAGTAAAGTTAACAATTCAAAAACTACTAATGCTCAAATGATGTCATATTATCTAGCAAACTTAGTAATATCTTTAGTGTTGTTTAAAAAAGCCATTTACCACTTATATTTGACCATAAAGATTTGAACTATAACCTAAATACGACTGTAGCTGCTGCGTAGCATCGTATATCAATGTCATTGATATGTGTGGTCAACTTTGGTTATTTTTGGTGTGCAGTATGGTTTCTAAGTTTCACATAGTCACAAATGCTGGAGTTTTGATTGTGAATGCATGTGTTTTCCCTCCTTTTTGACAATTTTGATTACTTCGTAATGTAAATATTGAGTAATTCAAATTATTCGAAATGTTATGGGTGACCCAAACTTTCTGTATATTTTGATATGATAGATATAGAAATTGTCATTACTTTGAATAATTAAGTCTTGTACCTATAACAACACAACCTTTTATCTGAGCTTATAGGAAGATATTAAGAATTTCAATTAACTTAATTTTATGTAATCATAATCAGTAGGCTTATCCAAATTTCAATGACATTTCCTTTGTTCACAGGTCCACAGGATGAGTCAGAAAGAAATCAGAACCCGAAGCAAATCAAGTTGTCACCCAAGTCATTTGGTGGGGACTGGGAGGGAACTTCCCCCTGCTGAGCTGCCCACAGCCAGAGATCTGCTGAGGTATGGTTTGTTGAGGAGAGAGATGAGTGAGGAAGACAGGAGGAATTACTCAGTTAATGACCTGATTAACAACGGCATTGTTCCAGGGCTACTGGCTCAGTGGAGAAAGGCCAACGCTCTATTCACAGGACCTGTAATCAACACTGAGATCAGGATCAGGGCTAAAGTGAAGGCACTGTGGGATGAGGCAGTGAAGGTGTCCATTGGCAATGTGAAGCTAGAGGTCAAAGATAGGTTCATGATGAAACTGGTCAAATTGGTGGAAATCCTGACCTGTCACTGTGTGATCAGGAGCTGCAGTGAGCTTGGGTGCAACCCTCTCTGCAACAGTGAGGTTCACATTGACTGCAGCTGCAGGAGCGAGCAGAAGATACCAGTGCAGGAGCTTGTCTTTATTAAAGGTCAGAGAGAAAAGGCGAGCAGTGTGGGGGCGCACCAGATGGGTCTAGCTGATCACCCTGAGACAAGGAGACAGGAAGCAGTGCTGCAGAGACAGGAGCAGAGAAGGAAGGCGAGGAGAAGAGGAGGAGGAGGAAGGCAGATGAGTCAGCCAAGAAAGAAGAGTTGAAGGAGGAGTCACTGCTGGAGATGGAGTTGGATGAGACTGGAGATATACTGGTGGAGGCAAGGAGGAGAGAGGAGGACGAAGACTTCATACCAGAGGCTGCGACAACTTCTTCCTTACCTGTGGCTAAGAAGAAGAAATACAACACTGAAGATATCATCAACATAGCTCTGGCTAACTTGAGACATCACATTGGGCTGAGAGAGACTGCAGAGATTGCCACTGCTGCCTGGATTGATGCTGGTCTTATCACATAGTTTGACACAGCACTGGTGATTGACCACAACAAGTGAGGAGGGCTCAGGAGAGACTGACTAAATAGCTGGTCAAGAAGTTTGATGAAGAGATTAGGGAAAATGGCGTCACCTGTATCTTCTTTGATGGGAAAAGAGATGACACCAAAGTGATGATGGAAGCTGAGGGCAGTGACAGGCAGTTTCCTGGCCTAATTAAGAAAAAACACTACACAGTGTGCAATGAACCAGGTGGGAAATATTTGTGGCATTTTGTACCAGAGGAAGCTGCAGAGGAGAGAAGTCATGCTGAGGTCATTGCTGATCATCTGGTGAGCTGGCTAAGAGAGAGAGGAGCAGACCAGACCCTTTTGGCCATAGGAGGTGACAGTACTAATGTGAATACTGGCTGGGAGGGGGGAGTAATGCATTATGGGAAGACCAAGCTTAGCAGGAAGTTGGTGTGGATTGTCTGTGACTTGCACACTGGGGAACTGAGTCTCAGACACCTGGTGACTGCACTGGATGGCAAGACATTGAGCAACAAGTGGTCTGGGCCCCTAGGGAAGATGTTAGACACTGCCACTGAGCTGAAGATCAACCCAAACTTCACGAGGATCACTATTGGTCCTCCTCTACCCCATCTCAGTCAGGAGGTAGTCAGAGCTGGGCAGTGTTTAAATACATTTGTATTTAAATACGTATTTAAATACATTTGTGTATTTAGAACTGTATTTATAAATACATTGTTTTTCATGTATTTAAATATAGTATTTAAATACTTTAATGAGTATTTAAATACAATGTATTTAAATACTCAAAATATAAAAATGTAAATACTTTTACTGGTTTAATACACGTTCTGTACTAGCACAGTACGACGCGTCGACAGTGTAGTACAGCATGGTTCATGTTTCAACGTGTCAGTTCAATCAGTTGTGTGCCACTCTTAGTCGAAAGCGGTTGGTTTCTTTATCGTGTGCGTGTCATGGCTTCAACAAGCAAATTTGTATGTATTTAAATGTATTTACAAATGTATTTAAATACAATTGCTGTATTTTGTATTTAGTATCTAAATACATTCGTAAAATGTATTTAGTATTTAGTATTTAAATACATTCGTAAAATGTATTTAGTATTTAGTATTTAAATACATTTCTCCCATGTATTTAGTATTTAAATACATTCAATGTATTTATTGCCCAGCTCTGGACTCTGGAGGTAGTCAAGGGCCTCAGCACAGACCAATCATATGGCTACAGAATCATCACTGCCATCAAATCGGGAGAGGTACCTCAGAGTCTAGCTCTCCTGGAGATTGGGCCAGTCTGTCACAGTAGGTGGGTCACCACGGCTCTAAGGTTCTGCAGATTGTGAATTTCCAAACATGGGCTGAAGGGTAGGAACCTGAAGAATCTGAGGATAATTGTGGAATTCATAGTGGGAGTCTACATGCCAAACTGGTTCAACATCAAGTTAAATCTCAGCTGGGTAAAGGGTCCCAGGCATGTACTGTATCAGCTGGAGCTGCTCAGAAGTCAGAAGGAGGTGATAGGAATAGTGATGCCTACAGTGAAGAGATAAGCCTGGTATGCACACTCTGAGGCTGTGCTCCAGGCCATGCTGTGCAGTGAGGTGGAGGAGGAGAGGAAGGAGGTAGTGAAGAGGATACTGGAAATCAGAGATGAAGGAGATGAGGACACACAGGTAGGAGACTGCAGTGTCAGACCCAGGAAGACTCCTGACATCAACCCAGATGCCACCAAACTCTCGGAGCTTATTGACTGGAATTCTGGCGTGACTGACCCTCCTCTGACCTGCTCCCTCACCACTGCTACAATCAAGGAGTTTCTGGATAGACCAATGGAAGTTCCTGCATGGCTCTCACACACACAGTCAGTAGAGAGGTGTGTAAGGATGATAACTGAAGCAGCACAACATGTTTACTCACAAGAGAGGAGGGAGGCGTACATCACTGGCCAGGTGGCAAGTAGGGAGCTCATGTCCAGGAACAAGAGCAAGGCAGACATGGCATCCTTGGCAAAGTTCAAGAAACCTATCTATATTTCGAAGTTTTAATATTGAAATACAATCAAAATGTCTTTAATTGTATGTAATGTATGTAAACTGTAGTTATATACAATAAAAAAATACTTGCAAAAATTGCTGATTTTTCGTAAACCTCAACTTCAAATATAAGTAGCTAGGATTAATCAAATCTGGATTTTAAAGCCATATTTCGATTTAGCACATAAAAATGCATAATTTGGTCACTAGTAGTCTTTGAAAATCTAAAGATTTCACTTTGCTCCCTAAAATTGACACACCCTAATGGGGATGTTTAATCTTCTTCGCAACATTTAAGGTCACATGACGGAGGTGATGGTAAATTCCTAGCTTAGCGAAGTCAGTTTACGTTAGTTTAGGTTAAGCCAGTGGTGGGGAACCTATGGCACGCGTGCCCATTTGGTCACGCGATCAAATTTGCCTGGCATGCCTAAACATAGAAATCGTTATCCAAAAAATTAGTATAAAATAATAGACTTAATGTTTATAATTTGATATAATATACAGAAACTTTGGTGGGCACACGAATTTTTTTTATGGTTTACATGTTTTTTTTTGGCACGCGACTGTAAAAAGGTTTGCCACCCCTAGGTTAGGCTAACAACCAAACCTAACTTTCGTTTTTTAAAGACTAAAGGCTAAATTGACTCCGCTAAATTAGAAATTTACCGAGGGGACATAGTTTTATACGTAGGATGAGATTCGAACAATGGGTTGCTGCATAATCTGGGTATGGAAGATGGTCCCCCATCCAACTCCTCTCCAGACATTTTGTCGCTTCGCTAATCGACGGAAAGTGGTGTTTTGACGCTGACCACAATGTACCTGACATATAGTGAAGTCTAAAATGAACATATATATATATATATATATATATATATATATATATATATATATATATCCCTGACGCATTCTATTCAAATGCTATATCTTTTCTTATATGCTTTTTGCAGTTTTTAAATAATCCTAATTTTACATTCCATTGATTTCAGTCCCTGTCTTTCCCATTTAGTAAAATTTAATGTTATTTAAAGAAGCGAAGGACCTCGTGTCGGACATTTTTAAAATATAATTTTTTGTTCAGAAAATGAAACACACACACACACACACACACACACACACACATATATATATATATTATATATATGTTACCGGCAAACTCCGACGAAACGGTAAACCGCAGATTGCCCAGGCATTTCGCGGATTCCCCGTCGATATTTGGCAAAGACCGAAATATTCTTTTATTTCGCACTTTGTCTAACTCTTAACAGGCAATCTGAGGATGATCAACGAACTAACGCACACCATTTTTGAAAAAACAAAACCAGGCATACAGTTGACCTAACCGGGCCTTCAATGGCGGACGTCGGAATAACATTGAAGGCCCGGTTAGGTCAACTGTATGCCCTAACCGGGCTGAAACCTATAAATCCAAGAAGTTATAGAAAAATAAAATGTTTTTGGAGATGGTGTGCGTTATTCCGATGAAACTTGTTTATTAGGCACTTCGCAGATGGCCTGAATGCCAGGTAAATTCCGAAATAACACTTTACTTTGGACCTTGACTAATCCAATACAGGCATTCCTCAGACTGCCTCTTAAGATTTAGACAAATAAAAGAATATTTCGGTCTTTGCCAAATATCGACGGGGAATCCGCGGAATGCCTGGGCAATCTGCGGTTTACGGTCTCGTCGGAGTTTGCCGGTAACGTATATACTGCAGTATATATATATATATATATGTGATGACTTTCACACTTAAACACGTGAAAAGAATGAATGATTCCGAGGCTTTTCGAACAAAGGCCTGACAAGTTGTACTGTTAAATACACGAAAGGTCTTGGAATAATTTTTTCATTTTCCTTGTGATTTGCATTATATATAATACACACACACACACACACACACACACACTGTGTGTATATATATATATATATATATATATATATATATATATATATTATATAATATATATATATATATATATATAATCACCAAAATAAACTATTTTTCCATGAAATAGACTACCTTATTTCATCAAGTAAATTCTTTCTGGTAATGGCCTGTTTCTCTCGACGTAAAGCGCCTTACGTTCGTCCAACAATAGATTTGCAATTTCTTATGACCAATCCTATTATGTCATCTTCAAGAGCTTATCTTTTTAACCTATTTTCCTATTAAAAGGGATTTTTCCCGAAATAATGAGCAGTGATAGTCTGAGAACCACGGACCATTCAAACTATTTCCTTCTCGTTCTGCCTAATACAATTTTCTGTGATCACTTAATTATTATATAATAATATATATATATATATATATATATATATATATATATATATATATATAATATATATATACAGTATATATATATATATATATGTGTGTGTGTGTGTGTGTGTGTGTATATATGTATATGTATATTAGCAAGTGATGAAGTGGGTCGGATTGCTCTTATATTTCAAACTTAATTAAAGCTGTGTTTTTTGTTAAACCCCCCTTTTGGGTGTTAGTTCACTAACAGTACTCCTGGCAGAGCTGACGCAGCTGCTGTCAGAACCCCTCCGTAGCAGGAAAAGTTTTGCACGGATAGAGCTACAATTCACATGAATTACAGTAAATACTGAAGCTGAATGCAATCAAATGTTTGCCGCAAAAGTTCAACATTTCACCATTAATTCCTCGAATGTTGTTTGTTATGTTGTGCTCAAACCCTCGTAAGGTATAAGACAAGTTGCGAGGACCAGTTAGTCCCTTTCAAACATCCCCAGTAGAAAAAAAGTAGTAGAAAGATATCTACTAATAACAGATGAGATGATCTTGGTACAAAGCCACATATCCTTCGAAGTGATTCGGTCACCAAAGAACGATTGAACGAAGGTAATGCTACTTTTCCATGTAGGACATCTTGCACAGACTTTCTTCAAATTTGGCAGTGTACCGATCCGTGTTAATGGCTGCTCTAAAAGATAAATTAAACAAGTAACTTTCGTTGCAGTTATCGTACTACACACACACACACCAACTTTCTGAAGATGAAAAAGGTGTTCAGCGAAGAACAGAGAGGGTCTCCTTTATGCGCATTTTCACACGTTGGGTTGCAACGTAAGTCACTGAGCCTTGCGTAGTTGCAGTTTTGTTGGTACAAAATTTCAATGTAATCTGCTCATCGTTTACGGACTTACGGAATGTTTCACAGGTTGTGATAATAAAAAAAAACACCCTTCCTATAACTGACTTCAATAATAGTAAATAATGATAATAATAATAATAATAATAATGATAATAATAACGTATAAGTCAATTTGCAATTTTTATGTCTTTATAGCAAAAAGTAATTCAAAATCCCATTAAATTTTCTGTTTCAAGTAATTGCCTTTTTATATTTTACAACTTTGAAGAGTTAGAGGAGGGAGGGAGTTGTTCACTTGGAGGGGAGTCGAAAAGAGTATGGAAAAAGTTTCTTTTCTTTCAAATAAATGCATTTTTAATGAATGAAATTTGTAAAGAGCTGAAAAATAATCTTTTGGAGAGGAAATTTTTTTTTACAAAATTATATAGTTTTTAATTAAACTAAATAATTCTGCTTATTTTGTTTACATTTAAATTTTAATTTGTGTGGTTTTAAGGACAATCAAATCAATACACACACACACACACACACACATTTTATTATTTGTTATGCATTGAATATCTAATATATAAATTCAACGTCAGACCCCAAATGCAAGACCCTTTACCGCCGAATCGCGAGGCCATTTTTCAGAGTCTTAAATTTCGTGGTTATCAGAAAATGTTCCATTTTATCTGTTAGAAAACTATACAGCTAAAATGTGATTTAAAATTACGCTCGTCGTACAGCAGGTGTTTCCCCTAATTCCCAAATTCCAGTTATTCCAGTTAAGTTCCTACTTTTTCCCAAGGTGGAAATAAGCATTTGTTTCACTCGAGTTTATAAATAGCAAAAAGGACTTAAAAGCATAAATTAAATTTTAAAAAATTATCCCTTTTTACACACCTTCCGTAAAAAACTTTATGGAAACCATGCATGGTCGTCCAAAAGTGCATCATCATCATCATCTATTTTGACAACATTTTAACTTTGAGATAGGTAGAGAGAGAGATAGAAAAAGGTTGAATATGTAAGATGATGTGGATGTTGAATGATAGAGGATCTTTTTGTTGATCCTTTTTAGCAATAATTTTGTGTTACTCATTCTGTCGAGTAAAATGAGGAGGACTTTTCGGAGCAAGTGTAGTTTACGTCATCCTGTGGTGCCTAGTGTAGTTTACGTTGCCCTACATTATCCTAGTGTAGTTTGCGTTCCCCAACTTTGTCCGCGTGTACCTAATCAAATAAAACGTTAAAACCAACGAAAATATTACGACTTAACCTAACCAATCGTCAATTTACACACACACACACACACACACACACACACACACACATATATATATATATATACAGTATATATTGACGATTGGTTAGGTGAAGTCGTAATATTTTCGTTAGTTTTAACGTTTTATTTGATGGTTTTATTTAAAAAATGTTTCCTTAAGATCCTAATGTAGGATCTTAAGGATCCCCCCCTTTTGCGTCAGGGGGACTTAAACTACACTTGCTCCGACTTTTCTGTCAGAAACGGCGGAGGTAATACGGGGTGATAAAAAAAAAGGTGTTCCCACAAAATAATTTATTGCTTATTATTTTTCCGGAACACCTTTTTGGATCACCAGTAGTATAAAAATGTAATGGGAATTTATGCTAAAATACAACATTTACTTAGAAAAAAGGACTAAAATGGGACTAAAGACAACCATAAAATCGAGAAGATTCAAACGAAGGGGAAAAAGATCACGAGTAAACTATAGGACACGACATTTCAGTTCATTTAATTATCTACGAATGATCATTCAAGTTAAAACAGAGGGAGAGGGAGGGAGGACGGGAGGGAGCTATATTTCAATCTGAAATCGTTACATTTGAAAGAATTTTTAGGGAATGGATGTTGTTGGTGGGGGGAGGGGAGGTTCCTGGATGGTGTAGTAGTAAGATAGTGGTAAGAGACGTACTCGCGACGTGACCCAGCGATGCAGGGACAAAACCTTCTTTCTGCTTTATATATATATATATATATATATATATATATATATATATATATATATATATATATATAACCTTTTCTGTGCCGACTAATTGATTACTTGTGGTTGTTTCCTAATCAATTTAGTTTTAAAACATTCAATTCAATTGATCTATGCATTTATTTTTTTTTAAAGCAGAGTGTATTTAAATATACTGACAGCAATTCAGCCACTTATAGTTGCTGCTTGGATATAAGCAAAGTATACGATAGAAGAAATTATAATATTCTACTAAAATCAGAAGACAGGGATGTTCCACTGTATATTTTAATGTACTGAAATTTTGGTACATCCATCAAACTTATGGTTAGATGGTACATTGTATTTTTTAATGTTTTGGTTCCTCATGTGGAGTAAGACAAGGCTTCTTGCTTTCTCTTCTGCTGTTTAAATTGTATATTGCTGGATTAATTACGGCATTTCTCTTAATGAAGCAAAACTTTTTTTATGCGGGAAGGAGGGGACAAGGGTAAATGCCCGCAAAAAAAAAATAGAAGAAGGGAGCCAGAACCAAAGTCCAAGGGTTTCGAGATGCTTAGACACTCTACGTTTAAGAGATTGGAGGTCATAGATAGGGGGGAAAGATGGATTGAGGAAGATTGCTCCAAAGTTGACCGGTTGAGTAGATGAAAGATTGAAAATATCGATTAACCCTTGCGTTAGAGAGTTGGACAGAAAAGGAATGAGAATGTGTAGAAAGTTGGGTACTGCAATACTGCATGCTCTCCTTAAAGGAGGGGGCATGCAGTTAGAGAGTTCAGAAGAGCAGTGTCTCTTATAATAGTGATAGTAAAGAGAGAGTGAGGCAACATTGCGGCGAAGAGAGAGGAATTGAAGAGAGTCAGTGAGAAGGTTATTGATGAAACGAAAAGCTTTGGTTCACCCGGTCAAGTAGAGCTGTGTGAGTTGAACCACCTCACACGTGAGAATTGTATTCCTGACAGGGGCGGACAAGACCCCTCTACAGAGACTGCAACTGAGTGGGGATGCAGAAACTGCGAAGCCGGTACTACACACCTAACCCCTTGGAAGCTGTTTTAGAAAGAGATAATGTGATCTTTCCAAGAAAGGATCACGAGAAAAGGAAACGCCAAGAATATTGAGAGACGAGAAAGGATTGATTTGTGTATTGTTGAAGGTAAGGGGATAGTCGTGTGGAAGATTATGACGAGTAGACAGATGGAGGAACTGAGTTTTTGAGGCATTGAAAGCTACAAGGTTTTCTCTGCCCCAATCAGAGATAGCAGAAAGATCGGAGGTCGGGTGATACCATAGCCACGCGAGACATGGAGTGACTGTTGATAAGGACGCTTTGTGAAGCGAGTGGAGAAGTGAAGAGTGGAATCATCGGCATAGGAGAGGATGACAGGAAGTGCGACTTAATAGATCAGGGGTGGGGAACCTTTTTCCATTGGAAGGCCGCATTTCATTTAACCAAGACCCTATTAGGCCGCATTTCATTTAACCAAGACCCTATTAGGCCGCATTTCATTTAACCAAGACCCTATTAGGCCGCATTTCATTTAACCAAGACCCTATTAGGCCGCATGAGATCTCAAGCGCGTTTTGATTTGAGTCACATACAAAAACGTTGATTCACAACAGTAGGTTGTGCCGAAACAAGACAACATTCGACGAGCATGTTGGCGCAGACGTGGTTATTCAACGGCATTTTTCCATATTTCAACAGGATCCTTCTTAGTATCAAATAGAGACTTAAGGATATTATCTTCTAATAGCTCAATCAACTCCATCTGTAAATCTTCAGGTGCTTTGGAGATATCAACCAGGTGTGGTTGGAAAGCTAGTTTCAGTGTGAAGTCATGTTTCTCAAAATCTTCAAATCTTTCATCGTATTCTTCAATCAGGGAGTCTAGGACAGCTGTGTATTCTTTCACATCGCATTCCCTTAATGATTTGCTTGTATCTTCTTCATCAATTACCTTTCCCAGTTCAGGGAAGTGTTCAGCTGAAAGTTTCGATCGGGTAAGGATATTTTTGAAAAAGCGCAGCTTCCTTCGAAAAGCCTGGATTTTTTGCCACATTTCATATATGGATTTAGTTTTACCTTGCAAAGAAATATTCAGGTCATTTTGCCTTGACATTACGTCACAAAAAAATGCAGCATTTCTGCAGAAATCCTTTTTTGACAATTTACATGGTTCATTGAGTTCCTCAAAAAATCTTGTGATTTGTTTTCGCAAAGACAAAAGTTTTTCAAAGAATTGCCCTTGTGACAACCAGCGCACTTTAGAATGATACGGAAGATCCACACTGAATGTTTCATCATTAAGCATAAACATATTGCGAAACTGGCGATGTCGTGATGCATTTGCTCTAATGTAGTTCACAATACGTATAACTTTACTTAATGTGTCACTTAAAACAGTAGATTTGGCACAGAGATTCTGTTGATGCAAAATACAGTGAAAGGAAATCAAGCTATCTGGATTTGGCAGTTCTTTTTGTAGTAGTGCAACAAATCCTGCACATTTTCCTCTCATGGAAGGTGCACTATCTGTGCATACACTTAATAAATTACATAAATTCAGTTTCGCTTCACGGCATTTTTCTTTGAAGAGAGACAAGACGTCATTTTCACGTGTCTTCCCCGTAAGGGTACCCAAAGCCAGTAACTCCTCGTAGTATTGAAAATCTGCAGTTATAACACGAATAAAAAATGACACTTGCGCTGAGTCAATAATATCAGTGAACTCATCCAAGGCAATCGAATAATAAGTATTTTCGCTTTGGCATATTGTATGAAGCTGTTCAGTCATATTGAGGGCTAATTCATGTTGCCGATCAGTTATGGTCCTTCTTGAAAGAGGTAGTTGTTTGTATTTGTTAACCTTGTCTGAATCTAAAGAGGCTACAACTTCAACAATGCATTCTTTTATGATTTCCACATCGCTATATGGCTTACCTCTTTTTCCAAGTATATATGCTACTTTATAAGTTGCTTCAGTGATTTCAGTCCCTAGGCCTGACATCGTTTTAAATACTTGCTGTTGTTGCTGCTTTTGAAGCTTCATCTTCGTAAGTGCAGACTTTCGGGGTTCTCCTTCCAATATAGCATACTTGTGGTTCTTATGAGTTGCATAATGCTGATATGCATTGTGTTGCTTCACTGTTGCAATTATGGCGTTGTAGAGCAAACACATCATTTTATCTTTCTCAGCAACTATGAAATACTGCAATTCCCATTCTTCATGGAATACTCTGTTCTCTTCCTTTAATTTTCTTTTCACAGTTTTTGACATGATTAGGATACCAGAAGATTTTTAAATAAAAATGGTACACGAATTGATCAAAGATTTACAGTTTTAAAGGAAACAAGCGTGCGTGTCACTATCGGAGAATCGTCAGTAACTGTCATCCAGTCAGCAGCCAGTCGAGTTAGTCGTTGATAGGTAAGGGCGTAAGCCGTAAGGCAACGCTGCCAGTTTCAACTGGCAGCGTTGCCATATTTCCTATTGTTCAAGCCATAAAGAAGGCTTGTATGTGTAAGAAGCAGTGAAGCTGAAACCATGATCTAATGAAATAGCCTAAAGCCCTAAAAGGGTATCAGTTGCTGTCCATTATCGTACGGTATAAATTCTGAATGTCAAGTAGGCAGAAGGCCGCAACTAGTACCCCAAAAGGCCGCATGCGGCCTTAAGGCCGCAGGTTCCCCACCCCTGTAATAGATCATTGATAAATAAAAGAAAAAGAGTGGGTGACAGGACACAACCCTGAGGAAGAAGAAGAGTGGCCATCTACAACCGCAGCTATACATTGGCCAGAAAGGAAATTAAAGATGAAGGGTAGTTTAGAGATTAAAGATTTGTGCCAGACTCTCTCATAAACTTTTGATATGTCTCGCGCAATAGCAAAGATTTCACCGAGATCCCGAAAGGAGGATGACCAAGAGCCAGAGAGATATACAGGGTGTCCGAGAATTATCTGTACAAGTTTTGGCTGTTATTAAAAGTCAACCATGAAGTGTAGAAATTCCAGTGTTGTCCTATTTTACAGAGAATCTCATTAAGTTTTTTCTGATACCAAGTTTTGACAAGTTTTTTAGAAATTCCAGTGTGTCCGAAAATTATCTGTACAATTTCATCTTTTAATAAAATTCTTGATAACACACGTAAAATTCTTAAACAAGATTATTTAGAATCTGTATTTTCAAAAGTTTCTTTTACTAAAGTAACGTTGTTACAAACATTCGATATGTGCACCATCAGTGATTCGCAAAACATCCAATCGATAATGCAAATGTTGCCATGTACGCTGCAGCATATCCACATCAATTCGCTCAATAGCAGCTGTGATTCTTGCTTTTAAATCATTAATGTCTGTCACCCGCGTACAAAAAAGAAAAAACTTGTCAAAACTTGTTATCGAAAATACTTAATGAGTTTCTCTGTAAAATGGGACAACACTGGAATTTCTACACTTCATGGTTGACTTTTAATAACAGCCAAAAATTGTACAGATAATTCTCGGACACCCGGTACAAGAAGTCAGTTGAGCCTCCCTTGCGGAATCCATACTGAAAATCTGAAAGAAGAGTGCGAGAAGAGAGGGTTTTAAGAATCTTTCTATTAAGAATAGGTAAAAAACTTTAGAAAGGCAAGAAATCAAAGCAATTGGGCAATGGTTGGAGGGTTGAGAGTGGTCACCTTTCTTTGGGACAGGCTGAATGAAAGCTGGATGTTGTGTAGATAACAATAAAATAAATAACGTGGTTTATGCTGATGATACGGTATTAATAAGTTTTTCAATTAAAGGTCTGGATCATCTTATATCAGTTTGTAAATTACATTCTCTGAATCATGATATTAATTTTAATGTTGCTAAAGCTAAGGTTATGTAGTTCCATCCTAAAAGCTGAAATCAAACAGCTAATGTTATTTTAAAAATTAGAGGTAAACCAATGTACAAAAATTCAAGTATCTTGATCAAAATATGACCAGCTCCTTGAGTGACGACTCAGACATAAAACAATATGGAAGTTTCAATTCGAAAGCAAACATAATTATAAGAAACTTCAGATTCTCTTCAAGCAAAGCTAAAGACAACCTCTTTTTCGTATTTTCTGCACTAATATTTATGGAGAGCAATTGTGGTCTAATTATAAAAAAGGTTCTTCCAGAACCCTAAATTTGTTTTATACCATCTTTTAGACTGCTGCATAAGTTAAGTTACCTCCAGGATGTTTAACTTGACCAGTGTTTGCTAACCACAATGTCTCGGGCCTTTGAAGCTTCACTCCTTAACTAAGAATCAAAGAGTGAAACCATTTAAAATGTTGTTAAATCTTCTCACGATCGAAACTGATACAAGTGTAAGAAAACCTTCGTCAGCGTTTTCGAGCAATTATTATTATCTCGTACGAGTAAACACAGCAACTCCAACTCTGAGGACGAGAACAAAAAGGTTCTTTATGATATTTTCTAACGCAGGTGCTGAGCACGGGTAAGTGCTCTATGATAAACTCCGGACGTTCCATGGCACTTATTAAGGCGTTTGTACGAGCGCGCGAAGCTACCACAAGGTTGGCATTTTGTGATGACCTTCGATACGGGCTTGAGAAAGTGTTTAAAAATGAAATGCGGAAGAGGAAGTATTTATGTATTCCTCCATTACGTGTCGTATTTTTTATTTCTGTTTTAATCCTAATTTTTAATTTTTAAGTTTATTAGTGTTTGATTAATCGTACCGTTTACCATCATTAATATTGTACTTTTTTATGGGATCTATCCCCTACCAATAAAGCTTATCATTGTCGTAATATATATATATATATATATATATATATATATATATATATATACACACCTTACCTTATGTTGTTTCGTGTGTTGGTCTCTCTTCACACGGAGGTCAAGCTGGTGGCCCGCCTCTAGGTCTGGCCTGGTGGAGGAGCGAGTTGCTTTCTTGCGCTCTCCACCATACATAGCCAGGCACGCCCGGCTCATCTGGTACTGCCCTGAGCCAGGCATCCAGTCTTTTCTTGAAGACTTCAACTTTGACCCCCGTTACGTTTCTGAGGTCCTTAGGAAGCTGGTTGAAAAGTCTTGGCCCCCTGACAACCAAGCTATTTTCCTTCAGGGTTGAGGAGGTCCCTTGTCGTGCTTTTAATTTGGGAACACTACACATTCTGCCTTTCCTATTTTCCAGTGTTGTTTGAATATATATATATGTTGTGTGTGTATATATATACAGTGCCCGCGAAAAGTATCCGTTCACCTTGAAATTTGTATTTTTTACATAAAAAACAATGTTTAAATGTATACTAACCTTATATTAGTATTTTGTCATCTGTCCTTTGGTTTGGATGACTTGTTCTAGACGTTTTGGCATGGATTTAATCAAGTTTTGACAAACTTCCACTGATATTTCCTTGCACCATACCTTTTTGATGGCCTCTTGTAATTTTTCGACTGAGCCAGTGTCGTGGCATTCAACCTTATTTTTTATTATTAGCCACAGATTTTCTATCGGATTGAGATCTGGACTATTACCAGGCCAATCCAAAATATCAAATTTATTGTCAGTAATCCATTTTGTCACTATTTTGGCCCTGTGACATGGTGCACCATCATGCATGTATGTTTTTGTCCTTTGGATTGCCATTGCCATTGGAAGTTTATCCTGTAGCATTGCTAAATACCGTGCACCATTCATAGTTGTGTTCTTCGGAAGAAAATATAAGTTTCCACGCCCATAGTAACCGAAACAACCCCAAACCATCACACTTGGAGGGTGTTTCATTGTCTTTAGGGTGTATTTAGGGTCCATCCTATTTGAGCCAATAGGCCGGCGAACCTTTTTTGGACAACTTCTGAATGTCAAAAATGTCGACTCATCGCTAAATAAAACCTTCTTCCAGTCATCAACAGTCCAATGAATGTATTTTTTACAAAATGCGACACGTTTTTACGCATTTTTTCATTAATGAACGGTTTCTTTGCAGCATGGCGAGATGGTAATCCGAGTTCTTTTTGGAGCCGCTCCTGGATAGTTCGTTCAGAAACACCAGATAACAAATTATTCATATTAAATTTTATTTCTTTCGCAGTTATTGTTGGGTTTTTCAATACTAAACGTTTCATAAGTTTGTCTGTTCGTGAATTTGTTTTTCTCGGTCTGCCAGATCGTTTTTTAGGGACTGGCGTGGTTAGGCCACCATTGTTCTTAGCCCGTGAAACCCATAAATTAACGGTACTTTGGGATATGTTTAATTCCTTAGCTATCTGTCTCTGTGATTTCCCACATGCATGCAAAGCAACAATAGCACCTCGACAATCACTCTTAAGTTGTTTTTTAGCACACATTATATATAAATTTTATTTACACCACTTTCTGTAAAAAAAAAAAAAATTCAAGAAATTTACACAAACAGTGAAATCTGACAAATTTGAGACACAGCCACCCGCAACGAAGGCTACCAGAACACTAATTTGAGAATGCATTGGATAGCTCTCATATCAGCGAGCAACCTCAAAGTTACCAGATGTCGCTAGAACAAATAGAAAGTGAATTACGTGTCTCTGAATATCAAGGGAAAATATTGTATTTTCTTGAGTGATCGGATACTTTTCGCGGGCACTGTATATATATATATATATAATATATAATATATTATATATATATATATATATATATACATATATATATATACACACTCGTATATGTGTGTTACAGGGAATCTGTGTAACTAGGGATTTCATGAAATCCCTAAAATGTTCAGGGATCTCATCTAAGGTTAAGTCGTAATTTTTTCGTTAAAGCTACGGAAAATTATTGAATACCCGGTTAGTTGAATGTCTGGTTAGGTCACCTGTACGCCCTTGACGATTGGTTAGGTTAAGTCGTGATATTTTTGTTAGTTTTAACGAAAATATCACGACTTAACCTTACATGAAATCCCTGAACATTTTAGGAATTTCATGAAATCCCTAGTTACATAGATTCCCTTTAATATATATATATATATATATATATATACACACACACACACACACATATACACACTGCTCTTCTGAACTCTTTAACTGCATGCCTCCTCCTTTAAGGAGAGCACACAGTACCAGACTTTGTACACTTTCTCATTCCTTTTCTGTCCAACTCCCTAACGCAAAAGTTAATCAGTATTTTTAATCTTTCATCTACTCAACCGGTCAAGTCTGGAACAATCTTCCTCAATCCATCTTTCCACCTATCTATGAGCTCCAATCTCTCAAACGCAGAATGTCGAGGCATCTCGAAAACCCTGGACGTTGACTTTGGCTCTCTTCACCTTCTATAGGAGGGGTGTTTTTTTGTGGACATATGCCCTTGTCTCCTCTTTCCTGCATAATATATATATATATATATATATATATATATATATATATATATATATATATATATATATATATATATATATATATATATATTATATATATATATATAAAATAATGAAAGCATTGAACAGAAAGCAAAAAGTACTTGTAAGTACGCGTGTATCCTCCACAAAATAATTATTTATTCCTAAAACAATAACAAAGATGTTCGTCACAGATCGCTGAATGTTCACAAAGCGGAGAAAAGTAATGTGTTCGCGGGAGAAAAGTTTGAAATTCAGCGATTTCAATTTTGTTTTCTCGAGAAATTTTACATTCACACACACACACACACACACACACACACACACACACACACACACACACACACAAAGAAATAATGAAAAGAAATTAAAAAACATAAAAAACAGATTTAGTTTGGTATTTCATCAAAAAAGTTAAATAAATAATTATAACGGCGGTTTCATCAATAACTTTCCCTTTTTATTTCTGAAGAAAGTAAAATTGTTTCGGGAAAATTGACGAAACTTCTTGTCTCATTATTTTCGTTTCTTTTTACGCCTCAAAGAAGGTAACTTACAAAGTTTATTTCTCACCATGATTACATTACTGCCTTATGCTTTTCTGTTACCAACTCTATATATATATATATATAAATAAATATATTTATAAATAACAGTGTGTGTGTGTGTGTGTGTGTGTTTACGACTTTTATCTCTCTTTCCTTATCGGACTTTAATAGATAATGAAAATGATCATGATAGTATCATAAAAAAAGGTGTAAAATTAATTTGGTGATCAAATGGCATCTATTTTAATTCGACAGGACACTATCAAAACAAAATGGGCCGTTTGGTCGATAAGATTATCGACGCTATTATGGTCACCGTGGTATCTGTGTTTATACTAATGAGACCAGCCCAAGATTCATGTCCTGCTGGAGACCAGACTCACGCTTGTTACATAATTTATGTGGAGAGATCTATAATCGAAGGACGTTCCTTTGTTTTGAAATCGAAACAGGCTCGTGTTGATCATGTCGTGACTCATAAATAAAGAGAAAGTCATTAAAATGGTGACTGAAATAATGATGAATAAAGGAAATAAAATTTGCGTTTATCCTGGAGAAGGGAACTGTTGTGCTACATTGTTTACACGTGAATTTACCTTCTGTGGAATTCAATATCTGCTGTACTAATCAATGGTGCAACGGTATGTATGTCAAATCCCATCCTTTGCATCATTTCGAAAAGTGATTTGCGACATTTCAGTTAAATAAACGTTTCTCTTTTTCATGTTATTATTATTATTATTATTAATATATATGTATGTTGAACGTCACGTTTTAAGAAAATTTCGAGAAGTATTGAAATATCTGAACATTACTGATGCAATGTAAACACTCTCTATTGGATCGCCGTCTCCTCATTTAGATGATCGTGGCCAATGTCTAACACCGCTTCCCGCCGATCAGCGAAGTTAAGCGATATTGTCGTGTATTGGTATTTTTTAATAAAGAAGATAATAATGTTTAATAAGAATTTAATGTTTTGTTTATAAGAATTTAATAATGTTTTGTTTAATAAAGAAGATAATTTTTCTTCACTCGGGGAGAGAGACTTCTTTAAAATTTAGAAATCTCTTCCGATAGCTCATTGCTTATTTTTGTCTGTAACTTTTATTACTCTTTATACAGCCTACCTATTTTGTGTTTAAAAAAAATTTTGTGTTTACGTTTTCGGCATTAATAATTGTGATAATAACACTGGGTAACAAAATTTGAAAAATTTTCTGTTTATTGTGATTTTTCTGTCGTTTCTTAATGAGTTCGGGGCGCTGATTCCAAAAATGATATTGGTTTTGCTCTATCATCAACCGTTTCAAAAATATAGGTTATCACATTTTTCATATGACAAAGTATATAAAGAAGGCTAACATAAATATTTTCTGAAAATAAAAACACTATTGGAAATTAATGTTTATTGAGCCAAAATTGTTTGACAAACCCAAAATGGTGCAAAGGATATAATATATATCATGAGGAGAACCGATAAGAGAATAACAAGCCTCGTTATACAGTGTGCGTTCCTTAAAAGAGCACTGAAGAACGCGACTTCCGCGTATGAACATTCTTATCCTTTCTGATCAGCGACCATACGTAGTCTCCCATCATGGAAGCATCCCAATGGCCCTGGTACCTTTTCTACATCGTTTGAATATCTTGATGGAATGTTTCACCATGTTCTTCACTCATATCGCCCAGGTTATCACGAAAAAAGTCTAGATGTGAATGCACATAGTGTAATTTTAAAGACATACGGCACCTCATTTTGTCATAGCACTAAATCAAGTTTGACACTAACTCCTTATAGTTTGGTGCTTTATGGTTGCCTAAAAACCCACGAACCACATCACGGAAAGCACACCAAGCCTCTTTTTCGATCGGAGTCATCTTAGCTTCAAGGTTCTTTGAATTCAACAGCGCCTTGACTTGTGGTCCTACAAAGATGCCAGCCTTGACTTTGGCCTCAGAGTTTAGGGAACATGACCCGAATCTGTTGGAAAACTTCCCCTCCAAAATCTAACACAGTTACACACTGCTTAATTAGACCCAACTTAGTTCTGCTACCACCTCTCCATATTATGTCAGGCTTCACAAGAGGTTCCCTGAGTAAATTGTACTTTCCTGGTTGCAGTCCTTCACGTGGAGGCCACTGAACTGTTTTATAGTGCTCAGTTAAAGCCCTGCTATCCCAGAGGCAAAGAAAACATGAATATTTAGTAAACCCTCCTTGTAAACCTAATAGGAAACCAATCATTTTGAAATCACCACACACGTCCCAGTTATATTGTTCATACCTGATTTGAGTGAGCAGTTGTTTGACATTTTCATAGTCCTCTTTCATTTGAACAGAATGTGCAACTTGTATAGATGGATATTTGTTCCCATTGTGGAGTAGAACAGCTTTAAAACTCCGAGTTGAACTTTCAATAAATAGGCGCCACTCTGAGGGTATATATGTTAAAAGGATCGATAACACTCAAATCGTCAGCACAGAGAAGCACAGAAACACAGTACCTCATTGCTGGTAACCATCAGACAAACAACCTGCTTTCTTTGTGTGCTCACACTTACTGACTTCTCAGACTCTGCGCTCTTCTTTATATAACACAGTGGAAGTTTCGGGCAATTTCTAGAGCAAGATCACATTATACTGGTAAAACATGAAAAAAGAATTATCTCTGAAACCATTGATGATACACACAAACCAAGGCCAGATTTGGACTCAGCACCCACAAATGCATATAAAAACATAAAAAATTCCATATAAACAGAATCAGTGTTACACAGTGTAATAAATTGTAATAATAATAATAATAATAATTAGTAAATAAATTCCACACTTACTTATCTCGCACCGAATGGTGACGTCAGCGGACATACACTTATAGACGAAAAGGGTTTGTCTTGGTGTTGCCTATCCCCCATTACAATTTGTACAGAAAGTTTTCAAACACCCTGTATATATATATATATATATATATAATATATATATATATATATATATATATATTGTAATTGTAAAAGATTAAGTAACAAAATTTTCCAGTATCTAATAGGCAGTTTTTAAGATTATTTTTTGAGAGGGAGTTTTTGTTTAAGGATATCAAGCCGACACATGACCATCGTATGTGTATAATTTTAAGATAGATAAGAGTAATCTTAAGGTTTTTGTTAAAAGTCGAAAAATAATGGTTAAAGACACTAATTTATACTGGGTCGATTCGGACTGCTTGAGTTTATTTGCTTGCCGTATGTAAATTGTGTGCGAGAACTAAAGTAAGCTAAATTTGTGATAAAAAAAATGTTTATTCGAAATACAGGAATTGTTCTAGAAAATTCTTTTGATAAATTAATTTCGGTTCTTTGAATTTTCTTTTTTATATACCCAATTTTAGTTTATAGGTCGGCTGACTTTTGTTGTCTATTTTTTTCGTTCTTTCATGAGTTTTAATGGAAATTGCAGGTGATATTTTGTATGGATAGGCTGATTAATTTTTTTCATTCTGAAATTAGATTTTATTGTGATAAGTAGTATTTTTGCTTAAAATTTTAATTCTGGATATACATAGTGAAAAATGTTTGCATATAAAATATTACAAAATTATTTCATGCTGTAATGCAGTTTGATTCGGTTAGGAATATTTTTATAGAACTTCTCTTACGAAAAAGTGAACACTCGCTTCATCATGCAATGATTTATTTTCATTTTGATTTTTGATTGCGCTGTATTTTTTGGTTCATAATATCTGTTCTTATTTATAATAATGATAAAAATTTGTATTCAGTTTCACTTGGAAACGATAAATTACTGGAATTCCTGTGATTTACAAACCATGCTGGGTTTCGTGTTGAAGGAGAGAGTTGTGTCTGAGATGTAATTTTGTAAATTTAGCATTTCAGGTTGGAATTAATGTATTAAATTAATTTTCGGTAGTAAAATTAAAATTTTTGTTATTTAATGATTCTGTTTTGGAAACCGTGTTTTATATTTTAAACTTCATTTGGGTTTACTCGTGCAGTTGGAGCTCTAGATTGATTGCTGACCAGAAATGGAGTATTTTTAGATTGTCAGTAACGTTTTTGTGGTATCTGTGCCCGCTCCCCACAAAGTGTAAGATAGTTCAGTATTATCGTGAGCTGATGACGTGAAGTTTGTTTTTCATTTTTGTCTTTTGTATTTAAATGTATCGGTGTGATTTCTGAAGGTAGTTTGAATAATATATATTTTTTTTAATTTAATAAAGGTTACTATGTATGGGCGCGTTCATATTTATACATGATGCAATATTGTTTGGTTGTGTTTGGCCGATGATATATTTATATTCTCTTCCGCGATGTAACTGCCATAAGTAACCTTATTGGTAGCTCGGCCATGTAGCGACCCGTGGTTCGGATCCCACATAAAGCTGTATGGGCTGCTTCTGTCGTATGACCTTAGATGTTGCGAAGGAGGTTAAGCAACCCCTTCATTACATTACATTATTTAGATGAAAAGTTGAACAAGATAGATTTTTCTAAGCTTAAAGAACTTAGCAATGGAGAACTAATAAACTACGTGACCGAAGCAGTGAGCAAAATAATAATATTTGGGGGTTGTCTAATTTCCTTCGTAAAGGCAAAAAGGTCATAGACGAAGGAGACCTCAGCTTTATGTGGAATTCCAACCATCTACGCGTCGCAACATCAACTGAACGTAGAGGCTGATCACCCATCCAACCACTAAGCAAACTCAACGTTGCTTACCTCGCTGATCTACGGGAAAAGGTGTTTCCAGTCCAAATAAAGACAAAAGCTGAAAGATCAAAATGCTGTAAAACAAAGTACTGTTACTACTAAATTTATTGTATATTACGTGTTAAAATTATTGTATTATTTGTTTCGTGAGCAAAGAGGTTTTTCTTTCTTCCTTTTTTCCAACAGTCGTTGAGGGAGGAGGTCATTTTCAGAAGAAAGAGAAGTTTACATAACCTATACAGAAATAATAAAGTTTTGCGGTTTTATTATATCAGGTTGTAACATAAATTCTGCTCGATTAGAAAACAGACGATAGATAATAGAATAACCTCAAGATAATGTGAAATAGTTTCAGAAATGTTGCAAAATACACGCGGCGACAGGTTCGCACAGGTTTTATCACGATACAGAATGATACAGAATGACTTAGGCTAATGTAGGATTAGGCTAATGAATATTTTCTCTGGTGTTTTTCATACAGTTACAACGCCACCCCTACGATATTACAGTAATTGAAAAAACATGGAGCCCACGAAAGAGCATATTCGACATGTGATGCTGTATGAGTTCCATAAAGGATCTAACGCTAGTGAATTTGCAAGAAACATTCAAAGAGTTTATGGAAATGATGTTGTGAGCGAATGGATGTGTAGGAGAGGAGATAGTTTGAGAAGTTCAGAAATGGAGCCTTCAGTCTGAAAGAGTATTAACGAACAGGACGACCAAATGAGTTAGATGAAGAGTTACTGAAAGCAACAGTGGAGGAAAACCCAACGGTAACTGTAAGAGAACTTGGCCTGCAACTCGGCGTTAGCCATATGACCATTCATCGTCATTTGAAGCTGTTAGGAAAAGTAGTGACGGTTGAAAAATGGGTTCCGCATGATTTGTCACAAGCGAATCTTCAACGTCGAATCGATATTTGCACATCACTGCATTCTCGGCAACGCAGGTACCGTTTTTGAATTGGATCGTCACTGGGGATGAAAAATGGGTCCTCTATAACAATATTAAGCGTCGACATCAGTGGCTTAGCCGTGAAACAAAACCTGAACCTCAGCCAAGGAATGGGCCCCATCCAAAGAAAATTTTGCTATGCGTTTGATGGGATATGCAAGGAATTATTCATTTTGAGCTTCTGCCAGATAACCAAACAATCACAGCTGAAGTCTACCGCCAACACCTCCAACGATTGAAGATGGCATTACAAGAAAAACGTCCTGCATTAATTAATCGCAGAGGTGTTCTATTCCACCAGGATAACGCGCGCCCTCACACTGCTCGAATCACCATTGCCCAACTGGAGGCATTTGGTTGGGAAAAAATGCCTCATCCACCTTATTCTCCGGACATCGCACTTTCAGACTACCATTTATTCAGAAGTCTGCAACACCACCTAGATGAACAAAAGTTGCAATCCAGAGAAACTATCGAAAACGAAGTAATCGCTTTTTCTTAACTCGAAACCAAGGGATTTCTTCGAACGTGGCATAAAAAACTTTTCTACATGTGGGAGGAGGTTATAGAAAAAGAAGGGAATTATAGTGATGATTAATTTGTCATTGTCCTCTAATTTTTGTTCTGAATGAACTAAAAATCGAGCAGAATATATGTTACAACCTTATACATGGATACACTAGCCTTTCCATCGAGGTGGAATGCAGATAACACACACACACACACACACACACACACACACACACACACACACACACACACACTGCAGCCAGCATTTGCAGTTAGAAATTATATGGAAACCAAGCAAAGAAATATAAAATACAAAAGAGCGATCCGACCTTTCGAGTGGTATAATCAGTCCTCATCGGACCTCTGAAACAGAAGAGAGAAAAATGGATTCATTAAAAATTTAACCTCAATTGGATCGTATGTGAGATTAGAACGAATCCGATACTTTATTCCGATAATGGTAAAACGCAATGAAACTCAAACGTAAAGAGAATATCGCGGATGAGCAATTAAAAATTGCCTCCATTGCAGTTTCATGGTACAAAAATGACCATAATCTCTTTGTGTTTCCTAATCTGTTTAGAATTTTAAACCGTTTAATTAGTGTCCCTTAAGCTGAACACCGGTCATAAAATGGTTGGCACTACGAGATTTGTTTTTTTCTTTTAACCGATGTGAAAGTTGTTTAAAAAAATTAACATTTTAACATCCCATATTGTTCGCGTGCGGCTGCAAACAATTTAATTTTTTTCCGATTTTATCGTAGAGTTAAAAATGTAGTTTAATATGGCCAATTTCAAAGTTTTCTATTTTTATTTCTGGCGAGATTTTCTTTTCATATGGATGATGAAGGGTTTCTGTTGAAGGAGAGGGGAGAAAGGTGGGGGAAATTTGCGGGGGTGAATGAGCTGCATTGGCTTCTTTCTTTGATTCTTGTTTTCGAGGGTAATTTTTTTCAAAACCCATGAAAAAAACAATTTTTCAAAGAACAAACGGTAAATATTTTCGATCGATCGATAGATTTTTTCTTTTTTGATCTTTTTCATCGGTTCTCTGAAGCGTTGCCAGAAAAGTGTTTAGCATTTCGGGAGCAGTATCGTTCTTATCGATACGTTAAGAACGTATGCTTAAAGTACTCCTACGGGGTGTGACGTTTGGCAGGAGACAGGGAGTGCTGGAACTCCCATTTCTCCTGTCACTGTCCTCTTTAGCTGATCTCTTTTCCGCGTCTCAGCTACCCTATGAGCAGTCCAATATGCTCTCAAACATACGCGCTTTTCTCACGAAGCTGGGTGATAGGGCGATTAATGATGAAGATAGAGGTAAAATCCAGAATGATCTGAATAAAATCGTTGATTGGTCAGTCACATGGCAAATGAGATTTAACGTCGATAAGTGCAAAATTTTACATATAGGTTCGCGTAACGGTAATTTTGCGTATATTATGTCAGGGAAAGAGTTGATAAGCGTAGAGCAGGAAAAAGATTTAGGAGTTATAGTCCCTGGTGATTTAAAAGTAGCGAAACAAAGTACAGCAGCGGTCAATAAAGCGAACAAAGTGTTAGGTTTTATATTTCGGAATTTTGAGTACAAATTGCGCGATATTATAGTTCCTCTTTATAAATCATTAGTTAGACCCCATTTGGAGTACGCGATCCAATTTTGGAACCCGCATATGCGCAAAGATATAGACAAAATCGAAAGAGTTCAAAGACGAGCATCTAAAATGATTCCGTCGCTTAGGTTAAAGTCGTACGAGGATAGGCTTAAAGAGTTAAAATTGACTACACCCGAGACTAGGAGGTTAAGGGGTGATCTAATCCAGGTTTTCAAAATTATGAATGGGTTCGATAACGTAGATAGAGATAGCTTTTTCGAAATATCTCAATATAATAGGACTAGAAATAACGGGTGTAAGTTGACAAGTAGAAGGTTCGAGACAGCAGTTGCCAAAAACTCTTTTACGCATAGAATAGTAAATAGGTGGAATAGTTTGCCGGTAGAAGTAATTAGTAGCACGTCTATAAACATGTTTAAAAATCGATTAGACGCATATGTTGATAGATTGGGTATAGTTTAAGGTAGTAAAATTAAGGGTGGATAAGATAGATTTTGATTCTCTTTTCATTAAAGATCACACTAACTAGACTAGAGGTCATAGTATGAAATTATTTAAGCCAAGATGTAGAACAAATTTAAGAAAACAGTTTTACAAGTGTTGTGGGATATAGGGAGGCAGCATCTTGGGTTAGGGGATACTCTCTGTCCTTACACACCCCATTTAAAGAGATTCCTCTGCCGAGCGGTGCCCCCATAGTACTGTGAGGTATTGAAAAACTCATGATCTTCATTTGACCCACAAACACCTTTAAATGGGAGACCAAAAATGGGTGCACACACATTTCTACATTACTGTAAAGTCTTTACAGTCACACCTACACTTTTCCTCCTAAGTATATATATTGTAATGTATATGGTTGTAAATTGTGACTTGGTCCGCAACTGATATGGACCGTGACTTATTTTTGGTTGGCAAGGTACTGGTATTGATGGATACCGTAATGAAATTGACTGGATTCTTTGGATGTGATATATTTGCATGTCGGTTATAAATAGATGTTGAGTGTAACATATTTGTGGATAGTAGTCTATTATGACTTGATCCTCTGGATCCAGAGATTCTATCTTTAGTTTTAAATTGATAATTAATTAGTTTTAAATTGATAATTATTTAGTTTTGTAAAAATTGGTCGTTGCCAATGTACAGGCAGTTTTTACATAGTGGAGCCGCCTCGATGGGCCGACGTGGCCCCTAGTGTGCCCACTATAAAAATTTCTTATGTTCTTATGTTCCTTGTGGTTCGAAACCCAAGTAAAATTGTAGGTCCCCTCCGCCACCACGGAGGACATGCGCAATACATAATTACGAACACAGGTAGACCAGCCATGAGTGGATCCTAGGGTCTTTGTTGGTCTGAAACATTATAACATCATAACATAACATACACGCATCTTACACACTACACAGTTTTTTCAAAATTAAAAAAAATATTACAAATAACATTTGTATTTTGACTTTCTTCTTTCTAATGGAAGAGGGGCGTTTTTGTGGGTGTTCACCCTTGGCCCCTCCTTCCTGTATAAAAAAAATGGAGATTAAGGATTTGGAAATTTAATCATATAAACAATTTTATATAGTCATGAGTTGTTAAGATATTGATTTCAGTATCTACAATGATAGTGTATTCAGTGATGAGGTTTCCAAGATTAGTTTAAACGAAATAATATGAGGTTAGAGCAAAGGTTTTTAACCTTCTCTCCACCGCGTACCCTTTTGAAAAGTCAAGGAGTTTTCGTGTACCCCTATGCTATATATATATATGTGTATATATATATATATATATATATATATATATTATTTTTATTTTTTTTTTTTAAGTTCAGGAAGAACCGATTCGCCTCTATTTAAAAGGGCATATCTCAGCGGAAAAACAAAGAAAAAGTGAGAGGAAAGACAGAGGAAAAAGAAAGGGTGGAGGGGACAGTCGAAGTGGAAAAAGACCAAGGATGACAAGGACTGCAGGGTCGAGCCCCATCATCCTTGGGTGCTAGGGCCGGGAGGGCGCACGTGAAACCTCCAGGAACAAGCACGTACAAACGAGCACAAAGAGCACTCAAGAGCACGAGCTTAGAACCCCCTTGCGGGGATATATATATATATATATATATATACACAGGGTGTTTGAAAACTTCTGTACAAATTGTAATGGGGGATAGGCAACACCAAGACAAACCCTTTTCGTCTGTAAATGTATGTCCGCTGACGTCACCATTCGGCGCGAGAGGGCGCCGCTGCAATTGGCTAAAAGGTGAAGTGGGCTAGACTCGCGCTTGCCGCGGGCATTCTTAAATCGGACGTAGTACGCGTAACATGGAGCGCTTCACGACTGCTGAGATGGCTGACATGCATATGGTGTATGGGGCTGCCAATGGAAACGGAAGAGCTGCTGTGAGGTTGTACCGACAGCGCTTCCCAAACAGACGTGTGCCAAACCACCAAACGTTTGCGCATTTGCATCGGCGACTGCGATTCTTGCTACGAGGTCTTCTTCTGAGTAAATGGGAGTCTCGTACACGAGGTTCTTCATGTGTCCCCACAGGAAGAAATCGAGGCATGTTAAATCGGGCGATCTCGGTGGCCAGGCTACGGGCCCACCCCGGCCTATCCATCGGTCCCCAAAAGTGGCGTTCAGATAATCCGGCACATCGTTGCTGGAGTGTGCTGGGGCCCCGTCGTGTTGAAATCACATTCGTCTACGAATAGCCACGGGAACATCTTCCAGCAGTTCCGGCAACGTTTCTTCAAGAAATATCCGATAAACCCGCCCGTCGAGTCGGGCAGGCAGCAGGTACGGCCCAATCAACTTGCCATGGACGATACCCGCCCAAACATTGACGGCGAACCGTTCTTGATGAGCATGCACCCGTGTAGCATGTGGATTTGCGTGCGCCCACACGTGAGAATTGTGCATGTTAAACACACCCTCACGTGTGAAACAGGCCTCATCTGAGAACAGCAGATAAGCCGGAAAATTAGGATGCACCACTGTCTGCTGCAGAAACCAGCGTGCGAATTCCACACGAAGAGGGTAATCCCAAGGTTGTAATGCCTGGACTCTCTGACGATGAAACGGATGTAACTGCTGCTCGTGCAACACACTCCAGACCAGGTCGTGGTTCACACCGAGGATACGTGCAACACCTCGCGTGCTTGCGCTTGGATTGTCCTCAAATCGCCGTAGGATTTCTTCTTCCATGTCAGGAGTGCGCACGTTTCTCTCCCGACCAGTGTCATGCATGTTTGCATGGAATGTTCCAGTTTCTCCCAGTCGCCGATGCAAATGCGCAAATGTTTGGTGGTTTGGCACACGTCTGTTTGGGAAGCGCTGTCGGTAAGGTACAACCTCACAGCAGCTCTTCCGTTTCCATTGGCAGCCCCATACACCATATGCATGTCAGCCATCTCAGCAGTCGTGAAGCGCTCCATGTTACGCGTACTACGTCCGATTTAAGAATGCCCGCGGCAAGCGCGAGTCTAGCCCACTTCACCTTTTAGCCAATTGCTCAGCGGCGCCCTCTCGCGCCGAATGGTGACGTCAGCGGACATACACTTATAACCGAGAAAAGGGTTTGTCTTGGTGTTGCCTATCCCCCATTACAATTTGTACCAGAAAGGTTTCAAACACCCTGTGTGTATATATATTATATATATATAATATAGAGAGAGAGAGAGGAGGTACCTCAAAAGGCCTTGCGGCCCATACCGAGGGACTGGTACCAATGGCAACGGGTGCCAGAGAAATTTTCTACACCATCAAATAGTGTGCAAAATTGGTCTAACCTTTCTTGAAATGATCCACAGAGGAACTGTTCACAACTTCTGAAGGTAATCTGTTCCAAGTGTCACAGATCTTATACGTAAAGTAAATTCCCACCACACACTAGTCCTAAATCGTTCAAATCCAACTTCCCAACCATTGTTGCGAGTGGTTATCATTTAAACTAAACATGCTTCTAAAATCGACATCGTTGAACCCACCAAAGAGCTTGAAAATCTCGATAAGTGACCGCGCAGCCTCCGAGTTTCCAGCCGAAAACAAGTTCAGGGCGCATAAGCGTCGATTGTAGCCCATATGCCTAACGGAAGGGAAACTTTGTGGCCCTCTCTGCACTCGCTCCAGCCTCTCATATCTTTCCTGAGGGTGGGCAACCAGAACTGCGCATACTCCAGGTGCGGCCGAACCAGGGAATTGTACAGAGACACAATCTCCTTGTTCCGAAACTGAAATTGCCTCCTGATATAACCCAAAGCTTCTGGGCTTTCTTTTCCACCTCTACGCACTGTTTCGTAAACTTAAGGTCGCTGCTAATTAGCACACCCAAGTCCTTTTCCAAATCAGTCACCTCGATATTACTCCCCAACATCGAGTAGTCCGACTTGGGATTGCGTAGCCAATGTGCATCACTTGCATTTACCCAAGTTAAACGGCATTTGCCATTTTTCGACCACTCTCCTATCCTACCTAGGTCCGCACGCAGTTGCTCGATCGCTTCGGGCGTCCCAACATTGGCCCAAGCTTGGTGTCATCAGCGAATTTGGCGATCCGACTGACGATGCCACCGTCGATATCATTTATGTAAATGATAAACAACAGTGGCCCCAAAACGGAACCCTGAGGAACCCACTAGTGACCGAGGCCCAACCGAACTACCCCTTTAATTACAACCCTCTGCCGCCTATTCTTCAGCCATTTTCAATCCACCTACCTACTTCCCCACCGATACCCAGCGCCGCACTTTCGCCATTAGCCGCGGTGAGGTACCTTATCAAAGGCTTTCTGAAAGTCGAGATAAAGTATATCAATCCCCTACTCTTATCATACTCACTAACATGACGTGGAAAAACTCGAGCAAGTTGGTGAGACACGACCTATGCCGTCTAAACCCATGTTGGGAGTCCCCAAGCAGCTTGTAGGAATCCAAATGGTCAACGATCCTTTCGCTATTATCCCCTCTAATAATTTACCTACAACTGAAGTGAGACTAATGGGACGATAGTTCCCGGACTTTCGTGATCCCCTTTCTTAAAGATAGGGGTCACGTTGGCTTCCCTCCAGTCACCAGGCACCTGGCCCGTCTCCAACGATTTGTTGAAGACTGTAGCCAGGTGGGGAGCCACCTGGTCGCGAACCTCCCGCAACACTCTGGGGAGGAACTGGTCTGGCCCAGGAGCCTTAAACACGCTCAGTTTGTCTATTCTATCGGCAACGACTGTCGCTGTACACCGAACACTATCCATGCCAGCACCTTCGTGCCTCACGCCTGGCTCGGGGATGACGCGGGTGTCCTCCCTGGTGAACACTCCCGCAAAGTACTCATTAACCGCGTCGGAGGTCCGCAGAACGCCGCTTCGGTCCTTTAACGGACCTATCATGCTTCTAATGGGCTTTCTACTATTAACATAACTGAAGAACTCCTTAGGGTTCTCTCTTCGTTACGTTTCGCTAGCCTTACCTTCGCCTTCATTTCCCTACACAGGCGGACATACGCCTCAGTGTTCTCATGGGAACGACTGGCCTTCGCCCTCCTATACGCGGGTTTCCTATTTCGGATAGCCGAAGCGATGTCACGACTGAACCACTTAGGCTGCGTTGAAACAGGGGTGACCAGTTTTGAGGGTATGGCAGCAGACTGCAGCACCATAAACTCGTCCCTGAATGCACTTCACACTCTCTCAACATCGCCGCCGACCTCCAACCCCATCTCACCTACGCTATCCCGGAGGCTAACAAAGTCCGCCTGCCGGAGATCGAGCTTACTGCTTCTCGAGTTACTACGCTTCACCGAGGGACGCACACACGGAACCTAATCAGACCGTGATCACCCGCCAACGATTCGTCAACGGTGAGCCAGTGACGAGGTTGTCTTCGGTCGTGAATACTAAGTCTAGAACGCTTTCGCCTCGTGTAGGCTCGTTGACCCACTGAGTGAGGAAGTTCTCATCAGCAAAGTCAACTAGCCTCCTCCTTCAGCATCAGCAGTCCTGTCTTCCCACTTTATGCCGCGACAGTTGAAGTCTCCTAAAAACACACACTATCCTCCTAGCAGGCTACTGAGTTCGGTGTACAGGGCTGTATCCTCCTCGAGGAGGAGATGCGGAGGTCTGTACACCAAGATTAACCTATAGCTCGTCCTCCCACATTCAGATCGACGCCAAGCAGCTCCCGTTCCGACCGGAACTGGCAGTCAACCGGACTCAACGTGTCTCTGACGTATATTAGTACCCCCCTCCCCACGGGTGCGGTCTTTGCGAAACATTCTATACCCGGGAATTTCGAACTCCCCAACGTAGTCCCTACGATCAGTATGAATCCAGACTCGGTGATAGCAACGATATCCTGGTATTCTGATGCTAAGAGCGCCCGTAGCTCGCAAAACTTGTTCTAATCGACCTAGCATTAAAAAGCATTGCACGGAGGGAGCCTCCCTATTCTGACCGCCCCCTAGCACGACCCGTTTCCCGAACAGCCAGGGCTGTCGGGAGTTGAAGAGCCCCTCACTAACGAGGGGCAACTTCCGCAGGAGCCTGAGCCCCTCCAACGTAGAAGGGGGTCACCCACCTGTACCTGGACGCACCCTTCAGTTGAAGGTACGTCCGCCACCGGCTCATCATCATCCCTCCCGGTGGGGGCCCCATCATCTCTCCCCGGACTCGACCTCACCATACGGTATAGGTGCCGGTCAAGCAGTGTGCCTAGCACACCTTTACCCCTGACATTGAGGTGGACACCATCCCTCTGATACAGGTCCCACCTACCCGAAAACGCGTCGAACGGGTCAACAAACCTCACGCCCAGTGGGACGCACAAGTCTTGCACCCTCTCGTTGATGCCAATGACCTTACTGAGCGCGTGGTCACTGGCATTCATCCGCGGTAAAATACCCATCAACATTCCCCTGTCTGTCTTAAGTTTAGATCATCCGCAAGAGACATGATCTCGGTGATGATCCCTTCCGTTGAACCTACCCTACCGCCTTTGAGGAACAAGTCGTTGCCACCAGCATGGACAACGATCGCAGTCCTCCGACTAGCCACGCGCACCTTCTCTAATTCCTTCCTTATGTGCGCCGTTCCCCGACCGGGTAAGCACCTTACCTTCCTCCTGTCTCGGTTTGCACAAGCAAAGTACTTCTCCTGGCCCCTAATCTGCGAGTCCCCAATTAAAACGGTGTCTTCCTCCTTCGCGCACAGGAGACTAAAGCGGTTGGAGGTCCTGACAGGGGCAACCAGGGTCTCGGGCTTCGGCTTCGCAGCCTTCTTGCCCGAGACCTTTCGATACCCGTCGCCACCCATAGACTCGGCCGCACTTACACACCGACCCACCCGACCGGCAGCTACATCCTTCGGCTTCTTTGGGTCATCAGTAGGCCCTTCCCACCCTTTTTCTTTATCGGCCTTCCCACCCTTCTCTATCGGCCCTCTTTACGCCCTCACCTTACGCCGCGTTCCATGCATTCCACGTGGGTCGCTGGCGATTCCTGACACTGATTTAGAAGGACCCGGTTGCACCTCTACCCTTTCTCCGCGGTCCCGAGCTCTGTCCATTCCATCGCTGGACCGCCTTTCCACGGCAGCTATCCTATCCTGAATAAGCTCCGGGTTGGAGGGCGGCGCAGCCTCGTCAGTGACCGCCGCACCTCCAGCAGCCGATCTGGACGACTCGAGCCGCCGGACCCTCTCCTCCAGCTTCAAGTAAAACTGCATGTGTTCGCAAAAGCGGCACATGCTGGAGTGGTTGATCTTCAAAGAAGCCTGCTTCGAGAGAAAGTTCGTCACCCACTGGTTTACTTCACACCTCGCACATTCAGCCTTCAATTTCTGCGGTCCAGTCATTGTAACTTTTTCTTTCTTTTTTCGAATTCTGAATACTCTGAATAAGATAAAGCGTTCTAGCAATGAAAACTATCAAAAACGTTCTGACCAGTATATAAAAAAGGAGGGGGGGGATTTCTTCCCGCGCGTAGACGCATCCACCTATTTGCAAGTGACGTTGATCTCTTCCAGAAGACTACACCTCTCGCTGCTGCCGCACCGACCAAAGGTCTCCCCAGGGCCGGACAGTCCCAAACGTGTCGCAGCTACCAACTGACAAGCACTCGTGACGCAGGCGTCACGGATTTCCCGCCAGGAGCGACAGCGAGATGCAGCCCCTTACTAAGTCTTACTAGTCACTCACAAGCGGCCAGACTCTTAGAATCCAGTGTTCAAGGGATATCCCACCAGACCCAGAACCTACGCCCGAGACTTTACGCTGGCCTGGCAGCCAGCTGGGCAGTAAAACTCTCTCACCTCAGAGCAGTACAGCCAAGCACCATCAATTGGTCACCAAAGAACGGTCGCAGGGGGCTGGTCAGGCCATTACGCGTTACGAATGGGCTTAACGGGGCACTAGCCACACTCCATTCATCGCGCCCCTACGCCTGGGACCCCTCCATCCCAGTCTCTCTCTCTCTCTCTCAGGTTGTGAGACTCAAAACTCAGGAGTCAAAGGAGCCAGAGACAATGGATCTTTTCCGTTCTATGGCCGCCACTATTTTTAAATAAAAATTTACATTTTTTACTTAAAAATTGAAATATTTTTAAACTAAAAAGTAATTTTTATTTAAAAATAGTGGCGGCCATAGAACGGAAAAGATCCATTGTCTCTGGCTCCTTTGAGTCCTGACTTTTGCGTCACCCTGTATATATATATATATATATATATATATATATATATATATATATATATATATATATATAACTTGCATTGTTGACATTTTTCGAAAAATGCATTTGCAAAATAAAAGAAAATGAGAAAAACATGTATTTTGTCAGCTCACTGTATACCCCTCAAAAATCTAATATTTGTCCCTAGGGGTACATGTTCCCCCTGATTGAAAACCCTGGGTGAGAGTTTGGCTTAGGTACAACTTTAAGGAGAACAAAGCCTCTTTGGAGACACATTTTGTTGAGCAAAGAGAGTTAGGTTATTAAAGGTGTGGTGTCTCTATCCTCCAAACAAAATGTGGTGAACTGAACTAAATTAAAAAGAAGTTTCAATTGGTGTCTCAAGGAACGGACGAAATCTTGTTTATGTATTGTAGGAAACTGATTGGTGGACTATCATTAAAATTTCCTAATTTTAATGGTTACTTTTAAAATGTGGTTAACTGATCATTTCAAGATATGGTTTTTGGATAATGTTATGGACATAATCTTGTTCGACAACCTAAACTTTGTTTGTACAGCCACTATTGACTAGTTAATATTGGCTATAAAGCTAGTATTTCGGACATATACTTACATATTAAGACTCCTCCATTTTTTTCGTATATAGTCCTTTACCCAAGTAACAGAAAATCACCAAATTTATGTTGTATTTCGACAACCTCAGCGTAGAAGAATTTGTTCTGAAATTCTTGCGAATAGGAGGAAAATTTTTTAACTGAATTTCTCACTGAATAAGAAACAATCGAACTAAAACTTTCTTAATGTAGAAGAAATAACTTCTCTTTTGAGGGTGCATTCTAAGGAAGTTTTTCCTCCTTTCTTTTGGGTATCAAAGCTTCTTTTTCAGATAATAGAATAACTTTTTAAATGATACACAACTTCTTTTGGTAGAGGATATGGTCTTATTTTTTAAATGTGATGAAATTGAAAAGGATTATTTTATTTTAATGGTTGTTACTTTTTTTTTGCCGACCCTCTTTAACAAACAAAAATTGAAACTACCTTTCTATCTCCATCCCTCCACCCTCTAAAGAAGAAAAGTATGTTACCAAACCACTAATATTTGTTTCTGAAAGTCTCTTCTAAATTGTAGGAATAAAAAACTTACTTTTATTACCAAAACATTTTGGTGAAGGTTTTTTTTTTTACAAGAACTCAAACCGACCCAAATTCGTATAACCTCGCTGTAATCCGACAGGAAGCGGTGTTCACGACGTATCCCAGTTGGCCTTCAAATGGAGTAAAAGGATGAAGTTATAATTAGTTTAGAAAATCATCTAGGAAATATATAAAACTTTGTCTATTAAAGTATCGTATATGTGATGAGGAATGTTATCAAGAGTCTTATCTTTACTGATTAGGTATTCGTAGTTCTTTCATTTACATCAGGAGTATTACAGTTCTCTTCAATGCAATGTTTAACGAATGTACGCAGATTTAAGCCGGCAAATGAATAGACTCTAAGATCCTATTCCTTTGACATCTAGCAAAACCAATTCCATTACTATTAATATCCAAGAGGAACTATAATAATCTATCCTTGTAATAAAAAAAAAGGAAAAAATTAATATAAAATATTAATAGGTTAATCATACCCTCAAACATAGCCTATTTTTGTTTGGTATTGCACATTAAATCTTAATGAAGTCTCTATTTAAAAGTAACGTTTTATATAGCCTAAGGGCTAGAATCTTAGAAATTCCAGAGACTATCGCCGTGAATCATGACAGGATTAAATTGTGAGACCATTGTGTTTTATTAAAATCGTGCGGTCACTTTAACAGATTAAATTCTAAAAAAAAATAAAATATTTTTGGCCGGATAAAATCGGCTACCTTGTACATTGAAAATATATTTTTTTTATGAGACCGCAGAAAAGTGGTCACTTTAATGGCGATTACTTTAAACTATGCCAAGGTGGTCACATTGACAGGTTACAATATATATATATATATATATATATGCACACCTTGTAACCTCGTAGCAGTCGGTTCCGTGCGTTGGTTTCTCTTCACACGAAGGTCAAGCTGGTGGACCCGCCTCTAGGCCTGGCTTGGTGAAGGAGCGAGTTGCTCTCTTGCGCTCTCCATTGCACATAGCCAGATACACCCGGTTCATCTGGACCATCCTGATCCAGGCAACTAGTCTTCTTTTGAAGACTTCAACTTTGACCCCTGTGACGTTCCTTAGGTCCTTTGAAAGCTGGTTAAAAAGTTTTGGTCCCCTGACACCCAAGCTATTTTCCTTCAGTGTTGAAGAGGACTCTTGTCGGGCCTTTACTTTGGAAACACTACACATTCTGTCTTCCCTATTTTCCAGCGTTGTCTGGATGGTAATTGGGTTTAATTTGAGGTTTGGTACCAGTTTTTCGAGCATTTTCCATATGTATATATGTTACAGGGAATCTGTGTAACTAGGGATTTTATGAAATCCCTAAAATGTTCAGAGATTTCATGTAAGGTTAAGTCGTGATAGTTTCGTTAAATCTACGCGAAAATTATTGAATGTCCGGATAGGTCAGCTGTATGCCCTTGACGATTGGTTAGGTTAAGTCGTGATATTTTTGTTAAAACTAACGAAAATATTACGACTTAACCTAACCAATCGTCAAGGGCGTACAGTTGACTTAACCGGGTATTCAGTTGTCCTAACCGGGCATTCAATTAACCTATCCAGTTGGTTAATTTTTACATTCACGTTTCATTCTAAAGTAGTATGGCAGGAAATTTTTGCTATCCGCACGAAGAGTGGGTTCTCTGCTAGTAGTTTATAGTACGTAGAGATTAGCTAGTTAGAAAAATGTAAATTTATGGGCAACTTAACTTACTAAGCTTTCGCTTTTTCGTGACTGTAAAATATTTTTACATAATTACACTTTGAAATAAGTATAAATTATCATAATGTTTTTTGTCTGTTCAAGTTTCCATAAATATAGATTTTGTTTAGTAATGGAAATTTAAAAATTTCAAAGAATCGGTGAGAAAATCGACTAAACTTGACCGATGCCGATTAACCGGTACACCACTAGTATAATATGCTTTTAGGAAATCGTAAGTAGAACTTTTCAGTTTAATTCATATTTGACGATTATTACCTATGTAATGTTGGTTTTGCTTCCGCCCTCCGAATTATTCTTTCTGATGAAGGTAAAGCGCGTTGCACCACCTCAGACATAGGTCTATTTCGGAGCACCGACAATTCAGCGCAGGACAATTCAGCGCAGGACAATTCAGCGCAAAGACAATTCAGCGCAAGACAATTCAGCGCAAGACAATTCAGCGCAAGTCAGTACAGTTAAAAGTTTAGTTAAAAATAATAAAAATAAATCGCAATAAATAAAAAAGAGAAAAATTTGTATATTTATATATATGCTAAATTGGGTCTGTATCGAAGGAGTGCCACTTCAAGGAGTGCCACTTCAAAGGAGTGCCACTTCAAAGGAGTGCCACTTCAAAGGAGTGCCACTTCAAAGGGTGACACAAATTCAAAGGGGTGACAAGGGGTGACATTCAAAGGGGTGACACATTTCAAAGGGGTGACATTTCAAAGGGGTGACATTTCAAAGGGGTGACATTTCAAAGGGGTGACATTTCAAGGAGTGACATTTCAAAGGGGTGACATTTCAAAGGGTGACATTTCAAAGGAGTGACATTTCAAAGGAGTGACATTTCAAAGGAGTGACATTTCAAAGGAGTGACATTTCAAAGGAGTGACATTTCAAAGGAGTGACATTTCAAAGGAGTGACATTTCAAAGGAGTGACATTTCAAAGGAGTGACATTTCAAAGGAGTGACATTTCAAAGGAGTGACATTTCAAAGGAGTGACATTTCAAAGGAGTGACATTTCAAAGGAGTGACATTTCAAAGGAGTGACATTTCAAAGGAGTGACATTTCAAAGGAGTGACATTTCAAAGGAGTGACATTTCAAAGGAGTGACATTTCAAAGGAGTGACATTTCAAAGGAGTGACATTTCAAAGGAGTGACATTTCAAAGGAGTGACAAATCGGAGATAAAATTCAAAGGAGTATAATTATTAAAATTTTATTTAAAAAAACAAAATTTGTTTAGAATTGTTAAAATTAAGATTTTATTTAAAAAAACTAGAAACCTAACCTAACCTAACTAACAGTTGCAAGCCTCTCTTCCCTCTGGATTTGTTCTTTCTTCTTCTTTGTTGGTATTTTCGCGCTGAATTGTCTTGCGCTGAATGTCTTTGCGCTGAATTGTCTTTGCGCTGAATTGTCTTGCGCTGAATTGTCTTTGCGCTGAATTGTCGGCGCTGAATGTCCTGCGCTGAATTGTCGGGTCACGGTCTATTTCTTAACGTGGAGTCCGAACTACGACCCACCACGAGTGGTTAGAAATTGCAAAGTCCTCGCCCGAACTCCATCTCACAACTCGATCAGAAGCTTAGTGTCTCAACTACTGCACTACCCAGGGAACCCATTTATCTACCAACCAATTTTTTTGGAGGAAAGATGAACAGCTGGGTGAGCTGAGCGCCACCCGCCATCACCAGCAATCGACCCAAGATAGGTGGATCTAGTCAGTGATGCTAATCAACTACACCACCGAGGCGCATTATTAATATTATTATCATTATTATCAGTACCTAAATTATATGAAAATAGATGGTATTTCAGTTAACATATTCCTGCTGAAGACACTTTACATTGGTTATTCGAGTTACCCACACTGTCATGTAAATTATTGTCTAAAAACTCTTCGAAAAGGAAATTCTTGTTGAAACATTCCATTTTTTAAACTATCTTCTGCCCCACCCCCTTAAATAAGTCCATGGTTTAAAATCTTTTTTTAAAATGAAGTAAAATATTTGGTCAAAATGTGGTCATCTCTATCTCAAGATAAGCCGTTCGGGCTTTTTAACTTTGCTGTAAAGGAGGTCAGAAATTGGCACAGCTCTCAGGCAACTAATGTGGCCCCCTTTGCGCTAACTCCTTGATTACTATTACCAGCACTATTGGGATTCGAAATCCCGACTTCACTGTTTCATTTCGCTTGTAGGGAGACGGTTTACCCACTGAGCCATGATGGGCCATTGTTGCGAACTTTCCTGTAAAAGTGAACATCAAGCTTGACCTTCGTCAGATGAACAATTGGATGGAAGCAAAGCCAAGCTACTAAAGGGAAGATGATATTCCTAATACTTCGTTTTAGATAAGTGTCTTCTCTGCAGAAGTAACATTTAGTGTCGTTTCTCTTAATGAACAGTAAGAATTCTGAAGAATCAAACTGTAAAGTTTCTTTTACAGATCATAAAATCTTCATGACTTATTACAGTGTTGCCCTTCCAAAATGCTGTTGCATCCTTCACGCTATTAATCCATTTAGCTAAGAGAGGAGCAAATTGCTTGGCTCTTCAGGTATTGATTGCATAACCTATCTATACGACGAAGATGAAGTCGAGAACGTTATCGTGTTGTTCAGGGGAAGGAGAGTTTGGACGGCGTATTTTATTTTTATTATTTATATACAGGGTGTTTCAAAAGTCCCTCATTATTTTTAAAATTTTATTAAAATAGCAATTACAAGAGGAACCAAATGACAATTTGGTTGCTGAGTCTACGATTCATGAGAATTTTGGTGGCATCAAACTTGGCTTCATAAGTCTACTGGAAAGTCACTGGTACACCTCAACGTGGGCACCGTCTTTTTCGAAACAAGCGAGCCACCGTTTTACGCATTCTTGGCCGACATTGGACAACATTTCGGGAGTAACAGAAGCACACGCATTCCTGATCCGTTCTTCTAGTGTGGGGAGGACTCGCGGCTTGGTGGCGTACACTTTGCTCTTAATGTAGCCCCACAAAAAGAAGTCGCATGGGGTAAGATCAGGCGAGCGAGCAGCCCATTCGATGGGACCACGGCGACCAATCCACCGATCCGGGAACTGCTTATTCAGAAATGAGCGAACCTCACGCTGGAAAATGACTTCTTGCATGTCAGCTACAGCTGACAGTTGGGGGATGCAGAACTCCTGAAGCATACGAAGGTAATTGTCTCCGTTGACGTTCACGGAATTTCCATCTTGATCCCGGAAGAAGAACGGACCAATCAGCCCAGCTGAGGAGATGGCACACCAGACGACCAATTTCGGCGTGTCCCTTTCATGTTCACGGATCTCTGCAGGATTGTGAGTTCCCCAGATGCGGGTGTTGTGCCGATTGACGCGACCAGAAAGGTGGAAGAGAGCTTCGTCGCTGAACCGCATGTGCTCCAGGATCGATGGGTCTCTTTCGTAGTGATGCAGCAGTGTCTCACACATCTCTACCCGGCAATCGTAGTCTTGAGGTTCCAGCTTCTGAACCACCTGGATCTTGTACGGATACAGCTTGAGACCACGCCGCAAAATCCGTTGGATAGATGTCGCGCTGATGTTCAGTTCCGCAGCAGCTCGCCGAATGGACTTTCCTTGACTCTGAGTAAACGCCTCACGGACAGTTTCGACATTCTCCTCACTCCGCCCACTTCGAGGTCTTCCTGATCGTGGTTGTCCTTTACGGATCAGGTCTCCATAAACTTCCGGTGGGTGGCGACGATGGTGTTCCTATCCGGTGCATAATGCTGTCCGTAGACTGCCCGGAATCGTCGCTGCACTTCGACCACAGATTGAAAAACCTCCTGCCATGCAGCGATTTTACACCTCTGCTCTAGAGTCAGCATGGTAGCAGAAGAAAACGGAGCAAAACTTCAAATGTAGACTCAAAAAAATTCTCAACTACTGAGTAAGAGTTTACCACAAGATGAACGTCGTTGGTCGATTAGCTGCAAAGAAAATTGAAAATCAAATTAGTGAGGGACTTTTGAAACACCCGGTATTACTATTATTATTATTTTGGCGGAGGGGTTTGCACAAACTCCTTTTTATCCAAGAGGACTCGGAACTGGTTATGATCCAACAATGGGAGGTTTCCTGAAACACACACACACACACACACACACACACACACACACACACACACACACACTACGAAGTTCCTCATCTTATTTTGTCTTCCTTCTGTGGTAAATGCGTGAATTTGCTTGAAGTGAAAGTGGCTACTATGAAATTGTAATACTTATTATTAAAATGCTTTGTCTGTTTCATTTAGTAACCATGGCAACTTATTTAATATGATATATTTCCATTGTTTTAACACGTTGGGCATTGAATGCCTGTATTGTGTGGGAATTAATTCATTCCTCATTTGTGAGATCACATCTTGAGGGCTGCCAGAATGTTCCTTAATTGGGGAGCATCTACCAGATAATACAGGGTTATTTTCTCACACAATGAAGATGGAGCTGGAATTTTGTAGATCTGTGTAGAATAAAGTGTGTTCGAAATTTTTTTTTTTTAATTTAGGTTTTTTTTTCTGCTTGAAGATGGTTTTTCTTTTTTAATTTAGGGTTTTTTCTCTCTGGAGATATGTTCCATTACCTTCCAATAATACAATTTTCCATGAAAGAACATTGTGTTATTTATACGTTTTTTTTTGTTTTTAAAGAAGGATTTTTCTCACAATGAAAGTGTCCGTGGCTGTAATTGCATTTATCCTTTTATATGTAAATAAGGATGTTTTCCTTAGTTTCACGAAATCTGAGCTCGTGTAATGCTTTGCTTTGAAGATTCTTGCCAGCTGGGAATACTGAGGGCATGAAAAAGTGTCTTCATGTATGAATATCACTTGTTTGTCGTTCGCTCGCCATTGCAATGGGCACTAATCATGGAAAAAAAATTCACCAAACAGAATTTTCCATAAGTTTTTTATGTTAGTAAAGCTAAAGCAGGTGATATTCCCCCCCCCACCTCTTTTAATGCAAGAGCTAATATATAAATAAAAATATCGAAAACTCATTATTATTACGAAAGTACCCCCAAAATCTAAGCTTTTTCTCAAATTTTTTTTGAATGAAATCAGTGTGTGAGATATCTTTGAAATCAACTACGAATGAATTCCAGCCTTCTTATTTTGAAATGTTAGTAATGTTATAGTAACATTATATTAATGTTAAAATGTTATATAAATATATATCAGTAAGTACATTAATAACATTTTGTGCCGTCCTCTTTTCAAATGAAAATTATCTTCGTATTCTGAAATAATAATATTATATATATATATATATATATATATATATATATATTATATATATATAATATATATATATATATATTAGTTTCTTTACTAATGTTAATCCCTTTAATGATAGCAATTAATATACATTAACAGTCGGTATGCAATTTTTCATTGTTACAGAGGGACATAATGCAATTTAGGCTCAAATCTCATGAATTTTACGAAACAATGATTAATCCAATTATACACGATTCTCCGACTCCTCACTCAGCACGCGACAGTCCTTTTTCTTTTCTTGATTCTTCGAGTTGCAGACCATTCCATTATGAGGAGGGAGAGCATTACACACCCAATTTTTACAGAAGGACAGGATATAACTCTCGTCTTTCACCCCGAGGGGAGCTTAATTTCATTTAAACTGATCTTCCTCTCCCCTCCCCTCTTTACTCGGACCTCATTTCTTTCATTTTCTTCTTTTATATATATATATATATGAGTGAGTGGGGTTCCTCAAGCGCGTTCGATAAACTCTTTTTGTTTCTTGGGAACGTTCCCTTGTTTTTCTCTGAAGAAAATCATTTTATACCAACCTTTTTAGCGAGAATTTATTTATCATTTTATTTCTCACAGAGAGACTTATAAATTATATTGATTTAGATTTTTTTTTTTTGTGGAGAATTTTTTTCCTCTTTACTACATTCATTTGTTTCCTCCCGAAATTTTGATAAAAAAAAAAGAAGAGTTTTTGCGACTTCGAGTATTTAATTACGTGAAATTTACTGTTTTTCTGAAGAAAATAACAGTAATGCCTTACGCGGATTTTTAAAGGGCGTTTTTATACGTTATTTCCTTATAATATTTACGTGTAACTGATTAACGAATACGATATAATCGTAAAAAATACAGGGTGTTCCTAAAATTTTTTTTTACAAATTCGGTTAAATTTTAATTAAATTTGTAAAGACAATTTATGAACACCCTGTACTTCAGTTTACAATGATTTGGGTGGAATTTATCTCCTATTAATTATTATATTACAAATATGTGTGGACAGCGTCCGCAGCTCAGTGAGTAAGACGGTTTTCCTAGCAGCGAAATGAAGACAGAGGAGGACGGAGGTTCGAATCACGATGATGCTGGTAATAATAATAATAATAATACAGGAGTTAGAGCAATGGCTCGCATTAATTGGCTTGAGCGCTGTGCTAGTATCAGCCCCCACTGACTGAATGCTATTGTGTACATATATATATATATATATATATATATATATATATATATATATATATATATATATGTATATGTATATATTGTGTTGGTGTGTCTGCGTATATACACACACAGAGCGTCCCATAAGTCCGGTCCGGCAGCGTCTATTGGTCGAATGTTTTCAAGATTCAAGGAGACCGGGAGTGTTCAGAACAAACCAAGAGCAGGTCGCTCGAGAACTTCAACTGGTGCTGAAAGCAGTATTGATGTACTTTCCAGGATCGCAGTAAGTCCACAACGATCGGTGAGAAAGATTGCATATGAAAGTGGACATTCAAAGATATCTGTACATTGAATATTGCAACGTCACAAATTTCATCCGTACAAGATACATTTTGTAGAGGAATTACATATGGATGATACAGAGCGACGACTTCAATTTTGTGAACGGTTTAAGTCAAAAAGAAACCTAGCGGACGATATCTTGTTCAGCGATGAAGGGTGTTTCCACCTGAACGGATACGTAAGCCAACACAACACCGTGTACTAGGCACAGGATAATCCTCATGTCGCTGTTGATGCTCACCATCAAACTAACCCAAAAGTAATGGTGTGGTGCGGCATTCATAAAAATCTTGTTTTGAGACCAGTATTTCTGGAAAGAGGACTTAATGCTGAGCGATATCTCCAGTTGTTGCATGATGTGTTGGAACGTATTTGGATGAAATGCCACTCGCAGTACGACATCGGTTTTACTTTCTGCAGGATGGAACACCACCTCACTTTGGCCGTGAGGTGCGACGTTGGTTGGATGAAGTTCTCCCTGGACGATGGATTGGGTGCGGGGGACCAATCGAGTGGCCACCAAGACCCCCGGATCTCACATCCCTAGATTTTTTTTCTCTGGGGTCACATTAAGTCTGCTGTGTTCATTGACCGTTCACGTACCATTGAAGACCTTAAAGAAAATATCCGTGCTGTTTGTGCACAAATCACACTAGACTTTGGCACGTGTGCGTTTAAGTTTGGGACATCGTATGAACATGTGCGAACAACAAGAAGGACATCAATTTGGACATTTGTTTTCGTTCTAATGTATTACTTTGGTAAATTTAATTTAATTTAAACCTGTTCCGTTGTATGGAAAAACTATACGCGCTCACAACATGGTATCATATGTGGTACATTTATTTCATAATTAAATATAAATTATTAATTAATTGAATTAAATATCTATACAAAATTGCCTCGGGATTGGCGACATAGCCTATTGGGAATGAAATAATTGAATTGCCATACGTACAAGGAACCTGTATGTATGAATCAGCCTCACATAGCAACAAGAAAACCCAATTTATTATTTAGTCTACCAAAAGGTAGTAGACACAACAAAATCTTGCTAGATCGGCAAATAATAATGAAAATACAAGCGAACCAAGGAACGGCTCTCAGGGCTGTTTATGTTACAGCGAAGCTTTAAACTGGGAGGATGTCTTTGTCCCCCCTTTAGTTCTGAGTGAATTCCTTATAATATAAAACCTAAGACTATAAAAGGATAGGCCTATTCCTTCAGGGGTTTATATAGTGACTGCCTATATTAATTACCTTAAGTAAATTCGCCGCCTAACTCCATCGTGGCGGCCCTACACCGAAAATGATCGTAACGCCCTACATCGAAACAAACAAAGACCCAGCAAAAATAAGGTGAGGCAACTTCAGTTTTTCATTAACTTAAGGTGTCATAATCCCGATGCTAGAATTACCGTAATCAATATAAATATAAAGAGGTCCTTTAAAGACCTACATATTTATAACTCTCTAACGAAAAAGCATAGGGCTTTTGTCGGTAACCCTCCACTGACGTCTGTTGGAAATTTCCAACGGATGAGGGCACAGGCAATCAACCCATAGCCCTATATAGTTTTTTCAAATGGTGGCCCTGTGAAGGGGAACTAACCCCTCTAAAATTTACACTGACACACGTAGTGGCTAGGCTTAACTCAGTAGGCCTAACCCTAATTTCAACCGTAACCCCACTATAGTTTTCATATGGTGGCCTAAGCAACTGGGAACCGATTCCTTTACCTTTACACTAACCGAAAACAAAGGCTTGTTCATTTAACAGGCATAACTTATTTAGGTCCTAAAAATAATAGGCCCGCAACATTAAGCCTATTTAATAGGTCCTACTCTTCAAATTCAAAACTAAGCCTTGTTAATTTAACAGGCTTAACTCATTTGAGGTCCTATAAAATAATAGGCCCAAACATAAGCCTACTGGTAGGCCCAACAAATAGGCCTATTTAGTAGGCCCACCTAACTTTACCTTACATAATAGGCCTACCTCTTAAAGTAGGCCTTACTCTTTACACTCAAGGCCTATCCTAATTAAAACCACTAAATTTATAATTGAACCTGTGGTGTAGGTTATAAAATTTATTTCAGCAATTTAACTTACTCATAAGACTCATTAACATCACAAAATTCGACTCAGACCTGTAACATCACAAAATTCGACTCAGACCTGTAACATCACAAAATTCGACTCAAACTGTAACATCACAAAATTCGACTCAAACTGTAACATCACAAAATTCGACTCGAACTGTAACATCACAAAATTCGACTCGAACTGTAACATCACAAAGACCTAAAGCAATTGCACGAATTCAAACCTACACCCACCTAACACCTATTCGTGACCCTATTTAACCTATTCGAAGTCCTATTTGACATATAGGCCCAACCTATTCTAAGTCCTATTTGACATATAGGCCCAACCTATTACCTATTCGAAGTCCTATTTGACATATAGGCCCAACCTATTACCTATTCGAAGTCCTATTTGACATATAGGCCCAACCTATTACCTATTCGAAGTCCTATTTGACCAATATAGGCCCAACCTATTCCAATTCGACATATAGGCATAAAACAGACAAGGCTTGATATAAGGGCCTCAAATGCAACGTTTGAGGATCTTTACTCAGCCAAATTGATTAACCTAACCCAAAACCCAAAAATAAAACCCTATAACAAAATACACATTTACACACATACGTACGGTACAGTATATAAATATATACATACGACTTCAAACATCCAATTCTTCTTTTAAAAGAAGAATCACAACAGATTTCATCACCAAACACACACACACACACATACACACACACACGTACGGTACAGTATATAAATATATACATACGACTTCAAACATCCAATTCTTCTTTTAAAAGAAGAATCACAACAGATTTCATCAACAGACACATACATTCCTTGCAAACAGATTGGATTCCTTCAAAACCCCAAAACCTTCCAGACCTACCTGTGTAGGATACACAACATTTACTCATTCATAACTACGGGTATTAACTTCATTGGAGTGGTGAATCCAAGTTTTGAAGACCAACTGGATTCGGAGGAATGATACACACACACACACACTACTCTTTCAATGTGTCTCAAACACAACAACCTGTCTAAACATAACCAAGGATCGGAGAGTAAAAGCTTTTATTGCTGCGCTCTGATTCTGTGCACATAATTTTGTGCCAAAAATTATATGGTTAGACAGTGACACAAACAAACTACTCTACTCCAAAGGGTTGATGGCCTACCCTTGGCCATAGCCCAACAAATTCATCAAAGGGCTGATGGCCTACCTTGGCCATAGCCCAACAAATTCATCAAAGGGCTGATGGCCTACCTTGGCCATAGCCCAACATTCATCAAACGGCTGATGGCCTACCCTTGGCCATAGCCCAACAAATCATCAAAGGGCCTTGGCCTACCCTTGGCCATAGCCCAACAAATTCATCAAAGGGCTGATGGCCTCCCTTGGCCATAGCCCAACAAATTCATCAAAGGGCTGATGGCCTACCCTTGGCCATAGCCCAACAAATTCATCAAAGGGCTGATGGCCTACCTTGGCCATAGCCCAACAAATTCATCAAAGGGTTGATGGCCTACCCTTGGCCATAGCCCAACAAATTCATCAAAGGGTTGATGGCCTACCCTTGGCCATAGCCCAACAAATTCATCAAAGGGCTGATGGCCTACCCTTGGCCATAGCCCAACAAATTCATCAAACGGCTGATGGCCTACCTTGGCCATAGCCCAACAAATTCATCAAAGGGCTGATGGCCTACCCTTGGCCATAGCCCAACAAATCATCAAAGGGCCTTGGCCTACCTTTGGCCATAGCCCAACAAATTCATCAAACGGCTGATGGCCTACCTTGGCCATAGCCCAACAAATTCATCAAAGGGCTGATGGCCTACCTTGGCCATAGCCCAACAAATTCATCAAACGGCTGATGGCCTACCTTGGCCATAGCCCAACAAATTCATCAAAGGGCTGATGGCCTACCTTGGCCATAGCCCAACAAATTCATCAAACGGCTGATGGCCTACCTCGGCCATAGCCCAAACATATTCATCAAGGGTCTTCTGGCCTCCTTTGGCCAGAGACCAAACAACATTGGTCTTGTGGCCTCCCTTGGCCAGAGACCAAACAACATTGGTCTTGTGGCCTCCCTTGGCCAGAGACCAAACAACAAGGGTCTTGTGGCCTCCTTTGGCCAGAGACCAAACAAAAAGGGTCTTGTGGCCTCCCTTGGCCATAGGCCAAACAACACAAAAACAGTACAGGATTCAAAGCCCCAAGCCCTCCAGATCTACCTGTGGAGGAGTAAATTTACTCCACTAAAACTACGGGTATTGACTAGTCTGAAGTGGTAGGAGGTTTGAATACAGTACAAACTCTTTCTAATTCTCCTAAATTAAATGAACAAATAACAAAAGACAACAATGGGAACATTGAACCAAACAATTACACGAAAAAACTTGGAATGCTTTGGTTTTTTAAAACAGAATTCCGAACACGATGACACTCTTTGCACAAAGAGTTATAACTTAAATCCAAATGCCAATACAAAAAGACAAGTGCTTTCAGAATCATCCAAAATTTTCGACCCCATTGGATTATATTTACCAGCAACCATAAGATCCAAAATCCTTTTGCAAGACTTATGGAAAAAGAAAATTGATTGGGATGAACCACTTTCAGTGGAAGACCAACTTCATTGGAAAAAAATTAGCCACAGACTTGAACAAAGTTCAAGACATCTACGTACCAAGATGTGCTGGCTACAGATTGAAATCGCAAACACTACACATTTTTACAGATGCCAGCACACAAGCTTATGGGTGTTGTGCCTATTTAACAAGTGAAAATGAAAGTAACTTGGTTATTCAAAGGCAAAAGTGGCACCCTTAAACCAAAAGAAAAACTGTACCACAACTTGAATTATTAGCTGTCTCATTGGGAGTAAAAACAGCAGACTTTCTTTCACAAGTGTATAAAGAAGTTGACATAACAAACATTTACTTAAGACAGACAGTCAAATTTGTCTAACATGGGTGACCAACACAGAAAACTTCTTGCAAAAACATATTTGTGAAAAACAGACTAACAGAATCAAAACTGCAAACACAAACCTTGTATCAAATTTAGGTACATAAAAACAAAAGAGAATCCTGCAGACTTTTTGACAAGAGGGCTTCTTACAAACTGTTGAAAACAAATAAAATCTGGTATGAAGGGCCCGAATGGCTAACATGTGAGGATCTTTGGCCAGCCAAAGTAGTTAACCTCACACTCAACTCTACGACAACTGAAAAGATCACTGAGGACAAACCTATATTTGACTACAAACATTATTCAGACATCAACAAACTCTTGAGAATTACAGGCTATTGCTGCAAGTTTGTCAATAGCTACCTTCTCAAACACTGTCCTCAGAAAGCCTTTTCTAACTTAACAGAAACTGCAACAAAATACTGGCTCAAACAGATACAAGCTTCAGAATTGACAAGGAGTTGAAGTATCTTAGGTCCAGTAGCACATTAAACAAAGGTTATCCTTCACTTGTCAGGATCTGAATCTGTACCTGGATACAGAGGGTCTGATAAGGTGTAAAGGAAGGCTTAACAAGTCAACTTTGACTTACAACTCTAAGCACCCAATTCTTCTCCAAGGAGAAATCACTTCACAAAAACTCATCATCAGGGATACCCACAACAAATACACCACATGGGAGTCCCACAAACCCTGACAGAGCTGAGAAAAACTTACTGGCTACCAAAGGGTAGAACTGAAAACAAAGAAAATTTTGACACATGCATTCCTTGTAAACGTATCCATTCACGACCTTTAAGACCCCAAGCCCTCCAGACCTACCTGTGGAACGAGTAACATTTACTCGGCCATTTGAAACCACGGGTATGACTACACTGGAGCGGTAAATGTGAGTTTTGGAGACAAAATGGATTCAAAGAATACAAAGTGTACATTGTACTTTCACCTGTGCTGCCACACGTGCCATATGTCTAGACATAGTAGAAGAATCTGACAGCAGAAGCTTTTATTGCTGCTTTCAGACGATTTTGTGCACACAATTCTGTACCCAAAACTATATGGTCAGACAATGCCACATACTTCAAATCTGGTGAAAGAATTATTCATCAAATTTGTGACAGTGAAACAGTACGAACTCATTTAACCAAACACAAACATAACTTGGAAGTACATTCCTGTTAATACACCATGGTATGGTTCAATTTGGAAAGAAACATACAAACTGTAAAGAACTGCCTTAAAAAGACTATTGGGACAAAACATCTACAACTTTTTGAACTCATGACTATTCTGTCAGAAATTGAAAATTTGTCAACAACAGACCATTAACTTATGTGGGAGATGGTATTAATGAGCCAGAACCTCTCACACCAAACCACCTAATTAAGGGAGAAACAGTAAACATGTTACCAGAATCTGAACATAACAGTACAGAGGATCCAGATTGGGAAATAGGACACAAAGAACTCAACACAAAATACCAACATTTGACACAAATCAAGACTCAATTTATAACAAAATGGAGAGAAGAATACTTAACAAGTCTTAGAGAAAGACATAAACAATTAACAAAACAAAGTTGGAATGATTCAGTCAAAATTGGGGACATTGTGTTGATACATGACAAGACACCAAGACAACATTGGTCAATGGGAAAAGTCTTGGAACTCAAAACTGGTGAAGACGAAGTTACCAGGGTTGTAAAACTGAAAACAGCAACTGGTGAAACCACCAGAGATATCACATTACTATATCCTTTGGAGTGTGGGGCTAAATTAGAACCATTACCCCAAAGGATGGATCAGGATACTATTGGGGAGGAATCTCTCAATGTGCCTGATGTAACTCAGACTAAACCAGACAGGCCTCAAAGAAAGACTGCTTTGAAAGCCAGAAACTTTTACAAGAAAAAATTAAGACTGGTGACTTATAAAACTTACACAAACTGAGCAAAGTTAAAATGCTTAATAACTTTACTTTAATCCCATAAATTTCCTATACCTAAAGGGAGTCAAACTGATTGACATAACTTTAACTAAACTTGAGAAGTTGGCCTCTTGAACTTTCATATTTGAATAGGTCTTGAGTAACCTCTCTCTCCTAAATTTCTACTTCATTCTTTTGATCCATTTCACATGTTTTACACAGTTTGTCAAAAAATTTGATCTATAACATACAAATTTTTCTCCGGCCCCCCCCAGTATATGGAAAAACTATACGCGCTCACAACATGGTATCATATGTGGTACATTTATTTCATAATTAAATATAAATTATTAATTAATTGAATTAAATATCTATACAAAATTGCCTCGGGATTGGCGACATAGCCTATTGGGAATGAAATAATTGAATTGCCATACGTACAAAGAACCTGTATGTATGAATCAGCCACATAGCAACAAGAAAACCCAATTTATTATTTAGTCTACCAAAAGGTAGTAGACACAACAAAATTGCTAGTTCGGCAAATAATACACCAGAACCAAGGAACGGCTCTCAGGGCTGTTTATGTTACAGCGAAGCTTTAAACTGGGAGGATGTCTTTGTCCCCCTCTAGTTCTGAGTGAATTCCTTATAATATAAAACCTAAGACTAAAAAGGATAGGCCTATTCCTTCAGGGGTTTATATAGTGACTGCCTATATTAATTACCTTAAGTAAATTCGCCGCGTAACTCCATCGTGGCGGCCCTACACCGAAATGATCGTAACGCCCTACATCGAAAAACAAAGACCCAGCAAAAATAAGGTGAGGCAATTATTTTCATTAACTAAGTTCGCAATCCCGACGCTAGAATTACCGTAATCACTTAAATATAAAGGTCCTTTAAAACCTACATATTTATAACTCTCTAACGAAAAAGCATAGGGCTTTTGTCGGTAACCCTCCACTGAAATCTGTGGAAATTTCCAACGGATGAGGGCACAGGCAATCAACCCATAGCCCTATATAGTTT